>CM063243.1:23152709-23610209 GCA_032158295.1 Pycnopodia helianthoides
TTACCTTTGTAATTTTCGCGGTGTTTCTCCAGCATTATTTTGCTTTACGAAGAAGACAAGATGACACCTTGGATTTCTGTATACGTTTTTGCTGTTGTTCTTCTTCTTCATTTTGAATGCAGCCTTCAAATGATTGAAGATGTAGGCACTGTGTGTGTGCGAATGTTCAGGTAATTATCACTTTATTCTACTCTTATGCTATGTTTATCATGTTCGTTTGTGCAGTTAGGTTTGTTTCTCTACGGACAATGTTACGATCATTACAACTTTTGAGAGAAAACAAACAGTGGTACAGCAGCAACAATTGTCAGTGAAGACAGTGGCGAAGATGCTAATATTCGTCAAGTCGGGAGCACTCACTCTGGTTTAGTCTGGTTTGGAAATTATGTCTGCAGTTATAATATAACTTTATTCAACTCTATCATCTAATGATCTATGAATTCCAGTTCTAGGAGACAGTTTGTGAACTAAATCAACAGTTCAGTTTTCGGGAGGTTTCTTCTTCCCCATATTTTTTTCGCCCCTTGTTCCAGGGCTTGAACTTGGTGGGGAAATCCACAAGAATGCAGTGCTTGCATGTTGCTTAAAATATGCACTAGACCTGGATTTCTGTTACAAGATCAGAATCAAAGAGAGAAATCCATTATCTACACAGTAAAACATGTAAACTGATTTTTTCTGAACAAGCACTGACACAATAGTGATTTCATTTGTCTTATGGGGTGGGTAGTTCAATAACAGAGTTAGAAGATATGTAGCAGATTAACTCAAGTTAACATTGGATTTGTATCTTCCTCAAATTACTACTAAAGTGATATACATGTACTTTGTGTATAATTTCCAACTGACAAATTTTATAAGACCTTCAGACTGGTCTAGTCATGACCCAGCAAACAGAATAACGTCCGCTCGACGTCGCTAGGACGTTATTCGAATGTTGGGAGAACGTTTTTGTTTAACGTCGTACGGACGGATAAGTGTAGAGTTTTGTCAACGTCTAGACGACGTTGCATTATGACGTTTAATAATAACGTTGTGACAACGTAAAAACTGCATAGGTTTTCCCCCATGTTCTTCATAACGCCCAGATTGTTGCAGAAAATGTTGGCAGCTTGACCTTAGAGTGGTCTTTTGCATATAAGATCTTCTCTTGAAATCGTACACTTTCTGTTGACGCTTGTTAAACCCTATCAATATTTGAAGTTGTTGATACTTTCCTTATTGAATCAAGTTTTATATCAGTGGGATTTTGTTTGAATTTTTTATTGCACCTGAGAAAGTACAGGCTCTTTGAGTTATTGACCTTCACTTATAGTTTGGAGACTTTCAGATCATAACATATGCGCCGCAGGCTGATGGAACCACATTTAAAGTGTCTTTTTGTGTTGTTATGATAACAAGCCCAGTCTGTTCTGTGAGGTTTGCATCACTGGACCGCTAGGCCACAACACGCCACTAATTATTGTAGAACAGGACAAGGGATGATTGCATAGTCAGATTACGGGTCAGGCTCAATCCAGATTGGATTTCGAGCAGCAGAGGCAAACTTATAATTTCAAAATCTGTTGGAGTTAAGTAACCAAGTGTAGAAAAAACTTGAATTGGTCAGTAGTGGTCACTGATCTCTGGTCAGTCCCTCCTGCTACCAATTACCCACTTGTCACTTGTGTGCACAAACCATTTTACCTTGACTTGCCACAGTCCTAAAAAAAAAAATACACTTACAAAATCTGTGTCTGCAGTTTCTTCCCAGAACATAATTATTTGCAAACTTTTTATATGTGTTCTTCTGAATTGTCTTTGTCCAGTAGGCACAGCTTTTTCTTCAAATGTTTGTGCTGTATGTGTCGCCTCTACATCCCATGGCTCATGAAAAGGTACAGTTGAGTATTATTAAACGTGTAATACAGGTAGCTCTGGTAGAAGAGACAGTTTGTGACCTAAATCAAAAGTTCAGTTTTCGGGAAGTTTCTTCTTCCCCATATCGTTTCTGACGGTAGTCAGCTTGAAAAGCCCTATGGAATTTGCCCCTTGTTCCGGGGCTTGAACTTGGTTGGGAAATCCACAGGAATGCAGGGCTTGCATGTTGCCTACAATATGCAGTAACCACTAGTAAGACCAGAATTTCTGTTACAAGACCAGAATCAAAGAGAGAAATCCATTATCTACACAGTTTAACATGTAAACTGTTTTTATCTGAACAAGCACTGACGCAAAAGTGATTTCATTTCTTTTATGGGGTGGGTAGTTCAAAAACAGAGTTGGAAGATATTTAGCAGATTGAGTCAAAGTTAACATTGGATTTTATATCTTTCTTCCTCAAGTAACTACTTCGTGATGTACATTACATGTATTTTTCGGGTCTGCGTTCCAAATCAAAATGATGGCCTTTGCTCCTGCAGGGTTATGATGTTGCTTGCCACTCGTCAGAATTTAGTGTGTGAGGGCTGAATTTAATTTCTGATCAGACACTTTGGTCTGTGTCTAGCTGTTTGCTGGAGGTGATTTTACCCCGCAAACCAGCTCATTTACACTGCCAAAGAACTGTTTTTTTGCCATCCTTAGAGCAGCCAACTCTCCCTGTTTCTGCGAAAATAAATCCATCTTTCCATGTTCAGATAAACAAATTTGAAAATCTCCCCAATTAATTTAGGTTTTCCCCCATGTCCTTCATAACGCCCAATTTATTGTAGAAAAAATCCTTGACTGCAAGATGAAAATGTTGGCAGCTTGACCTTAGAGTGGTCTTTTGCATATAAGATCTTCTCTTGAAATCGTACACTTTCTAACTTAACTGTTGAAGCTTGTTAAACCCTATCAATATTTGAAGTTGTTGATATTTTCCTTATTGAATCAAGTTTTATATCAGTGGGATTTTGTTTGAATTTTTTGTTGCACCTGAGAAAGTACAGGCTCTTTGAGATATTGACCTTCACTTATAGTTTGGAGACTTTCAGATCATAACATATGCGCCACAGGCTGATGGAACCACATTTAAAGTGTCTTTTTGTGTTGTTATGATAACAAGCCCAGTCTGTTCTGTGAGGTTTGCATCACTGGACCGCTAGGCCACAACACGCCACTAATTATTGTAGAACAGGACAAGGGATGATTGCATAGTCAGATTATGGGTCAGGCTCAATCCAGATTGGATTTCGAGCAGCAGAGGCAAACTTATAATTTCAAAATCTGTTGGAGTTAAGTAACCAAGTGTAGAAAAAACTTGAATTGGTCAGTAGTGGTCACTGATCTCTGGTCAGTCCCTCCTGCTACCAATTACCCACTTGTCACTTGTGTGCACAAACAATTCTACCTTGACTTGCCACAGTCCTAAAAAAAAATACACTTACAAAATCTGTGTCTGCAGTTTTCTTCCCAGAACATAATTATTTGCAAACTTTTTATATGTGTTCTTCTGAATTGTCTTTGTCCAGTAGGCACAGCTTTTTCCTCAAATGGTTGTGCTGTCTGTGTCGCCTCTACATCCCATGGCTCATGAAAAGGTACAGTTGAGTATTATTAAACGTGTAATACAGGTAGCTCTGGTAGAAGAGACAGTTTGTGACCTAAATCAAAAGTTCAGTTTTCGGGAAGTTTCTTCTTCCCCATATCGTTTCTGACTGTAGTCAGCTTGAAAAGCCCTATGGAATTTGCCCCTTGTTCCAGGACTTGTAACTTGGTTGGGAAATCCACAAGAATAGAGGGCTTGCATGTTGCCTACAATATGCAGTAACCACTAGTATGACCAGAATTTCTGTTACAAGACCAGAATCAAAGAGAGAAATCCATTATCTACACAGTTTAACATGTAAACTGTTTTTATCTGAACAAGCACTGACGCAAAAGTGATTTCATTTCTTTTATGAGGTGGGTAGTTCAAAAACAGAGTTGGAAGATATTTAGCAGATTGACTCAAAGTTAATATTGGATTTTATATCTTTCTTCCTCAAGTAACTACTTCGTGATGTACATTACATGTATTTTTCGGGTCTGCGTTCCAACTCAAAATGATGGCCTTTGCTCCTGCAGGGTTATGATGTTGCTTGCCACTCGTCAGAATTTAGTGTGTGAGGGCTGAATTTAATTTCTGATCAGACACTTTGGTCTGTGTCTAGCTGTTTGCTGGAGGTGATTTTACCCCGCAAACCAGCTCATGTACACTGCCAAAGAACTGTTTTTTGCCATCCTTAGAGCAGCCAACTCTCCCTGTTTCTGCGAAAATAAATCCATCTTTCCATGTTCAGATAAACAAATTTGAAAATCTCCCCAATTAATTTAGGTTTTCCCCCATGTTCTTCATAACGCCCAATTTATTGTAGAAAATTTCCTTGACTGCAAGATGAAAATGTTGGCAGCTTGACCTTAGAGTGGTCTTTTGCATATAAGATCTTCTCTTGAAATCGTACACTTTCTAACTTAACTGTTGAAGCTTGTTTAACCCTATCAATATTTGAAGTTGTTGATATTTTCCTTATTGAATCAAGTTTTATATCAGTGGGATTTTGTTTGAAATTTTTTATTGCACCTGAGAAAGTACAGGCTCTTTGAGTTATTGACCTTCACTTATAGTTTGGAGACTTTCAGATCATAACATATGCGCCGCAGGCTGATGGAACCACATTTAAAGTGTCCTTTTGTGTTATTTTAATAACAATCCCAGTCTGTTCTTTGAGGTTTGCATCACTGGACCGCTAATTATTGTAGCACAGAACAAGGGATAAATGCATAGTCAGATTATGGGTCAGGCTCAATCCAGATTGGATTTCGAGCAGCAGAGGCAAACTTATAATATCAAAATCCATTGGAGTTAAGTGACCAAGTGTAGAAAAAAAACTTGATTTGGTCAGTCGTAGTCACTGATCTCTGGCCAGTCCCTCTTGCTACCAATTACCCTCCTGTCACTTGTGTGCATAAACCAATTTATCTTGACTTGCCACAGTCCTTAACAAAAAAGTTACACTTACAAAATCTGTGTCTGCAGTTTCTTCCCAGAATATAATTACTTCCAAACTTTTTATATGTGTCCTTCTTAATTGTCTTTTTCCATTAGGCTCAGCTTTGTCTTCATGAGTGTGTGCTGTCTGTGTCGCCTCTACATCCCATGGCTCGTAAAAAGGTACAGTTGAGTATTATTAAAGGTATTATACAGGACTGGTAGATCTGACAAAAAAGTCTCAGACACCGTTTTTGTTTTGTGTGATCATCCATAAAAAAAAAATAAACCTGAAAAACGTGGGGCTCAATCTGTTAGGTCAGGAGAAGAAAGTGAAAAATCTCGTCAATTTTCAGCATGTAATTACCTTGTCCTTAATTTGGTTGTAACAACCCCTTTCCAGATTGGAGTTTGGAGAATGGAGGTTGGAGTTTGGGGTTTGGAGTTTGTAGTTCGCAGTTGTAGTCGGCAGTTTTTAGTTTCTACTTCAACCAAAAGCCTGCCTACACTACCTCTCCTCCAAGCAGACTGCGGATGTCAGATCCTCTTTACTCCTCACCAGATTCTGCGCTTCTTGTCATTCATGAGCCTGTGATACATTATACTGACTGAGAGCGACATATTTTAGGTACTTTTTATCAGTTACTGTTAATGTAAATTTGTTATATATTTGAATGTACAGACTAGTGATTTTTTGCACAGAGTGGAGGCTTTGTGACTCATATTGGTCAATAGACTTACCAGGTCTCCAATGTCTTAAAGATGTGTGCATGCTCAGTACTTTTCCAAAGTGGAAATATTCACTATGTTTGCTGCCACCTAGAGTTCCACTGATATAAACTGGATATAAATCCCCAGCAAACAAAATAACGTCCCTTCGACATTGCTAGGACGTTATTCAAATGTTGGGAGAACGTTTTTATTTAACGTCATACGGACGGATAAGTGTAGAGTTTTGTCAACGTCTAGATGACGTTGCGTTATGATGTTTTATAATAACGTTGTGACAACGTAAAAACTGCACTGCAAAAACAAGGTAATTTCTTGACGCAATTATATGATTTCTTTCTGAAGTTTTTCGATCAACTATAAATTGTTCATATTATATATATAGTTTCATGAATATTAGCAATTGATACAACAATATAATCAATTAATTACTTTCAACAATGTAAACTTACCAGTAGGCCATTACTACTTGTTGCGGTTGCCTAACTTCACTGTACCTGTATACTATTGTACAGCATGTACTATATAAGTGCATACCAACTTGTTGCTTTGGCAATCATGGGTGTGTATTTTTACTACAGTTTTTCCACTTTAATAATATTTTTTGAAAGTAAAATTACATGTTTAGTTACTACATTAAATTTGCCACTAAGTCCTCTGATAGTTTAGACAAATACATGAAGAAATGAGTACACCTAATTCAAAAAATTGTCAAATTTCTCGAAATTTGTTGTAAATATGTTACAACTTCTTAGCCAAATCTACTAATTTGCATATGTGATATTACGTTGTCATAATGTTCCCAAGTAACCTGACAAAACTACAACATTCAAGCAACGTTGTAAAAAAACGTTAACGCGACTTTATTTAGAGGTTTTTAAGAAACATTGCCATAACGTTGTATTTATGTTTTAAAATAATGTGACAAAACCACAACCTTCAGGTAACGTTATGAAAGAACATTCACCTAACGATTGTATATGACGTCAAAAACCAACATTGAAAACGTCGTTTCTGCATTACCAAGTAACTTGACAGAACAATAACATTCAGAAAACGTTGCAAAATAATATTCACAAGACGTTTTTATACGGTTTTTAGGTTATTAAGTAACAAGACCAAACCGCAACCTTTTTGCAACGTTGCAGGTTAGTTGTGTTTTAGTTGGGAATTAACATTACCAAAACACAACTTCACAGTAATGTTATGATGACGTTACGTGTTAGCTGGGGATCTTCCCTTTATAATTCTATTGGTTTTCGGAAGAGTATTTTCATTCCCACTTGATGGTATCTTTCAGTGCTGAAGAGGTAAACCAACAAAAATGACCTCCCAGGTATAGCTTTTGGCCATAGGCAAACAATGATTAATGGAAACACGCAGATTTGTACACATGGATAACTAGCCGAGGGCGCCCTACTTGACTGATGTCTTGTGCATGAGGTTTATATCAAGAAAAACAAACCCTTCAGGAATAGAGCTGATTGCGTAGAAATCTCAATTAGCACACAGAATTGCTGAGGTGTTTGGGGGTGTGTTTTTGTCAAAATAAGTTTTGGTGTTAGGTTACCAATCAATGTACCACATTATGTTTAATGAAGTGACTGGTAATTTCTGATTGCAGCAAAGTCCTGACTGCTGACAGAGAAGACCGTAGTCTGTCAACTTTCGTTGGACTATCCACCAGATGCTGAGTGTCAGACGCTGATACACTCGCAACCAGACGTCGGGGTTCAGATTGTTTTCAGCGAGTTTGTGTTGGAGAAATTTGGTGGGAAGCTGCACAACTGACCGCCTCAAGGTCAGAATCTAACTTCTTAAGATTAGCAACTTGTGAGATTTTTTTCAAACATTTCTAATTGATTTTAATCGGCTGATTCCTTTTTTGTGTTTAGGTTCAAGAGAACAATCTCTCAGAACCTGCCAACACTTTTTTGGTTCATAAAAGCCATTTTAATAAATTTGTTTTAGAGACAATCTCACAATGCTGAAATGATCTCAGATTTTTAATAATAAAAAAAAATGTTGACCATCCTTTGGCAAAGCCATTAGTCAGTGTGACAATTTTCACTTTTTTCACTTATTAAAAAAATAATTTTTCAAGGATCTTCACATACATGTTTTTGAGATTTCTTGATTTGATTGTCTCATTTACAGCTGAGTGATTTGACGAGAGAACGAGAAACGTCACCCTGTGCAGCCAGCTTAGCCCATTCGTCTGGTCACCCAAGGGCGCCCTGCTTGACTGATGTCATGTGCATGAGGTATGTATCAAGAAACAAACTTATCAAGAATGGAGCTGATTGCGTAGAAATCTCAATTAGCACACAGAATTGCTGAGGTGTTTGGGGGGTGTGTTTTTGTCAAAATAAGTTTTGGTGTTAGGTTACCAATCAATGTACCACATTATGTTTAATGAAGTGACTGGTAATTTCTGATTGCAGCAAAATCCTGACTGCTGACAGAGAAGACCGTAGTCTGTCAACTTTCCGTTGGACTATCCACCAGATGCTGAGTGTCAGACGCTGATACACTCGCAACCAGATCGGGGTTCAGATTGTTTTCAGCGAGTTTGTGTTGGAGAAATTTGGTGGGAAGCTGCACAACTGACCGCCTCAAGGTCAGAATCTAACTTCTTAAGATTAGCAACTTGTGAGATTTTTTTCAAACATTTCTAATTGATTTTAATCGGCTGATTCCTTTTTTGTGTTTAGGTCAAGAGAACAATCTCTCAGAACCTGCCAACACTTTTTTGGTTCATAAAAGCCATTTTCAATAAATTTGTTTTAGAGACAATCTCACAATGCTGAAATGATCTCAGATTTTTAATAATAAAAAAAAATGTTGACCATCCTTTTGGCAAAGCCATTAGTCAGTGTGACAATTTTACTTTTTTCACTTATTAAAGAATAATTTTTCAAGGATCTTCACATACATGTTTTTGAGATTTCTTGATTTGATTGTCTCATTTACAGCTGAGTGATTTGACGAGAGAACAGAACGTCACCCTGTGCAGCCAGCTTAGCCCATTCGTCTGGTCACCCAAGGGCGCCCTGCTTGACTGATGTCATGTGCATGAGGTATGTATCAAGAAACAAACTTATCAAGAATGGAGCTGATTGGTAGAATCTCAATTAGCACACAGAATTGCTGAGGTGATTGGGGGTTGTGTTTTTGTCAAAATAAGTTTTGGTGTTAGGTTACCAATCAATGTACCACATTATGTTTAATGAAGTGACTGGTAATTTCTGATTGCAGCAAAATCCTGACTGCTGACAGAGAAGACCGTAGTCTGTCAACTTTCCGTTGGACTACCACCAGATGCTGAGTGTCAGACGCTGATACACTCGCAACCAGATTCGGGGTTCAGATTGTTTTCAGCGAGTTTGTGTTGAAGAAATTTGGTGGGAAGCTGCACAACTGACCGCCTCAAGGTCAGAATCTAACTTCTTAAGATTAGCAACTTGTGAGATTTTTTTCAAACATTTCTAATTGATTTTAATCGGCTGATTCCTTTTTTGTGTTTAGGCTCAAGAGAACAATCTCTCAGAACCTGCCAACACTTTTTTGGTTCATAAAGCCATTTTTAATAAATTTGTTTTAGAGACAATCTCACAATGCTGAAATGATCTCAGATTTTTAATAATAAAAAAAAATGCAGACCATCCTTTGGCAAAGCCATTAGTCAGTGTGACAATTTTCACTTTTTTCACTTATTAAAGAATAATTTTTCAAGGATCTTCACATACATGTTTTTGAGATTTCTTGATTTGATTGTCTAATTTACAGCTGAGTGGTTTGACGATGAGAACGGAACGTCACCCTGTGCAGCCAGCTTAGCCCATTGTTGGTCACCAAGGGCGCCCTGCTTGACTGATGTCATGTGCATGAGGTATGTATCAAGAAACAAACTTATCAAGAATGGAGCTGATTGCGTAGAATCTCAATTAGCACACAGAATTGCTGAGGTTTTTGGGGGGTGTGTTTTTGTCAAAATAAGTTTTGGTGTTAGGTTACCAATCAATGTACCACATTATGTTTAATGAAGTGACTGGTAATTTCTGATTGCAGCAAAATCCTGACTGCTGACAGAGAAGACCGTAGTCTGTCAACTTTCCGTTGGACTCTCCACCAGATGCTGAGTGTCAGACGCTGATACACTCGCAACCAGACGTCGGGGTTCAGATTGTTTTCAGCGAGTTTGTGTTGGAGAAATTTGGTGGGAAGCTGCACAACTGACCGCCTCAAGGTCAGAATCTAACTTCTTAAGATTAGCAACTTGTGAGATTTTTTTCAAACATTTCTAATTGATTTTAATCGGCTGATTCCTTTTTTGTGTTTAGGTTCAAGAGAACAATCTCTCAGAACCTGCCAACACTTTTTTGGTTCATAAAAGCAATTTTCAATAAATTTGCTTTAGAGACAATCTCACAATGCTGAAATGATCTCAGATTTTTAATAATAAAAAAAAATGTTGACCATCCTTTGGCAAAGCCATTAGTCAGTGTGACAATTTTCATTTTTTTCACTTATTAAAGAATGAATTTTTCAAGGATCTTCACATACATGTTTATGAGATTTCTTGATTTGATTGTCTCATTTACAGCTGAGTGATTTGACGAGAGAGATTTGAGAGAACAGAACGTCACCCTGTGCAGCCAGCTTAGCCCATTCGTCTGGTCACCCAAGGGCGCCCTGCTTGACTGATGTCATGTTCATGAGGTATGTATCAAGAAACAAACTTATCAAGAATGGAGCTGATTGCGTAGAATCTCAATTAGCACACAGAATTGCTGAGGTGTTTGGGGGGTGTGTTTTTGTCAAAATAAGTTTTGGTGTTAGGTTACCAATCAATGTACCACATTATGTTTAATGAAGTGACTGGTAATTTCTGATTGCAGCAAAATCCTGACTGCTGACAGAGAAGACCGTAGTCTGTCAACTTTCCGTTGGACTATCCACCAGATGCTGAGTGTCAGACGCTGATACACTCGCAACCAGACGTCGGGGTTCAGATTGTTTTCAGCGAGTTTGTGTTGAAGAAATTTGGTGGGAAGCTGCACAACTGACCGCCTCAAGGTCAGAATCTAACTTCTTAAGATTAGCAACTTGTGAGATTTTTTTCAAACATTTCTAATTGATTTTAATCGGCTGATTCCTTTTTTGTGTTTAGGTTCAAGAGAACAATCTCACAGAACCTGCCAACACTTTTTTGGTTCATAAAAGCCATTTTTAATAAATTTGTTTTAGAGACAATCTCACAATGCTGAAATGATCTCAGATTTTTAATAATAAAAAAAAATGTTGACCATCCTTTGGCAAAGCCATTAGTCAGTGTGACAATTTTCATTTTTTCACTTATTAAAGAATAATTTTTCAAGGATCTTCACATACATGTTTTGAGATTTCTTGATTTGATTGTCTATTTACAGCTGAGTGGTTTGACGAGAGAAGGAACGTCACCCTGTGCAGCCAGCTTAGCCCATTCGTCTGTCACCCAAGGGCGCCCTGCTTGACTGATGTATGTCATGAGGTATGTATCAAGAAACAAACTTATCAAGAATGGAGCTGATTGCGTAGAAATCTCAATTAAGCACACAGAATTGCTGAGGTGTTTGGGGGGTGTGTTTTTGTCAAAATAAGTTTTGGTGTTAGGTTACCAATCAATGTACCACATTATGTTTAATGAAGTGACTGGTAATTTCTGATTGCAGCAAAATCCTGACTGCTGACAGAGAAGACCGTAGTCTGTCAACTTTCCGTTGGACTATCCACCAGATGCTGAGTGTCAGACGCTGATACACTCGCAACCAGACGTCGGGGTTCAGATTGTTTTCAGCGAGTTTGTGTTGAAGAAATTTGGTGGGAAGCTGCACAACTGACCGCCTCAAGGTCAGAATCTAACTTCTTAAGATTAGCAACTTGTGAGATTTTTTTCAAACATTTCTAATTGATTTTAATCGGCTGATTCCTTTTTTGTGTTTAGGCTCAAGAGAACAATCTCTCAGAACCTGCCAACACTTTTTTGGTTCATAAAAGCCATTTTTAATAAATTTGTTTTAGAGACAATCTCACAATGCTGAAATGATCTCAGATTTTTAATAATAAAAAAAAATGTTGACCATCCTTTGGCAAAGCCATTAGTCAGTGTGACAATTTTCACTTTTTTCACTTATTAAAGAATAATTTTTCAAGGATCTTCACATACATGTTTTTGAGATTTCTTGATTTGATTGTCTAATTTACAGCTGAGTGGTTTGACGAGAGAACGGAACGTCACCCTGTGCAGCCAGCTTAGCCCATTCGTCTGGTCACCCAAGGGCGCCCTGCTTGACTGATGTCATGTGCATGAGGTATGTATCAAGAAACAAACTTATCAAGAATGGAGCTGATTGCGTAGAAATCTCAATTAGCACACAGAATTGCTGAGGTGTTTGGGGGGTGTGTTTTTGTCAAAATAAGTTTTGGTGTTAGGTTACCAATCAATGTACCACAAATTTTGTTTAATGAAGTGACTGGTAATTTCTGATTGCAGCAAAATCCTGACTGCTGACAGAGAAGACCGTAGTCTGTCAACTTTCCGTTGGACTCATCCACCAGATGCTGAGTGTCAGACACTGATACACTCGCAACCAGACGTCGGGGTTCAGATTGTTTTCAGCGAGTTTGTGTTGGAGAAATTTGGTGGGAAGCTGCACAACTGACCGCCTCAAGGTCAGAATCTAACTTCTTAAGATTAGCAACTTGTGAGATTTTTTTCAAACATTTCTAATTGATTTTAATCGGCTGATTCCTTTTTTGTGTTTAGGTTCAAGAGAACAATCTCTCAGAACCTGCCAACACTTTTTTGGTTCATAAAAGCAATTTTCAATAAATTTGCTTTAGAGACAATCTCACAATGCTGAAATGATCTCAGATTTTTAATAATAAAAAAAAATGTTGACCATCCTTTGGCAAAGCCATTAGTCAGTGTGACAATTTTCATTTTTTTCACTTATTAAAGAATAATTTTTCAAGGATCTTCACATACATGTTTTTGAGATTTCTTGATTTGATTGTCTAATTTACAGCTGAGTGGTTTGACGAGAGAACGAAACGTCACCCTGTGCAGCCAGCTTAGCCCATTCGTCTGGTCACCCAAGGGCGCCCTGCTTGACTGATATCATGTGCATGAGGTATGTATCAAGAAACAAACTTATCAAGAATGGAGCTGATTGCGTAGAAATCTCAATTAGCACACAGGATTGCTGAGGTGTTTGGGGGGTGTGTTTTTGTCAAAATAAGTTTTGGTGTTAGGTTACCAATCAATGTACCACAATATGTTTAATGAAGTGACTGGTAATTTCTGATTGCAGCAAAATCCTGACTGCTGACAGAGAAGACCGTAGTCTGTCAACTTTCCGTTGGACTATCCACCAGATGCTGAGTGTCAGACGCTGATACACTCGCAACCAGACGTCGGGGTTCAGATTGTTTTCAGCGAGTTTGTGTTGGAGAAATTTGGTGGGAAGCTGCACAACTGACTGCCTCAAGGTCAGAATCTAACTTCTTAAGATTAGCAACTTGTGAGATTTTTTTCAAACATTTCTAATTGATTTTAATCGGCTGATTCCTTTTTTGTGTTTAGGCTCAAGAGAACAATCTCACAGAACCTGCCAACACTTTTTTGGTTCATAAAAGCCATTTTCAATAAATTTGTTTTAGAGACAATCTCACAATGCTGAAATGATCTCAGATTTTTAATAATAAAAAAAAATGTTGACCATCCTTTGGCAAAGCCATTAGTCAGTGTGACAATTTTCCCTTTTTTCACTTATTAAAGAATAATTTTTCAAGGATCTTCACATACATGTTTTTGAGATTTCTTGGTTTGATTGTCTCATTTACAGCTGAGTGATTTGACGAGAGAACGGAACGTCACCCTGTGCAGCCAGCTTAGCCCATTCGTCTGGTCACCCAAGGGCGCCCTGCTTGACTGATGTCATGTGCATGCGGTATGTATCAAGAAACAATTTTATCAGCAATGGAGCTGATTGGGTAGAAATCTCAATTAGCACACAGAATTGCTGAGGTGTTTGGGGGGTGTGTTTTTGTCAAAATAAGTTTTGGTGTTAGGTTACCAATCAATGTACCGCTTTATGTTTAAACCTTGCCCTATATATATCTTCCCTGAAAAGATAATAGAAAGAAGACAACAAATGTTAGTAGTTTTAAAAAATTACTTATTATTAAACATCCTGACAGAGTACTATGGTTTACTTGTAACAAAAACAAAGGATCAGAAAATAAATTGTTCAAAAAACAAGTAAATGAGTAACCCAAAATAACTCGTCACACTAAAAAAATTATACCATCTACCACTGGGTCCTCATCTTTTTTAAATGGAAGGGAAGGGATTTTGCACATTGCAATTGTTGACTTTAATGCAATTTCTCAATACTTGACCTTTCAGAGCAATAGATGTTACTAATAGTTCTCTAAAATCAAGTGAAGAGAGATTCACCTCCACTGACATCTTGAAGGCTACAGGTTATAAAGGAGAGCAACGCGTATGTAAACATCAGTATCATCGAGATATCTTAGTTGTTCTGTTCATCTAGCAATCATGAATGTACAACAAGCAATTTGTTGTCTTCAACTGTAAGATATTGTAGATGTGTTTAATAGTTTGATTGATGTTTTCTGTATTCGTCGTACAGTGGGCCGTTTTCGCAGCACTGTACAGTTAATGTCTTGTAAATAAGTACACCATTGCAAGCAAGCACAAATGCGTTTTTTTTAAAGATTTTAGAGCTTCGAGATTCGATTGGTTGGGCGGAGATTCGATTGGTGGTGCTGAGATTCGATTGGTTGGGCGGAGGTTCGATTGGTGGTGCGGAGATACAAATGGTTGGGCCGAGGTTCGTTTGTTGGTGCGGAGATTCGATTTGTTGGGCGGAGGTTCGATTGGTGGTGCGAAGTTACGATTAGTTGTGCGGAGTTACGATTGGTGGGGGCATCCGATTCGGAATCGATGGTGGTAAAAACGCGGAATATTCCGACTTTGCGAAAAGGGACTTGGACACACGATCGTGGCGTGTGGGGTTTCACTTCCGCTTAGGTTGATCTTAAAGGTGCATCAGGCTCCTCATCCGAGGATGGTTCTGGTGTTATCACAAATGGTCGACTAAATGGAAGTAGTTCCTAGTCTAGGCCGTGGGGCTAGGGGCCGCGTTAGTAGGAGTCGGGGGCGTACTATGCATAATAGTGCGTGGACTGGATGCTCATTCTGAAATATGAATTTGTATGAAGGCCCCGTTTGACTCAGTAAAGCGTGTTGGGGCTGGTATCCTGGGACCTGCTCGTGGTGGCCCTGCTTAAGACTAACCTTACCAGGATGATAATGGCAAAAATTTAAACTGATTGAATTAAAATGCTTGCAATGGTGTACTTATCAAATATTTTATATTTTCAACTATAAGATTATGAGTCCATTTTGAGATGACTGTTAAGCATGTTCAGCATTACTAAATCTCACTACTAACATTTGGAAATAAATAATTTCTATGGTTTGACATCAACAAAAAAGTGACCACAGTATAGAGTAGCTTATTCTTATTTTAATCAGCAGAGAAATTTACAGTAATTTTTCAGTATGCCGTTGTCCATTAGTTAATGAATTTGACATAAGCTATGAAAGTTCTGTAGTGTCTTCTGCTAACAATCCATAATTAAATTAGGTTTTGAATTAAAATGTATTAATGTTATTTGAGTGAAATATACATTTAAACATACCCTATGATGATTCTCAAGTTCTATGGGTTTAATTATTACAGTTTTTAACCTTTACCTAATCCGGTCCTTTTGTTACTTCAGTTAAATTCACACAACTACATGATTACACAAAAAAAAAACATTTATTAACATCAATTTGAAAACAAAATCAATTTCATCAATATGAATCTATCTAGGCCTAACTCTAATAAGTCTGTTTCCATTTTACAATAATTCATACATGTAAATATATATGTGATAAGTCACTACCATGAAATGAGTTTACCTAACTTAAACATAATAATGTTAAGAATAACAATGATAAACTATAGGCTGTCATTTTTTATGTTAGATACAACAACCGGTTGAGATTTTCCTGTTTTAAAAGTTATTATTTTTTACAATACGATAATGTTAATCCGTTGAAATAAATAGTAGGGGTAACAAGAAATTGAAGTTAGGAGTTGAAGTAGAGTAGTATTAATGGTTTTTTATTTGTAATTAATAAATGTAGGGATCCCAAGTGCGCCCTCATTGTTCAACTTGTGGGAAAGTTAACTTTTGGAGTTGTCACGTGACAATCTCTCTCTTTTTCCATAGCTTCGTCTTGAAAGAGTAACTTATTTATTTGAGTGGTAATTCTCTCTATTTTTTTTAGGGAGCATGCCTCTGGCCATGCCCCAAAAGCTATTCATTTGGAAGGGGGTAGTACCTAGAAGCTCTCTGTGAGTATTGTTTTACGTTTAAACCCTCTTTGTATACCTGATTTACTGTGATTTTTAGGGTCATATTTGGGGTCATATTTGGATCGTTTTATTTGTAAACCATGTGTGTAGTATTGTCAGGCAGCATCATGTGTGTGCGGCGTGTAGTTAGCTTCTGTGTGCTGACCTTTTTGTTAACTTTTACTGTGCACTGTGTAATGTAGGCTACATACTGTTGTGTTGTAACTTTTTGGATGTGTGCTATGGGTTACTATTAAAACCTGTACAGGAGAAATTTATTTGTGAAATAAGACGTCATTGATCGCTTTTATTATCATTGATTGTATTTTGGCGAATCCTCGTCCTTTATTAATTAGAGGACCGGCCTCCTTCCCGTGTCTCTTCATAAATATAAAATGTTGTTTATGATATTATTTGTGAAATTAATGTTATTTTGTTGATAATGACTAGAAAATGGTTTATCACTAAGGTTCTGGGTGTTTTATCACTAAGGTGTGGGGGGGGGGTTAAGCCCTCTTAAAAGACAGCCCTACATGTAGACTAACACTTTTTTGACTTACAAACTCTAATAAAAACTATCATCACCCGTTTGAACTTTACATAAAATCAGTGAGTGTATGCCAGGCTCACATGTAGATTGGTAATATGTTTTATTTTATGTGAAACGAGTTAGGTGTTGGAAATTTACTGTACAATATTATCCGTAATTTATTTCGCTTATCACAAACAAGAGTTTGAAATGTTGTCTTTATTAACAACAACTTAACTAAGCTGAGCGGGTACTTTACTCTTTCTAGTGTATGCGCCACATTTAATCGCATTCAGAAATTGATGCTATGATATTAAATAGTTAACTGAAAGGGTTACACGAAAGTTTAAGACGAGCGATGATTTATGATTCATAAAATCTTGAGTAACGTCGGTAAAAGGAAATATTGTTTGTCTTGTTCGTCTTTTATGAACGGGCGCTGCAGAGATTGAATGTTGATATGCATTTTAAACGTGTTCGGTGCATTTAGTCTCCCTTGTATTTAGGGATTGTAATTTATTTTCATGTACCTGTGTTGCCAGTAACGGTGACCATTGGTAGGCCCACAGTATATTTTATCTGGGGCCAGTGGCCAAATGCTATTACTTAAGTTTTTCTAGAATTATAATTGGAAGAAAACATGCACACTTTGCTGTCTTTGCTTTTGTGTAAATAGCAGAGGACCGTCTGTACACTTTAGGAGACAGAACATGCGTTTAGCTTCCTCTATGAGTTGTTTAGGCCTATTTTGTAATTTGTGTTAACAGGTGAAGCTTTTTCACCATGCATTTATATGTGCCCATGGGGGGTAATGGTGTTATTTGAATCTTGTATTTTGAAATTGGGATCTTCATGTGCAAGAACAGATAATTGAGTTTCTGGTACAGGTTCATATTTTATAGTGATCTTAGAGTGTTCTTGGAGAAATTTAAGTGCTATTTTTAATATGTATCAATCACTTTATATGGTTGGAGTCATTCTGTATACACTTCGATTTGATTTTTGGTTACCCTAAGTACGTATAGTCACGGGTTTTGTTCAGCATTTATTGTCTGGCAAGTTATCAAGATGTGTGTATTTTCATTGACTCCCAATTCCGGCTTTGTGGCCCTTACTTTAAGTAATGGGCGTTGCTCCATTTGTGTTTGATTTTCATTTGTAGTAAATTTGTAAAAAATTGTGTTTTATTTTATATACTGTTAGGGTAGCTTGTGTCGCTACACTATTATGTGGTGATACCTGACTTGAGTCGAAAGATTCACCTCTGCATGTATATTCTAAGTTCATAACTTTATCATCATTTGTGATGTAATTTTCATGGTATTGTGGATTTTGCCATGTAGTTATATTTTAAGGGACAAGTTGTTCCCATGATGATCATGTATTTTACTGACTTTTGGATTGATATAATTTCATGATTGTGCAGATGCTTTTATTCAGGTTTATATCCTGACTTGTCAAAGTTTGGTTCATGGAGATAGTTGTCATGTATGTAGTCTTTCACAATCTTTGTAATATGAGAATTTGATGATATCTAATTGCATTTTTAACTTTGTTCCCTAAGAACGTGTCGTGACGGGATTATGGGTTCCTAATTTTAGTGTAGTTGCTAAGTGAAATATATTTTTAGTCAGCTGTTTATTCTCACCAATTTATGGGATATTTTTATATACTCTTTTGTAGTGAGATATTTTTGTCTGACGTTTTCACCATGCTCACTGCCATGTATAGGACCACTTTTCAAGAAATGCTTTTATTGTATTAAATTCCCTTCTCATATTGTTGTCACCCTATGTACTAATAGTGATGGGTCTTCACTCCCTTAACTGTGGATGCATACTTTTTTGTGATTGATAATATATTTGCCTTTTTGCTTTCTAAGCAATTACGTGAACTGTTAACCAGCTGTATTTTATTCTCCATTGTTATCTTTCTTAGACTTGAATGAAACCAAACTGTTCTGCCTTTTGAAATCCAATTATTCATGTTAGAGTATAGATTGCCTAAAGTAAGGTTTGAATGTAATTATTATACTTCATGATTTGTTCATGCAGTTTAAAGACTACTTGTATACCAAGTGTTGTGTATAAGAGTTTTTGTATAGTCTTTCACCACCATTTATTCATGTTATTGTATAGTGTGTGGAGATAAGAAATTTCCCACCATGTATTAGTGTATTGAACTCTGGTTGACCTCAATGTATTACATTGTAAACCGTGAAAAAAGGCAGCCTCACTTCTGTAAGGTATGCTTGTAATACATGAACTGTGATAAGGAAATTAAGAAATGATTATCTATAATTAAAATTTGTGAATATTAAATCTTTGTATTTAAAGGACAGAATTATCCCACATTTGACTTGGGGATAAAGAAATGAAGTTAAAGTAATCTTTGATGATAAAAAAACATTGTTACTGTGTATAAGAAAAATAACTTTAAGAAATCTCTTATTCATGGGCTATTTGCAGGAGGGTGGTTTCATCAAGAATGAATAAAATGACAGCTAGATATGTGGTAGCACCCTCTATGTAGTGACCAAATGAAATTTCTAAATATACATTATGCTATGAATACTGAAGTATATAATAGTTCATATAAAGCACTTGCAATGTAAGCACTGTGTAGTTTACAGAGGTTCTCATTTTATAAATTAAAATAAATACAGTGTATATTGAAGGCATTGTATACTTTTGGTAGTTCTCCAGCATCGACACTTGGGGTGTATAAAATAAACCTGTGAAAATTGGGCTCAATTGGTTATCAAAGTTGCAAGAAAATAATGCCCTTGTTACATAGAAGTGTTACATAGAAGTATGTGCTTTGAGAAAGCTTCATGCCTGAAGCCTTTCTCAGATTCAAATTTCTGGTTGAAAAACTACCTCTTTCTCTAAAACTACATTACTTCGATCAAAGGGGTCATTTCTAACAATGTGTGTATAGTATCAACAGCTCTCCATTGCTCTTTATCAAGCTCTTTGTCATGTGACAATCTCTCTCTTTTTCCATAGCTTCGTCTTGAAAGAGTAACTTATTTTTTTGAGTGGTAGTTCTCTCTATTTTTATAGGGAGCATGGCTCTGGCCATGCTCCAAAGCTATTCATTTGGGAGGGGTAGTACCTAGGAGCTCTCTGTGAGTATTGTTTAACGTTTAAACCCTCTTTGTATACCTGATTTACTGTGATTTTTAGGGTCATATTTGGATCGTTTTATTTGTAGACCATGTGTGTAGTAATGTCAGGAGATATAAATAAGAACAGACGTACAAAGCCCAATTCCGAGCCACAACCATGCACGTTACAATGGCGTGATTGTGTGGCTTCATACGTATGAAGCCACAACCACGCACAACCACGGTTGTGTGGCTTCATACGTATGAAGCCACAACCACGAGACGGTCAGGGTGACTGGATAGGAGGGGGAGGGGGTCAGGGTGAGGGTTTGTGGTTTGGTGAGGGTAGGGTAGGGGTAGGGGTAGGGGTAGGGGTAGGGTAGGGTAGGGTGGTAGGGATAGGGTGAGGTAGGGTAGGTAGGGCTAGGGGAAGGGTTAGGTGTAGGGTTAGGGTTAGGGTGATGAACACTCCCCCCCTTCACCATGGAAGAACCCAACCAAGTAATAAACGTGCATGGTTGTGCCATAGAAAAAAGCGAGGAATTGGGCTTCATACGTCGTGAGGCATTTATGCCTCGCAGCATCATGTGTGTGCGGCATGTAGCTAGCTTCTGTGTGCTGACCTTTTTGTGAACTTTTACTGTGCACTGTGTAATGTAGGCTACATACTGTTGTGTTGTAACTTTTTGGATGTGTGCTATGGGTTACTATTAAAACCTGTACAGGAGAAGTTTATTTGTGAAAAAAGACGTCATTGAATGCTTTTTTTTATCATTGATTGTATTTTGGCGAATGCTCGTCCATTATTAATTAGAGGACCGGCTCTCCTTCTCGTGTCTCTTCAAATGGCGTCAGAGACAGGATTGAGGTTTCGCCATTTGTTTACAAAAAAATTCTTCTGCATTTGTTCTGTCTACGCTGTCTCTTCAAATGGCATCGTAGACAGAATTGAGTGTTTGCCATTTTATTTTCGTCATTTTTTGGATTTTGGATTTGTCTACGCCTTTTCATCATGGAGTAGAACTTTTCGCTATTTTTATTACGTGCTATTTACTTTGGATATACCCGGACTTTAGATTTTTCTACGAGTGAAATAGAGAACGGATTTATGTAATCATTGCGCGTTTCGTCGCGATCTGTGGATGTGATGGTCACCATCTAACTTTTTGCTTGCCCTGCAAGGACTGAAGACTTCATCAAATGATTGTATATTTTGGTTTACTTTTTATGTTGTGCAACTTTCATTGTACAAATTCTATTTGTAGAATTGTATGTATTTGACAATTTATATCCAAGCGTTTTTGATCTGTTGTAGTTTAAAGGCAGTTTTGTCTTTTGTGGATCTTTTTAAAGGTTCATTATTTTGTTGCACACATATTATTGTATTTGTAACTGAGTTTTTAGCTAGCTGCATCTTGCTTTTTACACCTGTGTAAGTGGTGTATTTTATGACTTCTTGTGACTTTGTGTATTTCAATTATCTTGGCATTGTGTAAATTTAAAGTCTTTTTAAGACTGTATGTGAGGTGGAAAGTTTTGAGTAGCAATTGTACGTTTGGTCTACACTGTGGTTAGACTATTTTGGACTTATATTTATATTGTCTGTTTATGTGCAGACTCGTTTTGTAGGTCATTGATTTAGGCCTCATTTGAATTTTGTCAAGTCGTACTTTTAGTTTACATTGCTAGTATTATTCCAACCATGTCTTTGCCAGATTCTATTTTGAAGTCAAATAGTGCGATAGCTAGCAATTTAGCCAGTGCCATTAAGGATGAGTATTAGATGAAGATGAAGATGATTATTATGTCAGCCATATATTATGTAAACGTGCAGAGGATAGCATTCAAGCCATACTAAATAATAATACATCTGCCATTTTAAAGCTTTTCAAAAAGCCTGTTGTAGACAGTGATGAATTGCAGTCACCTGACCCTATTACATTTTCCCATTCAGTTGAGGTGGTTGATACTATTTTTGTAGAGGCTGAGTCACTAGTTTGTAAGCCAGTTGTTTTTGGAGCTGCTATTGTTTGTAGTTTAGAGGTGGCAGGAGGAGTTTTGTTTCTCCTACAGTGAATGTTTTAAATGATAGCCACCATGCAGTTTCCCAGAGCCAGTTTATAGTAGCCACTCATTTTGTTTGCCAGATGGCAAAGCTAAGGTAAAAGTAGGGAAGTCTCCCTTGTATTTAGGGATTGTAATTTATTTTCATGTACCTGTGTTGCCAGTAACGGTGACCATTGGTAGGCCCACAGTATATTTTATCTGGGGCTAGTGGCCAAATGCTATTACTTAAGTTTTTCTAGAATTATAATTGGAAGAAAACATGCACACTTTGCTGTCTTTGCTTTTGTGTAAATAGCAGAGGACCGTCTGTACACTTTAGGAGACAGAACATGCGTTTAGCTTCCTCTATGAGTTGTTTAGGCCTATTTTGTAATTTGTGTTAACAGGTGAAGCTTTTTCACCATGCATTTATATGTGCCCATGGGGGGTAATGGTGTTATTTGAATCTTGTATTTTGAAATTGGGATCTTCATGTGCAAGAACAGATAATTGAGTTTCTGGTACAGGCTCATATTTTATAGTGATCTTAGAGTGTTCTTGGAGAAATTTAAGTGCTATTTTTAATATGTATCAATCACTTTATATGGTTGGAGTCATTCTGTATACACTTCGATTTGATTTTTGGTTACCCTAAGTACGTATAGTCACGGGTTTTGTTCAGCATTTATTGTCTGGCAAGTTATCAAGATGTGTGTATTTTCATTGACTCCCAATTCCGGCTTTGTGGCCCTTACTTTAAGTAATGGGCGTTGCTCCATTTGTGTTTGATTTTCATTTGTAGTAAATTTGTAAAAAATTGTGTTTTATTTTATATACTGTTAGGGTAGCTTGTGTCGCTACACTATTATGTGGTGATACCTGACTTGAGTCGAAAGATTCACCTCTGCATGTATATTCTAAGTTCATAACTTTATCATCATTTGTGATGTAATTTTCATGGTATTGTGGATTTTGCCATGTAGTTATATTTTAAGGGACAAGTTGTTCCCATGATGATCATGTATTTTACTGACTTTTGGATTGATATAATTTCATGATTGTGCAGATGCTTTTATTCAGGTTTATATCCTGACTTGTCAAAGTTTGGTTCATGGAGATAGTTGTCATGTATGTAGTCTTTCACAATCTTTGTAATATGAGAATTTGAGGATATCTAATTGCATTTTTAACTTTGTTCCCTAAGAACGTGTCGTGACGGGATTATGGGTTCCTAATTTTAGTGTAGTTGCTAAGTGAAATATATTTTTAGTCAGCTGTTTATTCTCACCAATTTATGGGATATTTTTATATACTCTTTTGTAGTGAGATATTTTTGTCTGACGTTTTCACCATGCTCACTGCCATGTATAGGACCACTTTTCAAGAAATGCTTTTATTGTATTAAATTCCCTTCTCATATTGTTGTTGTCACCCTATGTACTAATAGTGATGGGTCTTCACTCCCTTAACTGTGGATGCATACTTTTTTTGTGATTGATAACATATTTGCCTTTTTGCTTTCTAAGCAATTACGTGAACTGTTAACCAGCTGTATTTTATTCTCCATTGTTATCTTTCTTAGACTTGAATGAAACCAAACTGTTCTGCCTTTTGAAATCCAATTATTCATGTTAGAGTATAGATTGCCTAAAGTAAGGTTTGAATGTAATTATTATACTTCATGATTTGTTCATGCAGTTTAAAGACTACTTGTATACCAAGTGTTGTGTATAAGAGTTTTTGTATAGTCTTTAACCACCATTTATTCATGTTATTGTATAGTGTGTGGAGATAAGAAATTTCCCACCATGTATTAGTGTATTGAACTCTGGTTGACCTCAATGTATTACATTGTAACAACTTTGTTATTTGAGATTGGGTTCAAAAATTTGTTGTTTGGACTGTGTGTTCACATGTGGAATTTGCTATACAGGTTTTGTATTGGGAGGTACATGTACCTAAACTTTTAGTTACCCTTTACATAATTTTTGAGCTGACTTATAATACGTTTTTCGAAAAGAATGTTTTATCCATGCATGTTTGTCACTTTATAATTAGAAAACCTGTTGGGTGAATGTTCAGTGGATATTATTTGCAATGTAATTTTTCTGATGTATGAAGGATTCAGAATCCATCTGTACAGTATAGATCTTGTATATATATTAGTTCCAGATGGATATGGGTTATCTGTGTAAATTGTATTTTCCTAAATAACTTCAGGTCACACTTGTAGTTGTGTTTTAGACCACTCGGGTCGCGTGGTTATAAAGTAGGGAACCTGTAGGGATCCCAAGTGCGCCCTCATTGTTCAACTTGTTGGAAAGTTAACTTTTGGAGTTGTCACGTGACAATCTCTCTCTTTTTCCATAGCTTCGTCTTGAAAGAGTAACTTATTTATTTGAGTGGTAATTCTCTCTATTTTTTTTAGGGAGCATGCCTCTGGCCATGCTCCAAAAGCTATTCATTTGGGAGGGGTAGTACCTAGAAGCTCTCTGTGAGTATTGTTTTACGTTTAAACCCTCTTTGTATACCTGATTTACTGTGATTTTTAGGGTCATATTTGGGGTCATATTTGGATCGTTTTATTTGTAAACCATGTGTGTAGTATTGTCAGGCAGCATCATGTGTGTGCGGCGTGTAGTTAGCTTCTGTGTGTTGACCTTTTTGTGAATTTTTACTGTGCACTGTGTAATGTAGGCTACATACTGTTGTGTTGTAACTTTTTGGATGTGTGCTATGGGTTACTATTAACACCTATACAGGAGAAATTTATTTGTGAAAAAGACGTCATTGATCGCTTTTATTATCATTGATTGTATTTTGGCGAATGCTCGTCCGTGTCTCTCTACATTTGTAAACATTAATTAATCGATGACTAACCAATTTCTTTCGGACTGAAGACTGACCAAGAGAGCGCTGTTCTCTGGGCATACACCTGGACATGACAACATCTTTAACGCACGAATAAAATGCTAAACGAAACACAAACAGCATGGCGTCGGTTTTACGAAGCACTAAGATTTATCTTAAGATGTTTTGTCAGTATTACCATACTGATTTGCATTATGACATCACGCTTTGCTTAGTAATTGAGATTACACTTAAGATCAACCAAAGTTAATGACAACGTATTTACATGCGGAAAATTGTGCATGGTTTTTCACTATTTTCTCCTAACTTACACAACGGATTAATCCCAAATTTACATGTACATGGTTGATTACACAAAACATGAACAATGTCTGCAGCTATTTTGTCAGCTCCGCCAATCATACCTTTTCAACGGATCCCAATGTTCGAATACGCGCGAGACTCGCACAGTCTATTTATGATTCATAAACAACTAGCAATAGCCAGATAGGTGCGCAGTTGTACACCATGACCTGATTTGATGAGGACGCAGTTTTGAAATTTAGCTCTTGATCCCCCCCAATAAAACAAACGAACAACCCAACAAACAAACAAACAAACAAACACACAAAACAAAACAAAACAAAAAAACTGATTCCAATGAAATAAGGTTTGAACAACATTTATTTCAGGACCTACTTGTCAATGTCGAACTTGTGTATGAAGTCCATGGTCTTACTAAAGTAGTTGTGCTCACCACACAAGGCTGGTAGGTTGGCACAGCATGTTCCGAGAACAAGAGAATAATTATGAGCAACTGCAGAATATGTTTTAAGACAATGTGACCAGTTTCGTTGAGCTGTTAAAACATGTTAAAACAAAAATGTATTGCTTTGAAAGAAAACACACACAAGATATCAGCCAAAACAGCAGCCGAACTACCCAAAAATAATATTCTCATACCCCCCAAAAAGAGGCCTTTTACTTCAACCCTGCCGGACATAAGTCCAAAGATTCACAGTTGTCTCCCTTGCTCTGGTTGGATACAACCGAACCCAATAACTGTAGTATTTTTGTATGTGTATGGCTCTAATTCTTGCACCTTGGCTTTAGTATACTTTTCACAATTTCCCATCATTTTTGGGCCATTTGTAGTATATCCCAACCCTGTGTGTGTGTGTGTGTGCGTGCGCGTGTGTGTGAGAGTTTGTAGTGACATTCAAACCGAGGACTTACAACAAAAGGGACAATAGGTCCACGTTTGCTATCACAAAGGAAAACAATGGGGTCCACGTTTGTCAGGACAAAGAGTTGAACAAAGGAGGGTCCACGATTGGAGGTCATTACACACTTTTGTGAGCGTGTCTACCGTTGAAACCGAGGACTACAAAAGGGATCTGGGTGTTTTGACTAAGCGAGGACGCCCTCGGTTCGCTTTCGTGTACAAAACCAACGGGGACGTCGCTAAAAAATAAGTCCAAACAATGGGAGAACAAAGAGAAGTGCTCGATTTACGGGATTCACAAACAGGTGTGAGTGTGCGTGTATGATCAGCAGGCACAGCCATAATTATTAGACCTTAATCATGATGTGGCCAGCTTGAGTTTTCTGCAATCTGAACCGATGTAACCAAACCAAGGCTGGAAGAAGAAAAAAATCATCTGATTCCTTTTTCAGTGCAATGAATACCAGCATTCATTACTGTTATTGGATCAAGGAAACATGATCAAAATGTGGCAATACGATAAAGGTTTTTAATATCCCCCCAAAATTAGGTCAGCTTATATTTTCGTTACGTATACTGCAACTAACCCGCTCAATGTTTCTAATATTACGTGTAACTCTAACCACCCACATAACAAATGCTGTGCCACGTCGAACAGAGGGGGTCGAAAATCAGGGCCCAATTTCATAGAGCTGCTTTAGCAGAAAATATTGTTCATCAATTGTCTGCTAAGCAGAAATGAGCATGATACCAGTCACAACTTGTACATTGTTGTGCTTAGCTGGTTTTTTGTTCTTAAGCGGCTCTATAAAATTGGGCCCTGATTTTCGACCCCCTCTGTTCGACTTGGCAAAGCCTTTGTGATGGGGGTGGTTCAATTACACGTGATATTACATTGAGCGGGTAAGGTGCAGTATACGTAACGAAAACATAAGCTGACCTAATTTGGGGAGAAAGGAAATAGGCGCAATGTAACTTTTTCAAAACTGCAACTTTGGTCTTGGGTTTTCAGTGTGTAATGAGAGACACTCGAAAAACTCTCAGGTCCGAACTGAGGTCCCAGGGGTCCCGGACACATTTTGTGGGTCAGGCTGACCCGGATTGTGGTTATAAATGGGAAATTGGACTCGGACTGTGCGTCAGTTTGACACAGTTTGGGGTCATTTTGACACAGACTCCGTATGGCAATTCTGAACTCTGAGGGGCTTTTAGAGTGTACCAGTGTACCCAACGTTAACACTAGTCAGTAAATCATCCCTGTAGTGCTGGGAGGAACTAAATGTGTGTTTTTTTTTCTACTGACAATTCAAAATTGGATTGGTTTCGGTGAAGCAATCAATAGTTTGCCTGTCCTTGTTTTTACTTTGTTATGTAGCTATAACATCCTTTTCATAATATTTCTAAATGTGCATTATGAAACAGAAGAAATATTTTGTTTGAGAAAAACAAACTATCAGCCCATCGAATGCTAAATTATTTTAGCACTCGACGTTAACTTTGTGTATGCGCGACTAATAAGTATAAGGCAGCGTGCCACAGCATGTCATGATTTTATTGCAAGGTTTGTTATTTGTTGATTGCCAGAATGTAGTTTTGCAATCTAAGTTACTGTAAATAAATATCTTATGAAAGGGAAACGAAGTCCGCCGTGCAGTTTGTGGTTGGTTTGTGATTTTATGAACAAAGGAGATCGTATAGTTAAGTTTCTTTCAAGAACAAGTTCTTTCAAGTTCCCAAGAGCAAACCATCATAAACAAAATAATAATAGCCGAAAATATATAACAAACTCATTAAACAATTTAGTTTTCAGTATTGATCGTCGAACCTTGGTTCTTTAAACATTGTAATTATTCAAAGAGACTTCCTTAATTTGCCTGATCATTCAAATGTATAGAGCAATGAGGAAGAGAACGAAATAATTACTTTTGTGGCCGACCAGTTTCCTCAACAAATGCAGGGCCCATGTTTACGCTAGGTT
Source organism: Pycnopodia helianthoides (assembly GCA_032158295.1). NCBI lineage: Eukaryota > Metazoa > Echinodermata > Asteroidea > Forcipulatida > Asteriidae > Pycnopodia > Pycnopodia helianthoides. The sequence goes on from CM063243.1 coordinate 23,180,587, forward strand.
AATGTTTTGTATATTGTCCAGGTTGATCTCGAATGGATGTACATGTATATTGGTGAAACGCCCTGTAGCGTTGATTTCCTTTCTGTGTTTTCTTACAATAGAATGGTTTGTTTAGAAAATGGTCATAAGCAGCAACGTGCTGAATAGTAACAATTTACAATAAAAAGGGTATACATAGGCCTGTACAGAAATCAAGATTTCTAGTTTAAAAAACACACGACTGGGCGTTACAATGAGGTGACCGCTCATGTTGTTTTATACATTCAGCGTCGCTGTTTGATTGTTTACCTTGTTTTGGTTGAGCTCTTCTTGTTATTACAGTGGAATCATTTTTCAGAATTTGAGTTTTCTGAACAGTCATAGTTCCCAATTCATCACATGGGTACTGAGTAGGGCCGTAGGAAGCGGTAGGGCCGGTAGGGCCATGGCCCTACCAATATTTTAGATTTTTTTTTCTTCTTTTTTTCGTTTTTTTCTTTTCTTTTTTCTCTTCCTTGCCCGTAAACATTTGTTTGCCCGATATCAAATTTGAATCAGGTGAAAAAAAGAAAAGGAAAATCTTCAAAATAATGCTTTGCACTTTGTTTTCTCCTGCAATGAATTCAAGGAAGAATACAATTAATTAACTGATTCTGTAACACTTTCCAATTTTCAGTGAACTCATTTTTCATATAAAAAATCATTAAATGAGCTTTGTAAATGACTTTGATCATTTATTGTTGCAAAAATAAATCATCAAGATTGATCAAAAATATGAATACAGAGTAAACCAATAAAAATAAATTGTAGAATTTGCTCAAAAAGTGAGGGAAAAATTGCCAGGAGTTGCATCATATTGCACCACAAAGCATCTAGAATGAAAAAAAATTCCGGGCCCTTAAGCAGGCCCCCAGACCCCACGCCGTAATGGGGGATTTGAGTATAATAAAGCTGTCTGCTGCTACTCTGATGGCCCACTTGGCCCAGATCCTACCACAAACGGGGTTCAAAGTGCTGGATTTGATGCCCAAAACGACATGATTTTTTTGTTCAGTCAAGTTCACCTCTGAATGTTGCTTGAGCTCATTAAATCCAAACAGTAAATGAGATGGCCTTACTGAGCCGTTATAGTGCCCCCATTACCCAATTATGTCCAGGGATAGTGCCACATGCATCAATACATACAGCACCTTCCCCCTCCCTATTTTGAAGATGGAAATATGAGTATAGAAACATTATTAGAGAGTAAACCAATGAAAATGATTTTTATAGTTTGCTCAAAAAGTGAGGGAAAAGTGGCCAGGAAATACGTCATATTGCACCACAGAGCATCTAGAATGAAAATTTTCCCGGGGCCCTTAAGCGGGCCCTTAAGCGGGGCCCTTAATTCTCATTCCTTCACCCAGTCAAGAACCATAGACTATAGTCGTCAAAAATGCAGATCGTAGTTGTGTGATGTTATTATATTGGTTTCAAAATACTTCACGGGTGAGATATTTGTGATACCCCTTGTTGCACCTGGTCATTTCCCGAACTACACAGGTTACTTTCACCGGCAGTATCATTTTCTGTTAACATTTCTTGAATGTGAAAGCTATTACTAGGTTCATTTATTGGAAGACCTACCAAAATGTGCCGAGGGCTCCGCCGGTAAGCAAATTCGGCCAGGACTGGTTCATTTCTGGCAGAAGATCCTTTTTTTAAAGATAAAAATAAATCAAAACAATACTTGCATTATGCAAACTAATGAAGTCAACTTATCTTATACATACAGACCCGTAAAAGTATATGCAATGGGCTGCTGCTAAACTGTTTCGATTCGACATTGATATTCAAGATAATTATGATATACACAATTCAAAGGGAGATGGAAGACATCCAATCTGCAAGTTGACTTACCCCTAGAGAAATATTATTGGATGAAAATGCTTTTTTTTTTAAAGTAAACTTTTTGCAATGTTTACCAAGACAGCGATGTGACCAGACATTTTCATTGGGTGGGGGGGGGGGGGTCAAGCTGGGGGAAAAGACATTATTTTGGTGGGGGCTATTTATGTGAATGTGTCAAACCATTCATGTTTGCATTTTTTATTTCACATGGGAGGGGAGGAGGGTGAGGAAGGGTTCCGAGTGGGAAGCCTCCCCCACCCCCCTGGTACTGTACCAAGCGTTCTGAGCAACATTTCCATATGAACCGTGTTGGAGATGGTACCCCAACATTCAGTTCATGTAAAAGCACATCATCGTGCACAATATAAACAATAAACATTTTAATTTGAAAGGCTTGTTCTGCATTTTTGTGTTCTGTCAAAAAAACCAAGGGGTATGGAATTGATGGGCTCTTTCAAAAAACCAATGCAATTTAATGGACAACAATCGAAACAAACACGAGGTGTGAAACTAAAGTACAGTTGGTTTTGAAATGAGTTTTGATGAGTTTTATACTCGTTCCTTTCTATGCACTTATTTTGGTTCAGATGTTATCTGAAGTCGTTCTTTTCCTGAACAACTAGATTCATTGATCTCTTGCCCTTGGCCACGTCTAAATTCTCTAGTTTTCGATGAACTATATGGTTTCCTTCCTCCATGGATTTCCTTCCTCATAAAAAACAACCTATGAAAAATTCATCAAAGTCGGTGTTCATGTTTTGCAGAAAACAATCAATACAGGTGCTGTTTTGTCAGGGATTTGTCAATGATGTAACCAGACATTTTTTTTGAGGGCAATTTTTTTCAGTGTGGGATTGGTGGCTATTTAGTGTATCAAAGCATTCATTTTGTCCACTTTCGATCTCATTTCGGAGGGGGGGGGGCACTGGATTCGTGCATGTTCATTGAGATGATTTTGCTTTCAGCAATCGAAATCATTAGCTATGGTGATTTATATACAGGGCTCTTGAAATGATTGTTTCTTAAATTTGACAGTATTTCAGTGGGAAATACTCTCCAGGGGATTGGTAATGGTCTGAACTTTATTATGAAATAAATCATATCTGTTGATCCAAATGAAAACAGGGTTAGCTCAACTTTAGTTCCAACCTGGATTCTACATAATCCTAAAGCAGAATCATTTTGTTGTAATCCAATAATCAAGAGAAAGTGCCGATAGTTTAGTGTTTTTTCTTTATCAAGTAATTACTACACCACAAGGGAGACTGAAGGGGACATTTTAAAAAATATAATTTGGGGTCACATTCACCGCTATACACAAAACGAAACGCCAACACCTTTTATCAACAATTTTGCTTGGACCCTGCAAGCTTTAAAGAAACTTAAACGCCAAGAGAAATATTGACGTTCACTTTGGTATAGGTTTCAATATTTTCTTTCACTATTTGCTTGCATGAAATACTATCGGATTGAACTGCCTTTTTTTTCTCTCACATCATTTTCTCGCGACGTTCGCCATTTTGTTTCAACCTTATCACAAACATAAGTCTGTCGAGAAAATGATGTGAGAACAAAAATAAAATGGCAGTTCAATCCGATATTATTTCATGCCAAGCAATGATAGTGAAAGAAAATATTGAAACCTACAAAAGTGAACATCAATATTTATTATTGGCGTTTAAGTTTCTTTCAAAGATATTGCAGTATCCAGTCCCTCGGACACCTACTGATGTTGTCTTCCTCGAAGTTAAGATGGGTCTCCATCGATGGTAGATGGAGATTAAACAAAATCCAAGTAGTTCATAATGCCGTCAATAGTAATTCTCCCAACTATTATATGTGCGACTTATTTACTTGTACGGCTATAAGACATAATTATTCCACCATATTCCACCAGAAACGCAGAGAGTAGTGGGTTGTGTGTGCTTAAAGTTAGGACTGAGAAAGGCAAAAGGTGCATTTCTTACGAAGGTTCCTTTTTGTGGAACGGTTTGCCTGAGAAGTTTGCGCAAAAGGGCCCACCTTGATTTCTTCCTCTTCCATGTAATATGGCGTTTACGGAGACATTGAGTTTGTTTTTTGTTTCCCTCTTTTTGCTCGTTTTTGCTTTGTCTTCTCTGCTTATGTTCCTAGCAGTTTAGCTTGCTGTTGTTGCTTATTGGGCTTGTTTCCTTTCATGTTTTTTCCCCTTCTTTTGTTGTATCGTTCTTTTACAGGGCCCCCAGGGAGAGCAATGTTTACACACTGATGGGGCTACCCTGTATGAATAATACTTAAAAACAATAATGATAGAAATGTTTGTTGATTCGTTCTTACACTGATCTCAGTCAAGTTGAAGGTCCAGGAGGGGTAACAGTTCTGCGGCTTTGCGGTGCCTGTCTTTGTCGGCCTGTTGAGTGACAACGTATTAAACATGAAAGTGTAAAATAATTCTACTCAGAATATTGTTTGCCAACAAGTATTAGATGATTATGGTTCTAGTGGATATGCTTTGTGCATCCATAGACCTAATCCAGGAGAAACTCGGGCTCCCGGGGTTTCGAGCAATCTTTGTCAAATTTGTGGATTTGGGGTATCAAATTCCGTATACTTGATAGCCTATAAGGCCATGCCCAAAATTGGCAGCATAGGTGCGTGCGTGGCTACGGCTGGATCGCCGCGTCATCAAGCGTTGAAGTATAGGACGTCCTTAGCAACACCCTTCACAACAGCCACAGCTGTCAAATCGGATTCGTCCTTACAATAAATACCGTAAATAACCGTCGGAAAGAAAGCAATTAGTTGTTCTTCTTATTATTGAGACCATCCCATATTGTGAGAATCAGAGAGTAAATTCGATTCAATTTTACCAGTTAATTACAACGCTTACCATGTACCATGAATAGTCCAGTTACGAATATTTCTTGGAATGATGCATCTTTTCCCTCGTTTTTTCTTATACTGGTTGAAACAGAAAGGAAATTGAATATTCATAAGGATGTGTAAGATAGGGTCGGCAATGCAATATGAAAGGCACAAAAGAACTAACTTAAAAAATGAAAAAGGGGAAATTTAGGTTTTTTTTCTTCTTCTTGTGAAAACATATTGTCAATCCAAGTACGATTGTGTAACAATAATTACATTCCGAATTGTTATTTTTTTTAAAGAAAGTCTTACACGGAGTAATTGATACTTTCAGCAATTAACTTTTCTTTCAAAACGGAAAGCGTTGAATTCAATACTATAGCGAGACTAGCCTTTCGTCAAGGCCATCGTGGCTTGAGAGACAAAGCTGTGTAGCTTCTGCGAAGCGACTGGAAGGGGAGACCACAACTTGAATTCACGCATTTTGTTGTTGTTCAATATTCATCAAGTTTCCAACAACTTATTCACCATTTGTATGCAAATAAGGAAAGTGCAATCACAATGCATAATAGGCTAATGCATGCTGACCCCGACGCTTGTGATTAATTTGAATTTTGCTCCCGTCAGGCTATAGAAAAAATCAAGAAATAAAGACAAAAACTAGCTGGAAGAGGCTCATGTTCGATTCGAGTCGCTAGTGCGGCTATGCTTTCGAAGCCAACGAGGCCTTTACTACTCACTCCATAAAACTTCGATTGAACAACATGTAGCCTAAAAGTAAATATTATTAGCATTGTCAAAGTTGAATCTAACATTATAATTATAACCCTTTCATTAGATGAGTTTAACATTTGTCACTTTATGTCGAACTCTTGAAAGTGTTGAACTATAACACCCCTTTTTTTTCTTTTTTGAGTGATAGGCCTACACTGTGATATTGAAGAGATGGACACGAACTTTTACATTCACCTCGTACAATTTTCTAATATCCTTTCCACCAGCTTATACTGGAAACCAACCACCTCAATTTGCATTTCTGAGCCTGATTCATGATCACATCCTCGGGGACGGTTCTTGTTTCGCACTTCTTTATATCAACAGTGTTTTACACTGTAATTTGTAAGCTACATGTGACATATCACTGGGATATAATGTTACACTCCATCTTGATTTAAACAAGTAGTTATTTTGTGGTTTCCAAATTGTCCATAATTTTTTTCGAATGCTCTTACCCGGTTGAAATGGAGACAGAAGCTTTGAGGCCATTGAACAACGAACTGAAGGTAGTCCCAATCATGTGACGACTTGTGGTCGGAAAGCCCACAGTTAGGCCTACTTCTGGTTTATACAAACACAATTAAAAGGTCATCAAACATAATGACAATTCAGCATAACATGTATAATATAATGGGTTTTGAGGCACTGCATGGTGATGTATCAAAGCATATTCAGTTACCATGGGTATTATACTTACTTTGCTGTGTAGATTTGTCTTTGGGAACTTGTTTGAGAACTTGCTATTTATTAATAACTCACTCCGCTGCAGTGAAGTCCCGGCCGATTTCCCACCTCTCCAGGTTAGTACTTCATAAGAAGGACAGTTCACCGCAGAACTATTAAAGTACAGGTAGGCCAAGTCGATCTCCCGATATCCAACATCTACTCCGCGGCAGTAGAATAAATAGCACAAGTTCTCAAAGAACAAATCTACACACTCAGCAAAGTGTAATACCGCAAACTGCATGTATAAGGCCTACATGTACACCAGTGCTTCAGATGCATGCAGATTACTATACCAATCAATTTTTAAGGCTATAATGGTTGATAATATGCGCAATTTGCCCCACTTCGCTGTGCGAAAATGATGTATGTCGTCGGGTCAGTGCAACAAGGTCGTATGTCACATTTTCGGTGAAGAATATACAAAAGGTGCTTTATTTTTGTCTCTGAATAAACTGTATAAGTTACAATGTTGTCCAAAAGTGATTAAAAAAGATACACGTCATTAACAATAAATGACGTCATAATTCGTTGACATGTTCCGAGCAGCAAAGTCGTATCTCATTCATACGACCTTGTTGCACTGAGAAATATTGATTGCAAGTAGTGCAACCCGTCTGAATAGGTAAAAACCCTCCAGTTTTCCAGGCTCTCGACCAATCAGAACGCTGCATTTTGATCACGTGAAGCTAATTAACATAAAATTGAGGAGGTGGCCTGTACCATTTTCAGTAGGGGTATTGGTATGTTGGAGGGACGTAATATTAATTATAATCACATTAAAATTAAATCCTATCATTCAATACGCAGAATCTAGTATTAGTATAATTACATTCCATAAAAAAAAATGTATATATATAAATATTCCTACAAATAATACAAAACGCAGCTTTTTAATGCATTTAAACTGTGCTGTGTAACCCTCTTTGATGAGTTATTATTGTATTGTGAGCGTTTTGAGAATGGAGTATGCCAGCCATGCGGACAATCACGAGGGTCTTAAAGGTGTAACGTATACAATCCCATGTATCGACGAGTGGGTATAGTTCCCAACACTAAACGTGTAGTTATCGTACCCCCATTCAGTGTGACAGACTAAATCGGCAATAACAAACACGTCGTGTTGAGACAAGTTTACATCGAGTCTACCAGACAAACACGGTCTGACGTCATCTTAACCTTTGTGACTCATTTTGTTACCACAAGTCAACAAGTCCATCTTATGATCATGGTGGACATTATTACGGACACCACACGGAAATAAACTCACTGTCGTCCAGTGGTTCCGTACCTATAGTACCTCAGGTTATTGACGACATCGCATAGAATGTTCTTCAATCTCTACGGCATAATTTCTTTCAATACTTCACACTTAAAATTGCAATAGAAATACCCTTTCGAATGACTATCGAACGCATGGTTTATACACAAACGATCAAGTGGGTACGTGCCTACGCCTGCCCGCATTATTTTCCCTTTTTTTTTAATACAATGAGTAGTCATTGCGTCTTGGACCCCTTTGTTGACGATTCGATAACGGTGTTCCCCAATCTTTGGTTATACAGGATTAACGGTCCATCCAAGGGGGCTCTTTTTTGTCTGTGTATTTTTTGTACACAACATGTGTTTGCAACACTTAATTAAGGGGACTGACCAGGTTACTGCGAGTGTTTCAATTGTCTTTGGTAAAAAGAATGTTGTCTAGATCGTTGATGCGTGTTTGTTCATTACATGCCGTTTGTATAGTAAGTAAAGCGTTTAGATCTGTGAATATGCGCTGTGTGTGTATGTATGTGAAAGACGTGGTCGTATGGTCGAGTTGATGCTGTTGGCGCGAAGGCCTAAAAATAATCACTGAATTGACTGAACAACACAGAAATCATCACTGAATTTAGAATTAACGCATTATTCAACAAGTACAGTGTACTATAACGATTTTAAAACATTAACTTTTTATATTTTGTGTTTATTGCATATTGTGTTTTTAATTTTGTATTAAAAGTATGTTTAAGTCATGCGTACTGCAGTTTTAAGTTAGTTTGGGTTGTTTAGGGGAACACAGTAATATATTGTTGTTGTTGTCTGCACGTTTAGAGTTTTGTTGTTTTATTTTTGTTGATCTACTTGTACTTATTGTATCGATAGAAAACAATTATGTCATTGTAATCATTATAAGATTATGTGTTTTTTTTCTGCGAGAAGGCCCCAATGAGTGTTTTGTTTGGAGTAATTTAAAAATGACATCGCATCGATAGATAATACTTGCTTTCTACGGGTCCTCGAGCTATTTACGAATATTAATGTCAAAGTATCCTTGTGCGCAAATCTCCAGCTATTACCAAGTTATAACTTAAACACAGTGAGGACGATGCATGGACAATTCACAAACAGAGTAATCACGCGAAGACTATCTGGTCCATTCATCGTGGTAGTCAATAGATGACGTCATAGCCGATTAGTCTTCAACCCAAACATGTCCGATCGTGTTCTCTGGACCATGTTGTTGACCACGGGGACAATGTGACGTATAACGAGACGCGTTGGAAATTGTTCTGGAATTGTTTGGTTAAAACACGGGATTCATTCAAAACTCGAGCATTTAAAGCAAAAACCAGGCTTGTTGAAAAGGATTCTCCGACAGACGAGAGTGTAAAAGTATTTCACAACTGGCTTTGTTCCTTTGTTGGTATACAACAAGATGGCTTAATGATTTACAATGAAGCATAAACATACCGTACACAACTTACTAGATGAATACAGGTGGAGATGAAAGTTTTAAATTCTTATGAACTTAAGAAAACACTGAGTTCATCGGCCAAACTAGATTCTTGTTACAATGACGTTTGAAGAGGAACAAACACATTTTTCTGTAAAGTTCTTCGAGTAGTCAACTGTTTTTAAAATTTGAATTCAAACATTAATGACACACTAATACCAAACTATTTTAAGCAACACTACGAGGGAAGCAACAAACAAACATGAGCAACAACACTAAACAACAAACTAAACCATGCAACAAACAATATTTTATAAACAGTCCAAACACAAAATAAACTTGATAAATACATGGACAAATAAGAACAATAACAAAATCCGTCAGAGATTATGGTCAAAAATAAAGGCAAGTAAAGTAGTATTTTCGATGGAGACATGACGTGAAATCAGCTGAGTATAATTGGTCATAATTATAACTAACAGAATTTATCAGAAGAGAAAATGGACCAAATACATTGTTTCAATAACTGCATCCATCATCGTCATCAGTATTATCGTCATCAATTAATGGCACTAAAAGTAAAACAATATAGTAATGTTTATGCAGAAGGTTTTTTTTTTTTTATACATTTCATTATTTGGTATGATGTTCATGGAATTAAATAGTCAGTAATTGCTGGAAAATACTCTTATCCAATCATTGTTTGCTTCAGTCTTGAACATGATATTTTCACGATGACCGAAATAACGTTTTTGTAGAATTCCGTGAATAATAGTCAGTTTCCTACGCATATCCGTAAGTTTTTTTTTTTGTTTTTTTTTACCCCTCACTTATAAACTATAGAGTAAAATGTCGGACGGTATAAGATCATAAACAATTGCACGTTTAATTAAGCGTACTTGGGGAGAAGAAGAAAAAACGTCAACGACAATATCAAGGAAGTAAAAACAAATTCAAAGAAACAAACAAACACGCAAATAAAACTCCTCCTCATAAGCAGGCAGTATTTTCGTAAACACCAACTTCGCCTCGGCATTCTAAACAGATAAAAACCTTTCTGAACTCCTCCTCCTCCTCGTAAGCATCGTCGAAGACAAAAGCTCAAGTCTTCATAAGCACCTTCCAAAACCTATTTCATTTACTCCTCAGCATCTTCATCGTATTCATAGACAGTCTTTTAAATCATTGCGTCTCCTTTATACGAATAGATCATGGCGAAATCACCTTTGTTTAACACATTCTGTAAGTCATTAAAACACACGATACACAATAAATGAGTCCACACAGGGTGCCTAAAACCAACCGGAACTCACCAGAACATTCCTTAAGTGGTCATCTCCGACCAGGAAATTGATGTAAGAAAAGTAGAAACGTTTTAGAAATTCAATAATAAATAGTGTATACATTATCTTACGCCATGTATGTCATAAATGAAACTCTTGGAGCTGAATATAAACAGGTGGAGATTAGTAAGAACGATGTGTGAGAAGAATCAACCTGAATACAACACCTAGAAGGGATACAAGGTGAGCCACTTGTTAAATATTTTTGATAACCGATGTTCTAATTGAAAAGTCAACATAGTTGTAGATTATTGTTATAACGGTGTTTAAAAACCGTTCTGAAAAGACACAAACGGTTAGCACAAAAGGAAAACTCAATTTTGTTACTATAGCATATGCTGCATCAACTTTTAAAACATGGCGAAGGAGTAACTGTAAAATTTTGTTTATTAATTTGTCTGGAAACTTTATCAGTTTTATTCACATAATCCGTGACGTCCTCTATCCCGCAGCAAAGTATAGGTATCGAAAGCTACAATACATTTCTATGAAAAGGCTTATTACTATTACAGTATTAGGGCGACAATAATAAGCGCATATCGAAACATCAAATCTATTGTCATTACCCTACAGTGCAGCTATACTCTTATTCTGACGTCACGCACACGCATACACGGGCAAGTTAGCCAAGTTTGGTCAACGTGTCCAGACAGGTCTTTCATAGAGGATTGTTTGTAGTTTGTGAATTGTATGACTTCGTGCATATTGATTGTGCAACCTGTTGACAAATCACATTATAGAATAATGAGGAGAGTAAGCTTGTTTAACCAATCAAATATCAGTATTTTATTTGCTATGAGAGGGACTTTTTCCGCAGATTATAAAATCAAATGCATTCTCCATTCCCTGTCAGACAGAACTCAGATCGCATAGAGAGAGGACCATCCTTTGACAACTTAGTATCGTCAGCAACAGTGTTCGTGATTGTTATTTGGCAGTACATAATAAGGTAAATGAAGAACAGACGATATAGCTTTGATTGAAATAGGGAGTTTTCGTTACTGTATTAAAACACAAACTTAAGGAACCTTGATGATGATGAATGCACTTCAATGTTGCAAATCTGTGACATGTAATGGATTTGTATTAATCGAAATAATTATATCTTTGTAAATGTGTATGAAAGATACAGTACTAATAAACGTTTTTTTTTCACGTATCTTGCAGATCATAAAAGCAAAGATGTTTACGTGCAACGTGTGCTGAAAGACGTTCACAAGACGTGATAATTACAGCCGACATGTTGCCCGTCACAACGATTCTAGGCAACATCAGTGTGTTGCTTGTGGTAAAGTTTTCGCTCGTCGTGACAACTACCTTCGACATCTGAGAAGTCATCATAGTCAAGAGCAAATAGGCTACGGAGTAACTGCAGAAGACGAAACATCTTCAAGCAAACGTCAGAAAATTACCGACGTCACAAATATCACCAATATCACCGATCTATACCGCGTAACAAAGGTGAAAGAAGTAGAAATGAAAAAGTTCGGCACGAAGGGATTGGATTATACCGTCACGTTCAAGGATAACCTGGACATCCATGACCCAACATCCGTTTTACAAACTCTCCACAGAGTTATTGATAGCCTGTTTGATACATTGATGGCGGGTGCTGGACCTAAGGATCTCGTGCGTATGGTGGTTACGTGTCCCGAGCTCGACTACCCCATCCAGTTACCGTTCATCACGAAGGATCAGTTGACATCAGAACGATTTCTGTCTCGGATCGAGCAAGTGTTACAGAGTAATGACCAATTCGCATTGGATAACAGTATTCATATAAATATAACCCATGTGACAATGCCACTTGGGGGAAAAACTCCCAAGAAACGCTATGTGAATTTTGAACGCTTTCTCAAAGAGAAAAAATGCATAATACAGATAAAAAACAAGGATGAACTGTGCTGTGCGAGAGCAATAGTCACCGCAAAAGCTAAAATTGAAGGGGACAAATGCTGGGAGGCCATCCGGAAAGGCTGCACTATGCAACAGAATCTCGCTGAGGGTCTCCATAAGCTTGCTGGGGTTCCTTTGTCAAAGTGTGGTGTAGAGGAAATCAAACAATTTCAACGCGTTCTCCCCGGATATCAGATTTTAGTCGCATCTAAAGATTATGCTAACGCCATCATCTTCAAAGGTCCACAAGCCGACAAACAGATATGCCTCTATTATCACCACGGGCACTATGACGTCATCACAAAAATGCCAGCCTTCATAAACCGAAGCTTTTTTTGTGTCACGTGTCTGAAAGGGTTTGACCATCCAGAGGACCACCGATGCCAAAACTCCTGCAAGCTGTGCTTTAAAACCAACTGCATGGAGGAAGAGTGGGTTTACTGCCACGAATGCAATCGACACTTCAAAAGTTTGACATGTTTTCGGAATCATGTGCAGAGAAATAGTCGAGGCACATCCGTTTGCAAGACGCATTTCAGGTGCAAGGATTGCGGTCAGTTTATTAGCCGGTCGCATCATAAAGGCAAAGATCATGTATGCGGAGAAAAATATTGCACCACATGCAAAGAGTACGTCTTACAAGCCAAAACTACAACAACAAAAAAGGTGGAGAGCAAGCGTGAAGAAAAGGAAGAACATCACCCAAACAAAACATCTTACATCTTCTTTGACTTCGAGTGTGTGCAGGAAACTGGGATCCATGTGCCTAATTTATGCATTGCTCACAAAGTATGTGACGAATGCTTAGACAGAGAAGACATCACTTGTCAACATTGCGGGGACCGAGAACACGTATTTCAGGGACCAAACACTCAAAAGGAATTCTGTGAATGGCTTTTCGGGGAGGAAAATGCTTACGCTGTAGTTCTATGCCATAATTTTAAGGGCTATGATTCCTTTTTCATTCTCCAATACTTGTATGATAATGCAGTTCTACCGGAAGTTATTTTGAATGGTTCGAAGATCATGAGCATAAAGGTGAAAGCAAACGATATGAAATTTATAGACTCCCTTAATTTCCTCCCCATGGCACTCGCTAAGCTACCAGGTGCATTCGGCCTGAAGGAGTCAGCTAAAGGCTACTTTCCCCACTTTTTTAATACTGAAGCCAATCAAGAGAAAGTTTTGCCACACCTTCCCGATGTGCAGTATTATAATCCCGACACCATGAAACCAGCCGACCGACAAAAATTCAAGGAGTGGTACAAACTGCACCAAAATGACCCATTTGATTTCAAGCAGGAAATCATCAAATACTGTCAGTCCGATGTCGACATTCTCCGCCGTTGCTGCCTGCGTTTCAGAGCCCTGTTTATGGAGATGACGGCAGATAATAACAACTCAGGTATAGACCCCTTCCAGCATTGCATCACAATCGCCTCGGCATGTAACTTGGTGTACCGGACCAAATACTTGGATCCAGATACTATTGGTATCATTCACCCTCAAGGATACCGGTCAAATGATAGGCAATCTATCAAGGCACTCAAATGGCTGAAATGGATATCCCACCAAACAGGCCATTATATCCAGCATGCAGCTAACAACGGAGAGGTACATGTTGGTAAATACAAAGTCGACGGATACTTCGAGGTAGATGGGCTGAAGACCGTTTTAGAGTTTCAAGGATGTCTTCATCACGGACACACATGCTTATCACGTGAAACAAAGCATCCATTCAATGGCCTGACCATGGAGGAACTTTATCAGAATACACTTGAGAGACGCAAATTTATCATCGGCCAGGGCTACCGGTACATTGAGCAATGGGAATGCATCTTTGACGCACAACTGAAGAAGGATGACGATATGAGAGGCTTTATCAAGGCATTGGAGATTCCTACTCCTCTTGTCCCACGTGATGCATTCTGTGGAGGACGTACTAACGCAACCAGACTTTTCTACGCAGCTGGGCCCGGTGAAAAACTCAAATATCTGGATTTTACCAGTCTGTACCCATTTATCAACAAATACGGTAAATATCCCATAGGGCATCCACGAATCATCACGGAGAACTTCAGTGACATCAGCGAGTATGAAGGTCTGGTCAAGTGTAAAGTGCTTCCTCCCAGAAAGCTTTATCACCCGGTTATCCCTTACAAGGCATGTGGACGACTGATGTTTCCATTATGTGCAAGATGCAGCGATTCATTGCAGCAGTCGCCTTGTCTCCACACCGACGAAGAGCGCGCTATCATTGGTACATGGGTGACCATCGAACTTCATAAGGCACTTCAGATGGGTTACCAGATTTTGAAAATCTTCGAGGTATGGCACTTTGACGAAGTTTCCATGTATAACCCCGATACAAAGGAAGGTGGGCTGTTCGCTTCATATGTCAACGCATTTTTGAAGATGAAACAGGAAGCAAGCGACTGGCCAACATGGTGCAAAACAGACAATCAAAAGCATGATTACATCAATAGTTACTTTGACAGGGAAGGCATCCAGCTAGAGTGGAGTAACATCCAGAAAAACCCAGGTCTCCGGGCACTGGCCAAACTTATGCTGAATAGTTTTTGGGGCAAGTTTGGTCAGAGGCCAAATATGACAAAGACAACCCATATTACAGATCCTTCCGAGTATTTTGAGTTGATGAACAGTGACAACATCGAGGTTAACAGCGCCAACTTTGTCTCGGAGGAAATGGTTGAAGTCCAGTGGCAGAATACCGAAGAGTTCATTGAGCCGTCTGGTCGCACAAACGTAATCATTGCCGCTTACACAACGGCACAGGCTAGGCTCAAACTTTATGAACTGTTAGAGGGTCTAGATCGTAGGGTACTGTATTATGACACGGATAGTGTGATATTTGTCAGCCAAGAGGGAGAGTGGGAACCAGACGTTGGAGATTATTTGGGCGAACTTACCAACGAAATTGATTCAGACAACCATATTTCGTCATTTGTGTCGGGTGGACCCAAAAATTATGCTTATAAGTTGGCAAAGCCTGACAAGAACGGGGACACGACTTTTTGTAAAGTCCGCGGTATAACTTTAAACTATCGCAACCAGTCAATTGTGAACTTTGATCGAATGTTTCAAATGGTTCACAATATTGGTCCTCAAAAAGTGCAAGTCGTTGACCCCTATAAGATAACAAGAAATAAGAAAACGATGAACATCGAAACCAAAGAAGAAAAGAAGTTTTATCAAGTGGTTTACACTAAACGTGTCCAAGTCGAAAACTTTGACACGCTTCCCTATGGCTTCTGAGAATCACACTGTCTACTGTCGTCATTTACTACCACTACCAGTGATTGAAAATATATTATTGCCTCTTGATCACATTTACATACGTCGTATACTTGTAATAAGAATTGTGTTTAAACCTCTTTCATTATTTTGTTTTATTTATATGTATTACTTACGATCAACAAAGCTTAAATCATATAATCAAATTTATTACTACCGATTAGAAATGGAAATTTAGCAATTATTATTAATTATCTGTTAACACTTTTACAAATATTATTGTCAATTTAATTTCCATTCCGTTTTCCAAATAACTTGAAACAAATGTTATAAGGAAACGACTAGACATTTTTTTGTACTCTTTAAAGGGAAAGTTTACGTTTGGTTTTTGAAACCGTTTGATTGTTTTAGGCATATTTAAAATGTAGATATATACAATGAAACTAACCTGTGAAAATGTCATTTCAAAAGGTGGTGGCGTTTTTGAGATATCGGCAAAAAATTCCGGAGCAGTTATTTCCCCGCAGGAAGAATAATCCGCAATTGGAATACACAGAAACGCTTCTTAGATTCATATTTGTGGGATAAAAACTGATATCCTTTTCTATAACCACATTACTCCAAAGTGAATTGATTCTCAAATGCTTTAAACTATCGAAAGCTGCTGTACTTCTAACCTAGTAAGTTTGTATTGCCATTAATTTTAAGAGTGATTATCAAACGTATACGTTCCCTTTAAATAAATTAAATCATTAATAAATTGTGTTTATAATTTGTTTGTTTTTTGAATCACGTTATTAGGTTCTGCTGTATCAGTTTATGTCTACTTGTATAATAAATTATAACTATTGACAGAGCGTACACAAAAATAACAAAACTGATTCAAATTTCACTGATTCAAATTTTTTTTTGGTATGTATTTCATTAAGATATTGTATAATTTGCATTGTAATCTTTGTTTGTTGATGAATAAAATACCGTAAACTGTATATTGCCCATTGACCACTTAAGGAATGTTCTGGTGAGTTCCGGTTGGTTTTAGGCACCCTGTGTGGACTCATTTATTGTGTATTGTGTGTTTTAATGACTTACAGAATGTGTTAAACAAAGGTGATTTCGCCATGATCTATTCGTATAAAGGAGACGCAATGATTTAAAAGACTGTCTATGAATACGATGAAGATGCTGAGGAGTAAATGAAATAGGTTTTGGAAGGTGCTTATGAAGACTTGAGCTTTTGTCTTCGACGATGCTTACGAGGAGGAGGAGGAGTTCAGAAAGGTTTTTATCTGTTTAGAATGCCGAGGCGAAGTTGGTGTTTACGAAAATACTGCCTGCTTATGAGGAGGAGTTTTATTTGCGTGTTTGTTTGTTTCTTTGAATTTGTTTTTACTTCCTTGATATTGTCGTTGACGTTTTTTCTTCTTCTCCCCAAGTACGCTTAATTAAACGTGCAATTGTTTATGATCTTATACCGTCCGACATTTTACTCTATAGTTTATAAGTGAGGGGTAAAAAAAAACAAAAACAAAAAACTTACGGATATGCGTAGGAAACTGACTATTATTCACGGAATTCTACAAAAACGTTATTTCGGTCATCGTGAAAATATCATGTTCAAGACTGAAGCAAACAATGATTGGATAAGAGTATTTTCCAGCAATTACTGACTATTTAATTCCATGAACATCATACCAAATAATGAAATGTATAAAAAAAAAAAAACCTTCTGCATAAACATTACTATATTGTTTTACTTTTAGTGCCATTAATTGATGACGATAATACTGATGACGATGATGGATGCAGTTATTGAAACAATGTATTTGGTCCATTTTCTCTTCTGATAAATTCTGTTAGTTATAATTATGACCAATTATACTCAGCTGATTTCACGTCATGTCTCCATCGAAAATACTACTTTACTTGCCTTTATTTTTGACCATAATCTCTGACGGATTTTGTTATTGTTCTTATTTGTCCATGTATTTATCAAGTTTATTTTGTGTTTGGACTGTTTATAAAATATTGTTTGTTGCATGGTTTAGTTTGTTGTTTAGTGTTGTTGCTCATGTTTGTTTGTTGCTTCCCTCGTAGTGTTGCTTAAAATAGTTTGGTATTAGTGTGTCATTAATGTTTGAATTCAAATTTTAAAAACAGTTGACTACTCGAAGAACTTTACAGAAAAATGTGTTTGTTCCTCTTCAAACGTCATTGTAACAAGAATCTAGTTTGGCCGATGAACTCAGTGTTTTCTTAAGTTCATAAGAATTTAAAACTTTCATCTCCACCTGTATTCATCTAGTAAGTTGTGTACGGTATGTTTATGCTTCATTGTAAATCATTAAGCCATCTTGTTGTATACCAACAAAGGAACAAAGCCAGTTGTGAAATACTTTTACACTCTCGTCTGTCGGAGAATCCTTTTCAACAAGCCTGGTTTTTGCTTTAAATGCTCGAGTTTTGAATGAATCCCGTGTTTTAACCAAACAATTCCAGAACAATTTCCAACGCGTCTCGTTATACGTCACATTGTCCCCGTGGTCAACAACATGGTCCAGAGAACACGATCGGACATGTTTGGGTTGAAGACTAATCGGCTATGACGTCATCTATTGACTACCACGATGAATGGACCAGATAGTCTTCGCGTGATTACTCTGTTTGTGAATTGTCCATGCATCGTCCTCACTGTGTTTAAGTTATAACTTGGTAATAGCTGGAGATTTGCGCACAAGGATACTTTGACATTAATATTCGTAAATAGCTCGAGGACCCGTAGAAAGCAAGTATTATCTATCGATGCGATGTCATTTTTAAATTACTCCAAACAAAACACTCATTGGGGCCTTCTCGCAGAAAAAAAACACATAATCTTATAATGATTACAATGACATAATTGTTTTCTATCGATACAATAAGTACAAGTAGATCAACAAAAATAAAACAACAAAACTCTAAACGTGCAGACAACAACAACAATATATTACTGTGTTCCCCTAAACAACCCAAACTAACTTAAAACTGCAGTACGCATGACTTAAACATACTTTTAATACAAAATTAAAAACACAATATGCAATAAACACAAAATATAAAAAGTTAATGTTTTAAAATCGTTATAGTACACTGTACTTGTTGAATAATGCGTTAATTCTAAATTCAGTGATGATTTCTGTGTTGTTCAGTCAATTCAGTGATTATTTTTAGGCCTTCGCGCCAACAGCATCAACTCGACCATACGACCACGTCTTTCACATACATACACACACAGCGCATATTCACAGATCTAAACGCTTTACTTACTATACAAACGGCATGTAATGAACAAACACGCATCAACGATCTAGACAACATTCTTTTTACCAAAGACAATTGAAACACTCGCAGTAACCTGGTCAGTCCCCTTAATTAAGTGTTGCAAACACATGTTGTGTACAAAAAATACACAGACAAAAAAGAGCCCCCTTGGATGGACCGTTAATCCTGTATAACCAAAGATTGGGGAACACCGTTATCGAATCGTCAACAAAGGGGTCCAAGACGCAATGACTACTCATTGTATTAAAAAAAAGGGAAAATAATGCGGGCAGGCGTAGGCACGTACCCACTTGATCGTTTGTGTATAAACCATGCGTTCGATAGTCATTCGAAAGGGTATTTCTATTGCAATTTTAAGTGTGAAGTATTGAAAGAAATTATGCCGTAGAGATTGAAGAACATTCTATGCGATGTCGTCAATAACCTGAGGTACTATAGGTACGGAACCACTGGACGACAGTGAGTTTATTTCCGTGTGGTGTCCGTAATAATGTCCACCATGATCATAAGATGGACTTGTTGACTTGTGGTAACAAAATGAGTCACAAAGGTTAAGATGACGTCAGACCGTGTTTGTCTGGTAGACTCGATGTAAACTTGTCTCAACACGACGTGTTTGTTATTGCCGATTTAGTCTGTCACACTGAATGGGGGTACGATAACTACACGTTTAGTGTTGGGAACTATACCCACTCGTCGATACATGGGATTGTATACGTTACACCTTTAAGACCCTCGTGATTGTCCGCATGGCTGGCATACTCCATTCTCAAAACGCTCACAATACAATAATAACTCATCAAAGAGGGTTACACAGCACAGTTTAAATGCATTAAAAAGCTGCGTTTTGTATTATTTGTAGGAATATTTATATATATACATTTTTTTTTTATGGAATGTAATTATACTAATACTAGATTCTGCGTATTGAATGATAGGATTTAATTTTAATGTGATTATAATTAATATTACGTCCCTCCAACATACCAATACCCCTACTGAAAATGGTACAGGCCACCTCCTCAATTTTATGTTAATTAGCTTCACGTGATCAAAATGCAGCGTTCTGATTGGTCGAGAGCCTGGAAAACTGGAGGGTTTTTACCTATTCAGACGGGTTGCACTACTATTGCATGCAGAGATGCAGGTTTGTGCAACAAGGTCGTTTCTCAAAGACACGACCTTTTGTATAGTCTAAGACCGCAACAAGGTCCGTGCAACAAGGTCGTATCAAACGTCCGGTTGTAAACAAATTGTTGTTACTAATTAACGGTGCGGTCAAAAATCGTGATTTTTTTTTTTAATTTTCTAATGGAGCATAGCCGGATAACACTATAACCAGCAAATTTAGCTTGGGGGTCAGTGTTCGACCGACAATCACCTTTAACTTTGAAGCCCAATTGAAATGACTCACTGACATTTGATACACCGGGCGCTAAAACATGAACAAAATTGGATTTTTTTTTCATTTTTTTTTTTCATGAAACCGCCCGTGTGTCACCCCTTGAATTTATTTGGGGGAATTTCTTTCTTTCTAAATATACTCTGGGCAATCCTGAGTCATAATATACTGTTGGAAAACGGTTTGTGAACAGCCAAAATCCAGTTTACACGCATTCTGCCACCGGACGGTCGCCGACCGTTTCACCATGCATCCCTGCATGGCAATTGACAGTTATACTACAGGGCAGGGTCAAATCGTGCAAAACAACCGAAATTGTAGTTACGATCGACCTTGTTGCACTGAAGCGACGATATCTACAGTCCGTACATTTCCTGAAAGATTTATCCAGCATGTAAAGGGGGATATTTGTGTATCAGTTAACATTGGCGATGATAGTACGCTGGAAAGTGGAACGAAAACTGAACACTATGGGATTCATCATATAGAATTACAATTGACAATGGCCGAGACGCTGATAAGGACCAACAGCAAGTATAACCACTGAAGCAGATTGCTCAATGATGTAGCCTATGAGTAATGAAGTTACCTTATATTAAAGGAACATTACAGAATTGGTAATTGTAAAATATACTTTTTATCACAGATTTACAACGGTCTAATGATGATGATAGTAGAAAACATCCCTAGAAATATTTCTGGCTGAAATGCCATATTTGATGAGAAATAAATCAAACTAATTTCCGATTGGAGTTTATCGCTCATGAGCGTTTTATTCATGCATTGTATAACACATGCAAATTTGTAAACGGTTTTTCACTATTTTCTCGTGACCCAGATGGCCGATCGATCTCAAACTTCTACAGGTTTGTCAGTTTATGTATATGGTGGATTATATAAAGTGATTACACTGCCAGCAACTGTTTTGTTAGCAAAAACCAATTCTGTAATGTTCCTTTAATAATGGTATAGAGATAGCCGTGTTAGAGTGTCCTGTGGTTGCTTACAGAAATAGGCTGATCGATAGTGAAATAAGGAAGGGAGCAAGGCCCATGTCACACTGGGCAATTTACAGGTAACCAGTTCCAGGCAATCTCCATGAAGCCAAAACACTCACACGTCAATTTTCACATAATTATTGATTGTGGGAGACAGTAACTTACCAATACGAAAAATGTATCTTGTGCTACCGAAGCGTTCCTTTCACATGCAGTGCAGTTGGTTGCCTCCAAGTTGCCTGTAAATATTGCCCTGTGTAACATGGTCTGTTCACTTTAAAGGCACTGGACACCTTTGGTAATTGTCAAAGACCAGTATTCTCACTTGGTGTATCCCATCATATTCATAAAATAACAAATCTGTGAAAAATTGGACTCAATTGGTCATCGCAGTTGCAAGAAAATAATGAAAGAAAAAACACCCTCGTTGTACAAATTTGTGTGCTTTCAGATGCATAATAAAAGGCTTCAGCTGAAGTCTTTTATAATTTGAGTGAGAAATTACCTCTTTCTCAAAAACTACATTACTTCAGAGGGAGCCGTTTCTCACAATGTTTTATACTACCAGCAGCTCTCCATTGCTTGTTACTAGGTAAGTTTTATGCTAACAATATTTTGAGTAATTACCAATAGTGTCCAGTGCCTTTAAAACTAAATAATTAAAAACCAAACAAACAAACAAACAAACAAACAAACAAACACCCCAACAGACAAAGAGACTAACAACAACTGCATGAACTTTCGTGGCATCAAATACTTATTTAGTTCCATTCACTGCATCCGATGAAGTAGCTGTTGCATGCTATACGCATAGAGTTTTTGTCTCTAGTTAGTCTTCAAGTTTTACCACTACCTTCCTTGTTTTAGCACCTTATTCGTAATAAAGATGGTATTACTAACATTGTAAGTTAAAACATAAAGACGGCTGAAAAAGAACTTACGTTAGACTTTTCGGTTCACCAAAGGCAGGCCTACCTTCACAAGCAAACATTACCACGAAAAAACAAACAAACTTCAGAAAGTGTGCACACATTTTCAAAACATTCCTCGACAACGATGGGGGAAAAGAAACGTTGCTAGCGTCAAGCTTTGTCGAATAGGCATTGATCACTCAGCTGGCTAGGGTGCTGATTCATAGGCCCTAATTTATTTAGACTTGGAACCAGTCGGTTAATATAATTATACATGTACTCTCACGCTCAAAGTTTTCAGACGCATGGCGCTGCCGTATAAATGATTTTGTGAAACGAATTACGACTAGATCAAGTCTCAGCTATCGTCATCGCTCTTGTTTATACTGCGTAATACTAATAGTTCCTGGTTCGGGTTCCCCGAGACCTTTTGCAGTATGTTGTTCGCACACGTCATAAACACAACTTATGATTGGCTGACCGGTCCATGTCAATGTTAGAGGAGATCAATGGGTCCATGGCACAAGCACTACACACTGATGCTATATACCTTTCTGTTGCATGGGAAGCCATAAATGCAAAGCTAAAACAGTTTGTGTTAAACAAAATATTCAAAATGGGTGTAAACTTGCTGGAAACAATGCAACCAATCTTGTGATGTTTTTTTTTTTTTTTTTTTAATTGACGTTTTGCAGAAATGCGTTCGACCGTCCATGTCAACCAGCGCGGCTGGCGTATTTTTTTCCCCAGAACAGATGAGGCACTTCGCATAAATGGGCGTGTTTTCTACCAAAATCAGTCTTCGTGCGTGCTCACTTTGCACACTTCACTTCTTCTTACCGTGCCTCAGTAAAAAAAACAAGTTTTTCTCTCTTATTAGCAATGGCGGCGTGTGCTGATGCACAATCCGCAGGAAAACCTTGTCCTAGTAGTTTGGAAGCTTTCCCTCAATTACAGGTACGTCTTATTTGTCATAATGTTGCTATTGCTCAACTTATAGAGTAAAAGAAAATATTACAATTTATCATATCTCTAGGCCTAAATGGATAATTTTCTATGTTCTAAAATTGGGAGACCTTTTTTTTTTTACGGCGATGAAGACTTGTTAGTTGGGCTTCACAACTTTCCACTTAGTGTGGAAACTATATTCATGACGGTATTTTTAAAGGATTTTACATTCAAGCATAATATTCTCATTATATTTTTATAACAAAAAAAGTTTTCCTTTTTTTGTAGTCGAATCCCTTGACCCATGATTAACCGTAGCATGTCATGTTAACTACGTTTCTTAAGATGTTTATTAGGGATTTTCAAATGTAATAATGTTCATTGGGTTGTTTATTTTCTTGGGTTTATTGAGCAAAGTAATAATAACCTAATCCCTTGTGAACTCAGCCACTTCCTCTGTAGTTTGATTTTGAGGAGCTATTGGAAAAAGGGTTGTCTTGCTCAAAAGTATCTTCCTGTGTAATTGTGTGCATAATGAAATACGATCATGTTTGGTGCACATGTGCGAAAGTAGATAAAACACGCCCTTTTATGCTAAGTAACCTCATCTGTCATGGGAAAAAAATACGCGCGCGGCTGTTTTATGGGGAGGTGTTTTATAGCGAAATAAAAATAGCGCCCTCAATAGTTTGACTAGCGTTAGGAAGTTTGAAATACTTCACTGCACTGTTTACTGACCGACACTGGTGGAGCTGCACGCACAACAGAGCGAAGTAAGTACCGTTTAAAAACTCAAAATCTAACAAGTTAACATGCATGTAAGTCGAATTTCGTTGAAAGAGAATTAACATTTTTGAAAGGAACTGCTTCACAGTTGTTGAGTATTTAAAATATTTAGACTTAATAGTTCTTCTACTTCTAGTGCAGAGTTGTTGAGTGAGAACCCGAAACAGACGTACGTGTACACTGTGCTCTCTCCAGCTCTCGCTCTCTCTACTCTCTACTCTAGTCTAACTAACTAGTCTAAGACTGACAAGACTGAGTGAGAATAGCCAGTACACAGTCAGTAGCAATGTCCGCACTGAGTACTAACTGTGTGGCCAAGTGTCCCACAGTTCCAGTAGACAAGGTAGTGCTTGCTCTATATAGGGCCTATACGTACCATGATGAAGGTACTGTCTGACTGTGTCTGTAGGGAGCCCCATGATAACTTGCATAAATAGTGCCAATGCGAAGTGGATTGGCACTATTTGTATGGGGCTAGCCTCACTTCTGTTGTTAATGTTAGTGTCACTGTTGTTATGACTTATGTTTTGTTTTGTTTGGGAGCAGAACTGAAAAGACTAAGACTAATCATGAATCCCATGATCAATCATGATGAGACATGTCACATTTTATTCACAACCACTGAAAGCATGCCTCTGAAACTGAAAGTGATTAAATAGTTAGTTTTTTTTGCCAATAAAATACTTTGAACTTCCTTGTCGTGTCATGGATGGCTGAGCCATATTTAGCGCACCGAGGCCGAATCAGCAGCGGACCAAGGACTTTTTCGGTGGTGGGGGGGGGGGGGCCCAGAGGGAATGGGTTTGTCAGTGGTGGGGGGTCATGCTTTTATTTTGGAAGGGGGACGCTGCACTGCAGGTGGGCCACCATCCTCTTATCTTGGCATTTTGTGGCCGCGGTAGCACTATCACAATTTGTTTTTTAAATTTTTTTTGGGGGGGGGCACTTGAAAAAAAATTGGGGGGGGGAGGGGGCATGTTCCCCCAGACCCCTCGTGCTCGTGGCTACGTGCTACGCAAATTCAAGTTTGAGTCTTCAGCCCTTGTGTCTAAACTATAAATGCTCCTTGGCGTTTACATCAAATGGACTCTGCCGAGTAACGAAGTAGACCCCGCTAGGTGTTGACAGTGGGGTGACATGAAAATTTTGTAACGTTTTAGTTGATCGCTTTTCTCAGTTTAATACTCTTTTTAATTTTTGTCCTGCTTGTCACAACATCTTTTTTAACATGTTTTTTATTTTAACGTCCTTGCAGCAATGGACGACAGTTTACATTTCAGTGAAGATGATGTTCGTCAGCAGCTGGATGCCCTTGGTTACCACAACGTTCCATCGACACAACTAAGGCAATTTGCTAGAGGTGAACAAACCAATACTAACCACTGGACCTTGGAACTTCAACCATTCAGTATCTCGCTCTTAAGCCCAATAATAATATTAATAATACTGCTTACTGGGTTCTTATAGTGTGCTTTATCACACCCCTAGGGGCATATCAAAGCGCTCATTATTTGTTTTTCAACAGGATAATTAGAACTATGTTTTGAATTATGAGAGCCATTTATGTAGCACCTTCTAAGGTTGTACAAGGTGCTGCGGCGCATTCAGCAGCCACTGTAAGAAACAACGGGGCAACCCCTTCTCAATAAGTGTAACTGGGTTCTTTTTATGCAAGTTACACAACAAAACTATAATGTTTAAGTGTCTTGCTTAAGGACACAAGTGCCAAGACCTGGACCCGAACCCACACTCTCCTGATCAGAAACACCAGAGCTTGAGTCCGGTGCGTTTGACCGCTCGGCCACGGCGCACCCATTTCCATTACCAGAGCCAATTTCTAGGAAACAAAGCCCCAGAAACATCCTGGTAGGTGTAATGCTATCAATCGTTGCTTTCTTTCAGATTTGGAAGGATTGATCCGAAGAGACACCGAGCAAAGTAAATCAGATGAGGCGTCGTCAGCTACATCAGAGATTGGTATTATGTCATTTGTTGAAATGTCGTCTCTTATTTTGATAATTTATTTTTATTTTAAATTTTTTTTCTTCACCTTAGTTGGTTTACTTTATTTTGTATTTGCCTTTTTTGTGTGTATGTGTTAAAAAAAGACAAAAAACAAATATGTTAAACAATTTATGTTTAAGGATTCAGATGTGAAGAAATTACGCTCTCTGACCTACTTCTTGCACGCGTTGAAGATACTGTTCCCAGAAGCTCCTTGATATTTATAACTCCACGGATTACTAAGAAGGTGGAAATGCCATCATTTCATTGGCTAATACAAGTTGGATCCCAGTTCCAGACTTTTTTGTTCGGCAATTACTCTCATCCCTGTTAATAGTTGATCATGTTTCCTCAGATTAGTTGACAAATAACAAACAAACAAACAATCAGCTTGGCTTAAATGTAGGGTCATAGATTGGTAACTACACAAAATTAATGACAATAAAAACTTATAAGTTAGAATTGTTTTTTTACCCAAAACATTTGAATCTGAGAAATGATTCATGCATGAATAATTTGTCCGATTTCTGAGGGTTGGTGTCCGCTCGCGAATGCTGCGTCGGGGATGCGGTTGGTACCCGCTGTCACCTTGTGAAACGTGGATTGATTTGATGTTTGTGAAAATTCTGTGACAGTTTTTTCCTGTTTTCTCAACAAGTAGACACTGTTCAATTGAAACTTTCACAAGTGACTTTTATTGTACCTTTCTTTATAATTTTGCCTACAAATCAGCATTACGTTGACAAAAATTAATCTATGACCCTACCTTTAACTCGGACTTAGACTCGTATTCCTGATACTCCTTCCTGATTACTGATATTCCTACCTGGTTTTTGATATCAGATTACAGTACAGACGATATGAGCGTACCGGTTAGACATACTCAAGGAGGCAGTAGAAGACCCACCTCGGCTCCCACTACATCAAGAGTAAGTATCAGTCCATAGGCGACTTTAGTCAACTGCACTCATACCGTCTCTTCCTTACCATGGGCGACTTTAGTCAACTGCGCTCATTACTCATACCCCCTCTTCCTTACCATAGGTGACTTTAGTCAACTGCACTCATACCCCCTCTTCCTTACCATAAGCCACTTTAGTCAACTGCACTCATACCCCCTCTTCCTTACCATTATGATTGGCATTTTAGCCTACCAAGCTCACATGCAAAAAAAACATTCAACCCTGAGCACAAGGCCATTTGTATTAAAGCTGTAGTTTTCAGAGTTAAACCTACAGAATGTAGCTCACATTATTGTCCAAATTTGAAATAAACTTTTGTTGTAATTATTTTACTTGTCAGCATATAATATAACTGCTTTAACTATAAAAAAAAAACATCTGTTAAAACTAAATTTGAAAATGAAAAACATACATGATCTGTTTGTGTTTACCAAACAGGCAAGGTACGTCCCGAGTAAAAAAGGCCAGCCTAATCGACCGGGATCTAGCAGGCAGCCCAGCTACCCAGCTAAGCATTCCCAGCCATTCAGCTACAAATACGGTGATACATCGATCCCCAGTCTGGATACCACAGATGAAAGTGTCTCTGCATCAGTGAGACAGGAGAGACGAAGATCCACAGGAGGAGAGAGAAAGCAGCCAGCGAAGACTGCCATGAAGAGAAAAGTGGTCAGGTAGGATTCAGGACTCAAATGTTTTCTTATTGTGTGTTTAGACTATTAATTGGTAAAGTTTGCTGCTTACCTTGAGACAGAGGTGAATAGGTTCCTGGATTGGGACAAATGGGCCACTCCAGGGCCCAATTTTATAAAGCTGCTTAAAGGTATTATACAGGATTGGTAGAGCAGCTGACAAAACAGTCGCAAACAAAGTTCATGTTTTGTGTGATTAACCATAATATACATGAAATAACAAACCTGTGAAAATTTGAGCTCAATTGGTCATCGAGGTCGCGAGAAAATAGTGAAAAGAGACCTTATGTGTTTTCTATTTTTCAAACATCAAGTTTATTATCGCGCGCGATAAAAACTATTGTTTTATTCATTTCTCAGAAACGGTAGCATTTTAGGCAGAAATATTTTAAGGAACCCTTTCTACCATTACTTACTTTAAATCATGTAAGTTATGTGTGAATCTGTGAACATTTGTGTTTTTCAATATTACCAATAGTTTACAGGGCCTTTAAAGCAGAAAAAATTGCTTAACAATTTCCTGCTGAGCAAAAATGAGCAGGATACCAGTCACAAATGGTACATGTAAAATGGAATTTTGGCTGGTTACCTTATTGTGCTAGCGTAATTTTGTTGTGCTTAGCTACTACTTTTTGTGCTTAAGCAGCTGTATGAAATTGGGCCCAGGGCAGATTCAGGACGAACTTTGGCCCGATGAACGGGGGAATTTTTGTAAAGCTCTTTGATACTTTGACACTTTGTTTGACAAGACCAACAGGATGCCTTTCTACACGGAACAAAAATCCACAGTACGAATACTTTGGGGGCATTCGAACCCATGACATTCTAGAGCAGATGTTTAACCCACTGGAACACCGGCTGCAAAAGTGCCCCTTTTTACCAGAGAAGAGAATTGCTCTGCCCATTCAAGAGTGAAGTTCTAGGCCTGATGTAGTCATAATAGTAATAAATCAGTGGTGTGGTTTTGATCGATGGAAGTTTTTAAGAGATGAAATTTTAAATTTGATTTCTGCCCTTCATGGGCCAAGGTTTGATTTGTAACCTATTACTAAGAAAGAGCAATATTGATAATAAAGAGCAAGGCACAGATTTGCAGGAAAATGACTTTTAGTGTTTTCTTTTCTTTTTGAAGGAAGCTGAATGGGCAAGTGCAAGTATTTGATGAATCCATAACTGGGAGCGAATCAGGTAAACACACCTCAACGGATTCAAGATGTCAATTTTGTTTCTCTGTGGCGCTACTTTTCATCTTGACTTTTGAGATTTGGTGAAGTGACAAATCCTGTGACCTATTGATACCAAGGGTTTGATGAAGTGACAAATCCGTATGTGCATCGTTTTAACTTATTGTTTTGCAGCCAAGTCTTGTGTTTTTTCCTTTCCATTTTGACATTGTGACAAATGAGTTGCAATGAAGAAAAATATAAACGTTTTTGTATGATTGAAGAAATCAGCTTTATTTTGGTAAAGTCAAATGTTAAAGATGAAGTGGTTACCTGTCTCTAACAAAGCAGCTGGAAAAAATAGTTTCTGAACTAAAGAGTCAAACATGGTCTGCTTTGCTGTTTAGCACACAACATCAAAAATGAAATCACGATGAGTAGAAAAGCACCCATGGAGAGCTTTGTCTTAAAAACACTTCATGTTTAAATTTCATGAATCAGGAGAGGGACAAGACGTCAGTGATCGTTTATCTCACTTGGCCTTGAGACAAGAGGAAGGATATCCTGAAGATGATGATGAAGATACGACACTGACAGAATCAGACGATGCATCCAGCCTTACGGGTCTCATCTACAGCCATGGACGGCCACAACTATCCAGAGATCTGGTAAATACTGCTTTCGTTCTGCGTTTTGGAAGAATATGGTGTGGTCTTTGAAAATGCTGGTCTTAATCTGAGAGCTTATGTGGTATCAGTTATTCTGAAAAGTGTTTCCATGAGAAATCTTGGCATGATCTTTTAGTGTTTGATCAAATCCTTCTCTTCAACTTTGCAATGGGATACCTTGGAACACAAGTTGGCAGCAGACTTACCAAATAACAGGTAAATTTCCAGTGGTTACGTAATTCTGAGCGTATGCTGAATTACTGTTATTCGCTTCTATATTGATTTTGTTATTTTCTTACTTATTGTTTTTAAAATTATTGGTGTATAATTGTATGGTATAAATGTCTTGATGAATTGAATTGACTTGCTGGGAATGATTGATTTACTCAGTAAGTCTGCTGCCACCTAGTGTCCCATATTCCCATCAACAACATTATGAACAATACTTGTAAAAAGCAGTGTTTTTTAACCCATCTTTTTAGTGTATAATTAGTATAGAAATATTGACAGCTTCGAGTGCTACGGTTAAAACTGCTGAGGTTAACCCTGGAGCGTTAAATTTTCCTGAGGCGAATAACTCTAGTAATAGCAGTCAAAATTTGTTTTTCTAACATCACATAAATGTACATATTATATTGTCTCTAGGTACCAAAAAGCTACCTTAGCTAAGGTCATACTACACTGGTAGCTATGGGTGTAGTACATTGGTTGCTATGGTTACTATAGCTTGTCACGTTCATGCAGCTTTCTAGTAGAATTAAGACGTATCATGTGATGTTTTTGGGGGTGTTATTAGAGACAATACCATCACTTACTCGCAAGGTATATTTGGGCACAGATTGCCTTGGCATTCATTCTCAGCGCTCGCTTCACTGAAAATGTTCTATGCAACTGGATTCTTAAACATGGCCATGAGGTTACTTCTAGTTAGGCATCAGCATTGGTCTAGTGCAGAGTGATGTCAAGTTCAAACCTTGTATGAGTTATTAGTATTTGATTTTAATACATGATGTTTTATTTCTATTTGTGTGTTCAGTATTCGCACCGGCCAGCAGGGGATGAAAACACAGTGTTTAAACCACATCTCCCAAGATCATGTAAGTATACAATCTCCATCACAATGTGGGATGTGACTTGATAAAGTTCCTGATCTTGTCAGCGACCACAGTACCAATAGTCAGAACTACACCACCACTAAATCCACCAAGTCCTCCCAGTTTGGGCTCGAGGTTGATACACATTCAGACTAACTATGCACCACGTGGAGTCAGACCTACCTCCTACTCACAGTCCTGTGGTTTGGTTGCGGGACCATTCTTAGCTAAATTGCGCAGTGGGTTAAGATTATAAGCGTATGACTTTGATTAAATAATACAATTGGAGTCAACAAGCCATTTTGTGGCCAGGATGTTTGCTCCTTTAAAGGGCTAACGATTAAACCTCTTGTTTAGATACTTATTATTTGGGGAAAATGTAATTACAAAAAAAAACATCAAGTTTTGTTTGTGAATGTCTTTTGTCACTTATTTCTCCAGTTATCAGACCAGATTCTGCACAGCCAAGGACTAAACATGATAAGAAAACTGATCCAGTCTCAAGGTATGCATAATATTACTCTCACTCTTTGCATGTTGTATTTTGATTCTAACTTCATCCAATTTCACCATGCTGTGGAGAATGCACATTTTATTTGCTAAACAGAGACAAAACTACGATTAATGTTTCCATGTAGTAATAACAGGCCTTTATTTGGCACTTTTAATAATTTTATCACAGCACCTTACGCTATTACTACCCCTGTTCAGTGAGCCTTAAGCATTCCTAAAAACCATCTCAACTCCTTTGGAGTATGCAGCACCGTCAGCCAAATGGGCGTACAGGTTGCTTAATCATTCCCATCAACAATCTCTACCCTTGTAGTTACCTGTTTACTCCTGGGTGATGAGAAGCAATTCAATGAGAAGTCAAGTGTCTTACCCAAGAACACAAGTGTCCTGACCGGGATTTGAACCTAGATTCTGATGACTCAGCCATCAGAAATGGAGTTCGATGCTCTAGACCGCGCGGCCACACATGCTATGTAGGAATGGGAACAAACTGTTTGTGGGCCAGAGATAATTGACTAGGAAAGCCTCAGTGATAAACACCAAAATAGCACATTGTATTCCGGATGTATAGCTGTATAATTTTAATGTGAGAGGAATCAATCGTCAAAGTTTTTGTCGGCAAAAGTCTAAATTCAGAAAAGGAGAATTACATTGACCGTGCAAGAGTTGCAAGAATTGGAAAAGTTTTGGGACCACTTTGTTCCCACGTACATTGCTTCAAGGCGCGAAGGAAACAAACTCGCGCACTTTAACGGGTCCCAATGTTCGAATACGCACGAAACTTGCACAGGCTATTGGATTACAGAAGCTCTTATTTGTCTTTCAGGCATCAGATGTACAGGGCAGAATGGAACAGTCATCGAGCACCAGGAGAGAAAAACAGAAATGATCTGAGATGGAATATCCGGGTAAGTTTCAAACTCCTTGACCTGTAGTAGGTGACTGCATTGACCTGTAAGTGACTTGAGCTGTCGGTGACTTGACCTGTCGGTGACTTGACCTGTTAGTGACTTGACCTGTAGGTGACTGCATTGACCTGTTAGTGACTTGACCTGTAGGTGACTGCATTGACCTGTAGGTGACTGCATTGACCTGTATGTGACTGCATTGACCTGTAGGTGACTGCATTGACCTGTATGTGACTGCATTGACCTGTAGGTGACTGCATTGACCCGTAGGTGACTGCATTGACCTGTAGGTGACTGCATTGACCTGTAGGTGACTGCATTGACCTATAGGTGACTGCATTGACCTGTAGGTGACTGCATTGACCTGTAGGTGACTGCATTGACCTGTAGGTGACTGCATTGACCTGTAGGTGACTGCATTGACCTGTAGGTGACTGCATGTGCGTCGTTCTACTAATAGCTATTATAATGGTTAGACATGAACTGTGACCTTCGATCAGAACAAGAGCTGGCTTTCAAGGCTGGAGTCAAATTCTTGAATACTCAGACCTTCTAAAATATCCCACTTTGTACAATCGTACAATCCAATGAAAGCTGTAGCTTATAGTTTCATTTACAGGAAATTTGTTGGATGCATTTATATGTTGCAATTTTATGCCTTATTCTAATTATTTACCCATTCTCCCAACACTATCACCCACAGTATACCTTGGTTGTGCTATTTTGGGAGTCAGATTCCCATGTGTGACTGAGCTTAGCACATTTTAAACAATTCATGCAGGGTTAGGCATGCACCACATGCCTTTACATGTACTTTGACTCCCAAAATGGCAACCCATGGGCAGACAGTAGCTTCTTGTGACCTCAGTGCAATTGATGTCAGTCTATTGAAGGTTACACCATTTCCATTGACCCCTTCGCATTGGCCGCCATCCCTGATGAAACCTGCACGAGTTATCATTGGCTGAGAGTCGTGCGCAGCATGTACACACGTGCGCGATTCCATGGTTTGTCATCAAAGATGGCGGCTGATGCAAGGGGTTTATTAGAAGTTGTCCCCTTTCTTTTGCACATGTCATTATACAGACTTTTTTCTTTCAGGAGCAAATGATGTACAAGGACACCGTGGTGTACCCAAGACGCCCTCCAAGGGTTTTCTCTGCTAATAATTACACCGTCCCAACTGACAAGAAAAGGCAGGCACTGAGATGGGCCGTCAGGACCAGTCTAGCTCACAAACAGATGCCATTTTCAAACTATGAATAAAAGATGCATTTTTCAATTTAAATGGCCTGTGTAGGGTTTGTTGTTGTTGTTTAAATACATAACTTGATATTCTATTGAGTTTGTAGAGAAAAACATCACAACATACATTTCCCGGGACTGAAATGGCATGGCAATCAGCAAGCTAGCTCTGTGTAGACATCATCTGTGCCACTCTTCAGAGACCAACTTGTCCAATTTGAGGTAATTTCTGTCAGTTTTGTCAAGGCAGTAATTCTAGTGTGCATAACTTCTGTATGTTGAACACACAGGTTGATTTTGTGCCAGTGTGGTTTTAAATAATCAAAACATCTAGCTAAAGATTTAGGATACCTGGGAGATTGGAGTCTTTGATCGAACCAAGTATAGATTGTTTCATCCTGAAGTAGCGCACACCTCAAGACTCTCTGCCCAGTCATGAGACTGCTTCTTAGAATCAAAGAATCGGTGTTTACAAACTGTAGCAGATAACATAAGCATAGTTCATCAGCTAACACTGCTAAGAATGGTGAACATTAGCGCACAGTGCTGCAGTAAAGCAATGCCACTGCAGAGCGTGATCCTGGTCCTAATGGCTTACATACATCTGATTACAGCAAGGCTGATATACATCAGTGTTACGTTTTCAAGGACTTCTTTAGGCTATTTAATGATAATCTTGCACTGATTTTCTTGAGGGCAAAAACAAATTGTTAATCAAATTGAAGTAGGAAGATTTTCATGGCTGCCATGGATTCGGATTTGCTGAACACTTATAAATCAGATACAAGCGTCACGGCCAAGTTTGAGTGTAGTTAAGTATCCTCAGTGAGAAGAATGATCATTAACAGGATGGATGTTGCAAAAAGATTGCCTGAAATACCAAATATGTATGATAAAATGACTAATTAACTGCTTGGGCGATAATGTATATAGTTCACTTTTTCATGAAGTTTAATATTTTGAAATATCAACATTTTTATTGACTTATGTGTAATTATTAATAAAAACTACTTGAGAGAATTTTAGAGTATATCTGTGTATCTGTATCAATTTCTTTTTGTTACATTTTTGGTGAAGCACCACCTTGAGTGTTATTTTAGGCAGATTTCGGCTCAATGCCATTTTTCATTATTATTGTAGTTGCACTTTCTTACGTTGGCTTCTTTGCCGTGTGCATGGCAATACTACTACTGAATCTCCTTGGAGCTAAAGAGGGGGGCCCAAGTGGTTCACCAACCAATCATGTAAGGACTGTGATAGAGCCAGCATTGCCCAATGCGATATTAATGCCTACAGCATAGTTGTGTGTTCAAAGAATAATACTGTCATTGCCTTAAAGATGGCCGATAAGGTTTACAATGTGTGACATCAAGTGGGAACTATCTATTTGCTCACACATTATGCATACATCACACCAGCCAATGCCCAGGCAACCAATTCAAGGCAATCTCCAAGAAGAGACAATTTACACATAATGTTCTTGGACACAGTGTAACACTATTAAGAATAGTCTATGGTGCTGTTTGAGTGTCCTTATTGCAATCAGTGTAATTCATTGCCTCTATGAAATTGCTCTGCATGGCAAGGCTCTTAGTACACCACGATCTACTCCAATGCTATCATGCATGCCGTGGCTACCTCCATGGGTGTATAGCAGGGGCAGGGCTTAATGAGACTGGTTGTCATGACCAAAGCAGGCCTGTGGCTAGTCTTGGCGCAAGGCGTTCTTGTTGAGTTAGTAAAACCGTAAAACCATAGGGCATACATACACTCAACACTACACACGACGTGCGGCGCGGAGCGGGGAATCGTGATAGTTGAGTGATAATGAACGTCTTGCACCAAGACTAGCCTGTGGCTGAACTTGGAATTCTGAACTCTCAACCAGTTACTGCACACGCCCCATTCCTCTGTATCATATCTATTGAGGGTGTGCGTATGTGTGCTATAACGGCAGAGTTCATAATTCCACATACAGCCACAGGGCTGATTTGATCAAGACGACACAGTCCCTTAAATGGATCAGTAAACTGAATAAATCTTTAAACAAATAACTTCATATTCGTTCACTTAAAACATCTCAATTGAAAGGAAGTAAGACAAAGAATTTGTTTTAAAGCAACAGTCAAATAATTTATTTGCATTTTTACACTACATGTGGTTTAGTACCTTGAACCAACATTGGTTAAATTGTAAAGGAAAAACACATTAGTTTTTCAAAGAGTACGTTCATACCACAATCCTCCAGCTCCAATTTTAGGCTGTTACATATGATTTACCATCCCTTAAAGGTACTTGTCTCAATGAACATAACTCATGTACATGTACAAGCAATACAATTAATTGCTAATGCCCTGCTCCAGCACACAGCTATTCAACTTGCATACTACATATGCAT
Organism: Pycnopodia helianthoides; assembly: GCA_032158295.1. NCBI lineage: Eukaryota > Metazoa > Echinodermata > Asteroidea > Forcipulatida > Asteriidae > Pycnopodia > Pycnopodia helianthoides. The sequence continues at coordinate 23,216,023 of CM063243.1, forward strand.
AGATCACAATCAAGTCATGTTTTTTATGTTGATCAAATACAACTCAGTATTGCATAATCAACATAATCAATTATTAAAAACAATAACAACAAAAAGTCATTTTACACTGAAACGCACCTTTACAGTGAATGCATAAGAGATTAACCCTAATTTGGATCCTGTTCTAGTTTTCCCGCCATTGTGCTTCACTGAGCTGATCCTCTAAATTACTTAGACTCCAGCATTCTCCTCAAAACAATCGGAGCATGACTGATCAAAACGTCAAGCTGTTACACCACTGGTTCTTTTCAGAACAACCACAACTCATGGAGAGATTATTCCCATGGTGTTACTGCAAACCCTACTAGACTAGATAACAATGATGGGGGCAAATATGAAACCTTATCGAACATTGAATCTGTTATCAGAGTTATACAACTTAGAAGTACCTGTTGATTTATAATTTACTGACTAGATGGACATGCCTTTGCACAGCAGCCATTGTCTTGCTATTTATTCTACTGACAGTGGAGTAGACTTTGGAAATTGGAAGACCACTTTAAGTTCTGAAAAGAACTGTTCTGCTTATTATGTACTACCTGGGGAGGTAGGGAATCAGCCGGGACTGCTACTTTGCTTAGTGGATCCAGGGGACTTCTGTGGAGCGAGTTCTTAATTGGTCTCAACGTTTCAACTAGCCTGCTCTAGTCAACATCAGGAAAATAATGCAATGCTCGCAGTGTAAATAGTTCTCTACAACTCACGTGCATTGTTAATCCATTCTTCCCATTCTCTGTAAAGCATTGCTTTGAGTTTCTTCAAAATGGCAGGAGCAAGTGACTCCATGCTACCTTTGGCACATTGTAAGAACAACTAAGCTGATCCCTCATCAATGTGGTTACTTCCCCAGTTTCGTGGCATCTTCTTGCACCAGGGATATGAAAAAACTGCATTTTGGTTTTGCTCTTCAATAATGTACATGTATGACTGTAAAACACTGTATTCACCTGACGACATCATCACAATAAACTTGGCTACCCATTTTGGAAACCAATGTCCCCATGTGTTGGATTTCCATCACGCAATTCTTCGGAGACTCCCTGCAGGACTCGGGATAGCAGCAAGAATACACTATTTTATGATCAAGCATCCGTGAACCACAAACCTGAAAATATTGTTATAATTTGAAAACTATTATCTTATTCGTTGGTCGATAAATACATATTTGTTAAAATACAGCACTCAGCAGTACTTTTCAAGAGACAAAATCAAAACCATTATGGACCATTAAAAAAAAAGAGTAACGTAAAGAGTACATGAGAAATAAACAAATACTGAAATGAGTATCTTCTTATTTAGAATTAAAATCTGGACGAAACATTCTGTGAGCAAGTATGGAAACGATACATTGGAATGTAAGATTACACACAAACGATTAGTTGATAATGCTTATATACATATAAAGTACAAACCATAATGGCCGCCGCTTACAGGCTTGAATATTTACAAAGCATGGCCTTTTACTGTTCATTTTATACAGAACATTCAAACCTTAAAAAAAAAGTCTGTTCCACTACAAAGATTAACGTTGCTCTGAGTTTATGTTGTTTCTTAAAGTTCACGTTCTTTGCAAGAAACACATGGTTGGCACTATCCTTGAAAGTTCTCTTCCAGTTGGTTTTCATATTCTTCAAGAGAGAGAGGGGGAAAAGGGAATTGGTTTGAAAGAAAAGATAGACATAGCTATAGACTGTTCAAGTCTTGCAGGTATCAGAAACTAGAAAACAACTCAAACAAAGAGTATATTTTTCTATGAAATCAAATTTTCTTTTTAAATCCTTCTTATACAAAAACAAATATTGATAATAGTACCCACAGTAATTTTTTATAAATACAATCTCAGTTTTTAAATCATACAAATAATTTGTTCAAATTGAAATTGAAAACAAAATTAAAACTTGGGACGAGGATGCTCATTCCTTTAAGAAACCCCATTTGCCAGTTTGAGTTATGCCTGAATTTGTGCAACCATTACATAGGTTTAATGATAACATGAACGTCAGTTTGGTAAAATTCTTAATTTCTATCAAGCAACCAGAAACGGAGGTCAAGTCATATTCTCTGGTTTTCTTTGTTGATTTGATAAATTTATTTTACTTTCAAATATTTCATGGCTAGATTTTACTTTCCCAACATTACAATATAATGTTAATAGCCATAAACTTTGTTAAACTAAAGTATTTGAAGGAACAGAATCGCAAACGTGTGACACTCACAAAAGTTGGGAGCAACTTGGTCCCAGAAGTTCAGTTACACGCAAGACTTGCACAGTCTATATCAATAATTTGTTATTTTCCTCTGTAGAAGAAAATCTAAAGGAAATATTTCTGTAGGTATCAATAGTATTTTTCTGCCTGAAACGCCAAGTAATTGTAATTCTTTGGCTTCATTACCAGGGCCGTATTCCATAGAGTACTTAGAGAAAATTAGCAGAATACCAGCCATACATGCTTCATGTAAATTGGTATATTAGCTGGTAACCTTATTCTGGTAAGCATAATGTTGTTGTGCTTGGCTACTTTTTGTGCTTATAAGTAGCTCTAGGAAGTTGGCCCCAGAAAGATAAACTAAACCAGAGCTCAATTTCACAGCAGTGCTTACTGTAAGCAAACAATATGCGCTTATGGTAGCTGAAAAATCCGCGCTTGACGTAAGCATATTTCACCAGGTTAACATGGAATCTTTACGTGTGCCATGCGTAGTCTATGTTACTGAGCATTCTTGGGTTACACAGCCAGCGCAGACTTTATCCAAACCCTCTAAGTGGAGAATGGTGTGCATAAATGCAGAAATCAGCAGTAAGCACTGTGCCCAATTTCATTCAACCCGCAAGCACACAAACTTGCTAAGCAAAGAAAAATCTTGCTTAGCTAAAATACATTAGGTTACCAGCCAAAATTTCATAAAGTTTACATTGTTGCCACTGGTTCCCAACTCTTTTTTGTTTGTTTAGCAGAGTAATTTGCTTAGCAGTATTTTCTGCTTATGACAGCTTTATGAAATTGGGCCATGGCAAGCAGAGCCGTGGCATTAGACCCATGTCCTGACTCTACACCATTCTATATTTTTAGATCTTTACTCACTGTTTGTACTGGATTATTGTCACAAATCACCAACTCCAAAATGTTACTAAGTACCGTTTATCAGAACTAGTATAACCTGTTTTACCCTAACACCAGTATAGCAGCATTTTAATGTATGGTTTTTAAATAACTTGCTAACCTGCAGTTATACTTTTTAGATAATATTTCCACAAGTTAAAGACAGCGCCAGTGATTCAAACACCCTACTACATTATAACACGTATAGCGATAACGATTAACTATAATGTTACTCAAGTGGCCATATTGTGTGTCAGATCAGAACATCCGTCCCAACCCTTCTTGTTTCTCAACTTTTGATAAATACATATATGTACATGTGCTCCCTTTTTGCTCATTTAGTTCCTTCCCATTCATCCAGTGACCATCTTTATTGCTAATCACTTTCGTTGTAACTTTAATTCAGTACAAAATGAGCTGTGACACTCTGACTGGCGCATTACTACTTCACACTCACTAGAGTAACTTGTCGTTTGTTCCCCTCCACATTTCAGGTGAATAAATAACCGTAAAAAAAGATGTTTCCTCGTACATTCCTCAAATTGACACCCCGAGGTCACATTTGAAATAACAAAATTATTTATTTATTTGTTTATTTATTTATTCTGGTTGTGAAGCCAAGGATTCTCAGGAGAGCGAACTTAATCACTGTTCTAGCCAACAACTCATGGAGAGAAGACAAAGATGGATGTTTCAGTTTTAGATGTTGGAGGAAAACCCCAGAGAACTATTCCAGGGAAAAAACCCACACAATCAGGTAGGGACTGAAAACCTGATCCGGGATTCGAACCGGGGTCTAGAGGTTAAAGGCGAGGAAAGAAACCACCTGCCAACCTGACTGCCAAGATGAGGTTAATAAAACCGCATCTAATAACTCAGCATCACAAATACAAAACCCAAACTGCATAACATCAGTCAACCAACAGTAATACTACAACCTTAATGTGTCATAAAGTGTCAGTAGTCCTATGATTCCAACAGGAAAATAATTAACAAGAACTAACTAGGATTTAGACCCGTAGCCCAATCTACTCTAGATATTTGAATAGATGTTAAATTTACATCGGGGATAAAGAATATTATTTGTGTTTTGACCCATAACCTGATGTGTGTTAAGCATGGTTAAAGACTGATGTAAGCAAGCATTACATACCAAGTGTGGACCTGAGAACAAAAGCGGTCCACACAATGTAGGAACTTGAAACACTATGTGGACTTACACACATCCACACAGTGTTCCACTTATGTTGAAGAATATATTTTTTCTTAAGTGCACAGAACAAAGTGCTAAACACACATCGGTATATCGGTATGAGCAAAAACACAAAATAATCTACTCTAGATACGTTGGTTTAATTAGTTCCCAGGGTTCGGTACAAGGTTTATACATACAATAATTGTTAAACTAGTCATCCCAAAAAGATCACTTCCAGGTTGTCAATTTCTCAATGCCCGTTGTATACAAAAATAAATATTGACTTGTATTGGTGGGATGCAAAACTAACTCATTTCTATTATTTGCATCGATTAGTAGCAACCTTTGGGTATATATCATGTTATGCTAATTTATAAAACTGAATCTTAAACTGGCTAGTAGTGAATCTGAAATTCAAACAATGCTGGAAAAAAAAATGCGAAGTTTCCTTTTTGTGGAAGACGAATTCAACTTTGGTACAAAAATAAAATAAGCAGTTTCTTGGAAGAATAATTGTTTCACTGAATATCAAGTTGTTGTACGTGTTTTTTGTTGTTGCACTCGAATTGTAAATTGACTTTCTGGATGTGGGTGCAAGATCAGTACGTTTATCCTAAACTTTCCCTACTGAAGGGGCAGTACAGCGCTTAGTTATTCTAAAAACTCATCTTGTCTGTAAGGAGACAAGAATCCAGAATCCAACCAGTGAAAATATATCTGCAGTAGTTGCTTACGTTTTGAGGAAACAGAATAACAATTCAAATTGTTTTGTTCGCTCTCTTTGGACTTCTTTCTTTATAACGCAAGCATAAATACGAAGACAGTTAACCGAAGACTGTTTATCATCTTCACACAGTCACAGCCTGAGGCAATACTGCTTCACCTCTTGTTGACGACCACAATGTCTTACAGAGCAGGTTCCAAAGTTTGCTGAGTGTCTGCTGTAGTCGTCCCCTCACTCACCTCATCGCCCATCTTCTGCCTGACGAGGGACACTAAGATATCCGAGTAGTGGTCCAGCAAAGCAACTGCCGAGGTCGTCTCTCCCTCGACTCCATTTGCCCGAGTCTTCTGACAGGATGCCAGGGAGGACTTCAAGGCGTTGATGTCTGTAGGAGAGACCACAGATTGCCTGGTCATAGGAATCCCCGCCGGAAGGAACTGCGGCACCTCGTCGAACGGCAGTGAAGATTCACTGACATCGGACATGGTGTCATCAGTTGTGACCGAGGGGTTGAGGAGGCGACGATGTTGTCCGGTAGAGGAGATAGTGGAGGTGGCAGCTTGCATCTGACTGAAGGTGGAGTTGAAGTAGTTGAAGAAATGCTGATGATTCTCAACTTGGGCGCAGCGAATCTATAAGGCCAAATCAAGAATTTGTCATGTGAATTCTTTACCCTCGATGCAGTTATTTCATCAATTAAGTTGTTGCAGTAGCCACTGCTATTTACAAGATTCAAACTGGGCTCTCGTCTCTCGTCACCAGACAAGCTAGGTGGTTGAGTGGTTAAGATATCTGCTCTAGAATGTGAGGGTCGTGGGTTCCAATCCCACCTGAGTAGTATAACTTTTTTTTGCAGGGCTCAGAAAGCAACGAGTACACAGGTTTAAAAACAAAAGTTGTGGTAAATTTGTTTTTACGTAAATAGGGAGACCGCCAACATTAGGGCTAGATAGCTTAGTTGGTAGTGCGCCAGGCACATTAATCCAGAGGTCACAGGTCCAAGTCCCATTCTAGTCAATTTTTTTTTGTTCATCCCAAAGTTAAAGGCAAAATTGTGAAAACTACTGTAGAGAGCGAAGTTGCTTGCTAAAGCTGGTTAATATTGACCGAACAGAGGCTTTTAGGACGAGTCGTTGAAATGTTTACATAAATAGTTCAAGTTCCAAGGGTAGCCTGGTGAAAAGTAATGATCAGAAATTGTTAAAACTTTATGCAAGAGGGTCGTACATGTACGAAGCTTCCCAGATCCTTCACAATAGAGTGGGTCAATCGTCTCATAAGCTATTGATATAAATTTAGGTCAGTTCTTGTGAAGTTGATGCACAGTGTTGTCATCACATCAAGTTACATCAGAACATTGCCTCTAGTCAACGGTCAAGTTTGGTGGTCTAGTGGTTAAGACATCTGCTCTAGAATGGCTATGGTCATGGGTTCGAATCCCACCCGAGTAATATGCCAGTGGATTTTTTTCACAAGACTCAGGGAAAGTATCGAGTATACCGCGCTTTACATGGTGGCACAATGTCAGGCATGATTGGCAAATGGGCTTTCTAAAACTTAAGCATCCTCGTCCCAAGTTTTGTTTTTGATCCAATGTTCTTTATTTATGTTATACAAAAAATGACACTGTATCAACAACAAATTACCACTGGTATTTTTATTTTAAAAATAGAATTTAAAAAGGTTTGATTTCATGCAAAATATAGTCTTTGTTCAAGTTTTTTTCTTGCAGTCTATTGCAGTCTTATATTTATTTAAGCCTTATCTTCCAGACGCTCACCTGGTAACAGAGATCTAGACACTGATCAAATGCCGTCTTCATTGTGTCAACTTTGGCCTTCATCATGTCAAAGCTCAAGGTTGGTGACCCCACTTCTGGACTTGGAACTGTAAGAAAAAAAAGTCAAAATAGTGTTTTTTGATGTTTACGTTTCATTTTACAATTCCTTATGAGACATGATTAAAATCACAACAACGCCGCAAAACATCTGGTGAATCAGCTCCAAATTATCAATGGATGGTTAGTCAACATGACACAGGAAGTGTCTTTTACAGGTACCTTGGAGGCAACCAACTGCAGCGAATGCAAAAGGAGCTCTCTTGTAGCACAGGGAGTCAACTATCCGCCAAAGTCTCACTATCCCAAAGAATATGATGAGAAAATTAAAATGTGAATTATAATGGGCAATTCCATGGTCAGTCGCATTACACTTTTCTGTGTCATTTCTTGATCTTGGTGCTATTAGTTCTATGTGAGTTATTCTTACCACTTAGTTTATAGACGGATTTGTACTTGACACCCAAGGCTTTGAAGTCATGGTATTAGAAATGTAGTGGGCTTTGTACTCTGGATGTTATAATGCTGTAAAAAACGGTCAGTCGCATTACACAAAAAGGACATGGTAAAAAATACACGTATAACAATTGAAAAGTTTCCTCAAACCAAACAAATTGCAATAGTTTTACTAAGTGTAACACACAACTACTATACAGGAGTCTCCAACAGGACACTTATAAATGGTCAGCAACTTGAAGTATCAAGTGTACATGGCAAAACCATGGTTAGTCGCATTACGGTCAGTCGCATTACAGTTTGTCCGGTCAATTCAGCCAAGCCTATATGGAGCCCAAACTAAGTTCTTGTTTGACAAAATTGGGTTCATTCTTTGTCAACAACTTGAAAAAGTTGATTTCACTTGTTTAAACTAAAATAATCACACCTTGTCTCTCAAAAATTATAGAAACGAGGCAAAAATGTGTATTTTTAAAGTTTTGCAGATTTACATTTTCTGGAAATATGATTGAATGCATTTTACGGATCAACTTTACTTTATATTCTCGGGAACACCAGATTTTTGCTTTTAAACATTAAATGTTAATTTTCTTGCCGAGTATGTAATTGAACAGAAATGAAATTGCTAATTTAAAGTAACTTACATGTATGTAAACATACCCTGAAACTTCAACCCATTGTTTAAAAGTGGTCTCGAAATTTGAAATGGCCACGATTGTTGGCTATCACAGGTCCTTCAATGAAACAACTAATTTGTTTTGTTATGTGAGTGTAATTATTATCCTTAGGATTTGGGCATTTCCAGTTTTGAACACACGAAAATCTCCTGGATCACCTACATCTTCTTGACTTCATCTGGATACACTTCACCATCATATTACACCACACACCACTCACCAATGCATGCATTGCTACTCTGATTTGTTGGCAGCATTTTGTTTAAAATCAAGTTTCTTCTTTCTCAAGGAAAATGGTGGAATAAGGAGCTTTTTGCTTTTGTTTGCTCTTTTGGGAGATTTGTCTGTGCTTCTTCTTGAACTGTTCATATTTTCCTTGTACTTTCAGTTTCTCAACATAACATGTCTGTTTTCAGCACTATAGTCAGTGGCATTTCCACAATTTGTGGAGAGTAAAATATTTCAATGTCATTACTTCACTTTTTTGACTTTCATTTTTACTTCACAAAATGTCTCATATTTCTATATTTTATTACACATGATAACATTAAGACATGTCTACATGTCTTTTTCATTAATATAGGCCTACCTGTATTGTTTCTGTACAATAAAACCAGAAGTTACAGACAGATATTTGACTGGCACATGTACAACACATCTGCGCATGTGCTTTGAAGAAGTGCATTGTGGGTACGGCATTGTGTAGAGGACAATGCTGCCCTTTATACATCATGAGTGACATCTGGAGAGCCCCAGATTTCTTACTTCATGTAATACTGTCCTCTCGTAAGTCATGACCAAGATCTCCAGCATTGCTGACCTCTTAGCATCCTCCTCTTGAAAACAGATTTGGTCAGTCGCATTACAGTGCATGGTCAGTCGCATTACCGGTTAGTCGGTAATAACATTAAGACATGTCTACATGTCTTTTTCATTAATATACAGTCTGTATTGTTTATCATGTTTATGTACAATCAAACGATAAACCCAGAAGTTACAGAAAGATATTGGAATGGCACATATAACAAATGTATGTGTTCTGTGCCTTATGTGCTTTGAAGAAGTGCATTGTGGGTACGGCATTGTTTAGAGGACATACATCATGAGTGACATCTGGAGAGCCCCCCAGATCTCTTAATTCATGTAATACTGTCCTCTAGTAAGTTATGACCAAGATCTCCAGCTTTGCTGACCTCTTAGCATCCTCCTCTTGAAAACAGATTTGGTCAGTCGCATTACAGTGCATGGTCAGTCGCATTACCGGTTAGTCGCATTACACTTTTTGAGGACTCGTTATTAAAGTATGCCAAATTTATTGTTGATTTTTTTACTCATTTCAGACTTGACTATAAGGGTAGAAGGATTATTTGAAATGCTCTGAAAAAAATCAGTGGATTTTTCTTACAATTGAAATAACTTCATCTCACGGTCAGTCGCATTACACCCTGTCGAAGCTTCAACATGTACAATCACATAATGCTTAAACTGGACAAATGAAATGATATTCACTCTGGATTGTAAAAAGTTGACCCTGGTGCTAATCACAAATATCAAAGTTTTGCTGGAAGAATCTTTATGGAGAAAATATTTAACTTTGAAGAAATCACCTTGATAAGCTCATTTTTAAGGGTCCATTCACAGCTTGTGAAAACATCTCTGCCTTTGTACAATATGGTATAGAATGTCTAAAAAAAAGTTATATCTGTTTCCTTTCATATGTTAGCTATAACTTTTAAGTGGAATGAAAGTTGTGGCACAAATTTTATTTTTTTGTGCAATGTCCATGTTTGCTTGGAATTGCCCGAATGCATTTTCTTCTTGGCCTAAACTTGTGTACATGTAGATTGCCTTGTGTGACATGTCCCTTTGAACCTCTCTGTGTTTCAAGTCTTTACCTGGGTATACTTCTTGTTTTTTTTGTACCGTTGCTGTTTTTCACTTAGAGGTTAGTGTCATAGATTGGTTTTTGTCAACGTAATGCTGATTTATAGGCAAAATTATCAAGAAAGATACAATACAAAGTCGCATGTGACCCTACCTTTAAGTTGTAATTTCAGGACAAAACTCACATCAAAATACACTCGGGGTGGGAAAGTAGTTGCAAAACATTCCGAAATAATCTAGAGCACCACTTACCTCTTATCCCTTGGGCTTTACATGGATCCTGATCAGTCGACTCACATGTTGTTCCAACAGCTTCCAAGACCTCTCTATCATTATGATCTACTTTAGCTTCCAAGACCTCTCTATCAACATGATCTACTGTAGGTGATGAGCTCCTCTCAGCAGGCTCAACATTTAGCGATGTCGTCCTCCTGCGAGTCTGTAGTCTTGGTGAATGAGTGTTACCACTGCCAGGGTGGTCGGTCGTGTTATTGTTATTAGAGGCATTTGTCTCACTGCTTTCAGACTTCTCTCGGCGACGTCTTCTAGGCGAGGGTTTCTCCATTTTTTTCTGGAGTGACTCGCCGTTTTGTTTGAACTCCACGTTGATGACAGGAGCCGATCCTTTCCTGGCAGAGTGTCGGGAGGCAGGGTGTGGTGATGTTGGGCGTGGCGATGTTGGGCGTGGCGATGATGAGCGCGGAGATGATGATCGCGGGGATGATGGGCGCGGTGATGATGAGCGCGGGGACGATGACCGCGGTGATGTTGAATGTGGCGATGTTGGGCGCGTCGATGACGACCAACTGGTTAAATTCAAACTATTACTTCGTTTCTCCCTGTAGGTTGCCACTCTCCTCTTTGAGGAAGGTGAACGTGTTGAATCAGATGATGAAATGGAGCCGCTGGAGGACTTCTGATCCCCTGATGTAGCATTCTCATTTGTTGGGGGTGGAGTATTTGATGAGCTACGTTGTCGCTGTCTTAACTCCTCCACAGCTTTTGAAGCAGAGGACCTCCGACTGGTTCTGCTGCTCTTACCAACTGCTGTACTTATCGGTGGAGGCATGGCCAATGCATCAGCACTGTCTTTACAGTTAGGATCAGTGTCTCGTTGAGATGATGTATCACTAGTCAACTGTGGAGAAGCTGATCGTGCTACGGAGAGACCGTCTGATATCTGATTTGAATCTATTCGGGAGACAACGTCTGTGATCAGTTGATCGTTGCCTGTTTTGTCTGTCCACTCTACAGATGATTCTGATTGCTGTTGAGTTTTCTCAACCATCTTTGCCGATTGCGTGTCCCCTGCCCTTGTGAACCTGGCAGTGACCGATTCTGTCTCGGGTGAAGTTTCTTCCGACTTGGGCGATTTGGACCCCTCGACGGCACCTCCCAAGGAGTGTCTCTTTTTCCTCTTCACCTTCGAGGGTGAGGGTGGAGGGGTGTCGCTCTCCTTGCGTGTGGATTTCTTGGCTCGGGAGCTCGTCGTTCCAATCTCATAAGACTTGGGTTTCAAGAAGTTGGGAACGTTTGGAAGAACGCGTTCTGGGCGAGCTCGATGTTTCTCTCTTGCTGGACTGTTTGCTCGTATGCGTTTCCTCTCAACGCTGTGACTACGAGGATGAGTGTTAAACACAATATTGAAAGTGGGAGAATCAGTTCGGTCTTCTTCATCCTTGGATGCTAATAAAAAAAATGGAAAGAGTGGAATTGCAAAAATTAACAACCTTCAATTCAACGTAAGCTGTTGACCATTAGTAAAGTGCTCTTCAAATCTTTGCTGACATTTTCAGATACAGAACATTTTAGTTTCATTAATGAGAGCTCTTTCGGCATGAATGAGTTTACAATATCCGCTCATTGTTTGACCCAGCATATACATGAAATAACAAAACCTGTGAAAGTTTAAGCTCAATCAGTCATCGGAGTCTCGAGATCAAAATCATTTGTTGCACTTATTTCACAAAAACTTTAGCATTTCAGGTAAAAAATACTCCCCAACATGACCATCTTTATACCATGCAAAATGTGTAACTCTGTGAAAATTTATATTATCAATCTAACCAATGTTGTCTACACCATTTAATGGACACATCACTGTCAATATTTATCAATAACATACTTTTCTTGAATGTAAATTTGTTGATCTTACTGAGAAAGCAACAAATCACAAACAACTTATAGCCAAGCCACACAGTCTGTCCATAGGACAGCATCCCATGAGAGTCTCACTAACCTTCTCTAAGATCAGACATAGATGTTGTCTTCCTCATGGTCGTACCCGATGTCTGCTCTTTCCTGGCCTTCATCCTCTCTACCTTGCTCCTACTACCGGAGGATATCGATCGGCGACTCTGGTGTGAGTCGTACCTTGAGGTTCTCTCCAGGTTTTCCTTGTTGGCCGTCTCCACTGCCTCGGTTGTATCCTTGCTGGAGGATCTTTTGCCTTTGATGATGGGCAAGTGCTCTGACGTTGAGGTGATTACGCTGGATTGGCTGTCGGAGCTGATGATGCTTTCTGAGCGGCTCGATGGACGAGAAATTGAAACATCAGCAAGAACATTCATGTCCGACCCCGACACCTCCGTTACATCAAGTGAGGCTTGACCATTGTCATCAGTCAACGCTGATAATCTTGTATCAGATTGGTCGCATGAAGGAATGTCTGTGTTCGTCGTCTGCAACTCTTTGGTTTCTATGTTTTTATTGGATTCCATTTGGACTACCTGTCTGGATTCTTCAGTCACCATTAAGTCCTCCTTTACTGCCTCATGCTCGTTGAAATCACAAATCTCAAGCGATGTTTGCCGAGAATCAGTTTTGGCTTCAACGGTATCTACAAGTTTCTCAGAGTCTTGTCCCTTGTTAACGTTTTCGTGTGGAACATCTCTCTCATTTAGTACATGGGCTGTTAAGTCAGTGCTTTCGGCAGGTTTCTTGGCAACCACCACCTGTTCAATGTTCACAGGAAGTGACTCTTCTTTGGAATGTTCCCGATTGGAAGTGTGGAGGGATTTCTTGGGCGATGTGGGTGTTAAGACAGGGGTGGTTGTTGCTGTTGAGGATGATGATGATGACGATGTAGATTTACTACCGAGGGATAACGAGTTCCATCCCATCTAAAAGGAAAGATCAGCAGTTCTTGTTAAGACAATGAAGCCCAGAATTATTCTGTTCCTAGAACAGGTTATTAATGTTCTATTTTTGTTTTAATCAACAGATCAAAACATTGCTCATATTATTTTGTTGTTAATATTAAAGGTATTATACAGGGTTGGTAACGAAAAAAAATATAATTGTTTAACTTTTGTTGGAAAGCTTACTGATTATGAAGTTCATACTAGAACAATTTTTTCTGTGAAATATTTCCCTCTGAAATGAAATCATATTCGAGAAAACAAAACAGCAACAACTGATTTTGATTGTTACAACCAAAATTAATGACATTGTGTTTACATGCTAAAAACTGCGCATGGTTTTTCACTATTTTCTCCCGACTCACACTTAACGGATTAAGCCCAAATTTTCCGGGAGTTTGTTATTTCATGTATTATGGTGGATCACACAAAACATGAACACTGTCTTTTACTATTATGTCAGCTCTACCAATCCTGTAGAATACCTTCAACAATTGCAAAATAGTGAAACCGAAACCAATAAACAACAATACTTGATTGTGTGTGGCTTCATTCTATTTTCAGAAAATATATGAGGCTAAAGGTCTCTAACTGTGCTTGGGAAGAAAATCATGCATTAATTACAATAACTATGACTACCCCAAACCCACTAGCAACCACAAACCAAAAGCAGTGATTAGCATTCAACTACCCCACCATGAAAACATTAACAGCACCTCATGCACATTGAACTCATGCCAACCTTAACTCAGCACCAAGTATGATGACCAGAATGCAATGAAATAAAAGCATGCTTGAAGAAAGATTACAAACAAACTGCAAAATATCAAACTGAAAATCAAAACCCAGTTTCACACGTGCTTAGTGTTCTGAATATAAAGCTTTAACAAAATTAATCCTGCTACATAATTTTGTTTTAAATTCCTGCAGCATGACGAATACATGTCAACTTTTAGCTGAGGCCCCAAATCTAACGATACAGAGTGCTCTGAATGCCGTACATTACATGTTCAAGTATTTGAGTATGCAGATCTTTGAAAAAAGTGTTTAAGTGAAGTGCAGGTCCCCAATAAATGATGCAAACTGTGCACTGTGCTAATGCAATGGATTGATATGAAGAGTCAAGTGCATTTAAACTCTAGTCCAGACTCCAGAGTACCTCAATCATGTTTTATTCTTTCAATCCGATAAAATGTCCCTTTTTCAAAAGGTTGAATTAGTTTGACTCTACAAATGAGTGCATTTTGAGTGAATGTGATGTTGTGCCGAGTACTATAAATGATGCCCTTCAGCTTGAACACACCCCCGAGAAGGGCAGTCCTCAAGCGTGACACTCGCTGCATCAGTGCAATCAACCCTTGACCTTTGACACTTACAGATTGTAGTCTCCGTCTAGTCTCATCTACAGCTCTAGCCATGACGTCCTTGCGACGTTGAAGGTACTAATGATTGAGATGAGAAGATGAGTAGGGAAAGAGAGAGAGAGAGAGAGTGGCAATGATTTGTGCACTGAGTGGAAGACCACATGGTCAAGTTACCCCTGCAGCCCACTGCTCATAATTACCCCCTCCCCCCCTCCCATTGCTGATGAGAGGCAGTTAGTATTACACAACCGACACTAATCCACAGATGCATTCTTAGTATGGAAGAAAGCATTATGTGAACCACTTTAAAAGACTAGATAAATTTGGTCGCGGTCTAGTTATCGGTAGTCTTCATCATGCTGTGACTGTAATTTTCTTGTCCTGGCAGTTTAAAATCTTTACACAATTCTTGGTAGAAAAACAACGTGGAATGTACATGACTTGTTGTCTTTAATGTCTACTGAATGCATTGATTGGTAACTTCAGTGGTGGATGTTAGGATTAAAGAATTTAATGATATTACGTGACATGTGGACAAGTGTTTGATAGAGGATTGCCCCACAAAACAATCACACCTGGTTTTGTATTTTTCCCATGGTGCTTGCTGGATACAAAATGGTTTTTGACATTATTCTCTGATGTGAAAGCCAGCAAAAGTGACCAAACTCCAAGTCAAGTCAAGTACGACATTATTTGCTCTTGGCTTTCAAAACTTAAAGCAATCGTCAACTTCTTGGGTTTTCTCTCTACTTGTATCAAATAAAAAATTATCATACAGAAATTACACACACAAAGGCCGAATTTTATAAAGCTGTTAAGCAGAAATATTAACAAGAAGGGAAACCAGTCACAAACATGGTATTTTGGTTGGTGACCGGTTTCTGCTAAGCAAGATTTTTCTGTGCTAGGCAAGTTTTTGTGCTTAGCAGCTTATTGAGTTAAGCCCAGTTGCCTGGATTTCTGGTAAACTTACACTATGCTTTGATAACCAAGTTTGCTAGTACAGCTTTAAGTAGGAAGACTGGATAAATAGAAAAGATGTAACTAGTTTTTTTCTTTAAGCATTGCCCCCCAAAAAATGCATTTGCAGCTAGATTTTATTCCCTTGATAGTGTTTTGCTATGAAAAAAATGCTTAAGTTGCAAACTTTTCACCAAGTTAATAACAGATGGTAGTTTAAAAGCACCCTGAAAGCTGCCACCCTGTATTGAGGTTTCAAAGCAATTCCATTTATGAATAAAAGCGTCAAATGTTCTTTTTTTGGCTTTCATCACCCCAATGGCTGTAAAAAAAAAATCAACCTAACCATTTAAGTATTCACTATTACCATCAAAATGTTTGAGATAAAACCCTGCACACTCATAAGAGAAGTTTCAATAAAACTGAAAACACATCAATCAATGAGCTTCACTACAAATGAACTGGGACTGCCACAAATCTGCACAGGCTAAAATCAATCAACTAAAACTAAATGAATACACGAGCACAGACTCCAATCATTCAACTCTGATCATTTAACGCATCACTACAACAAAATACACTCTGCAAACGATAACCATAAAGCATCAGGGAACATTTCAAGGACAAAACACATGCAATAAGTCAAACAAAATGATGAGATTATCTCTCTAAAAGCCCTCTTCTCGATAATGGCAACCAAACATGAGGGTGGCGCTGGACTGGTTCAGATGACGGAAGAAAACATCTGAAAATCAGCCAGGAATCAGTTCAAAACCGAAGTGAAAACCCTACTGTACAATGCATTCAACAGGTATGCAAATTGGTATCTTATGAAAAATGTCATTTAGATTTAACTCATTGCATGGCTGTACGAAGAACACAAACAAACAACCATGAAATCATATCACCTGGCCTGGAATTTCATGGAGTGCGGGGGAGATCACTGCCTCTGTTGCTCTGGTATTTTGCATGGAAACCCCTCTAAAATGTTCCAGACAGATTTAAAACCGTCTGGATGAAGTGACCTTTGCACAAAAAAAACCTCCAAGATGAAATTTTAAGCCTGTGTCAACCATTGGATTCTTTTCTTTCAGGTTGTCTTAGTATGGTTCAAGTTACTTCACAAAACTGCATCAAATTACAAGAAAACACTCCAAGTTGCTTTTTATCTATCCGCCATGTGGTTTGTTCCAAATTTGCATACGGACAATCTGAAGAAAAGACTCCATGACAACAAAAAAACACATCTCAAAATGTCACAAAAACAGACAAGCAAGCAGATGCGTTGCTCCTCTTACCACTTGAGCAGTGACTCCGCTTACTGACGAGGTTGGCATCTTGTGGATACTCGATGATAGACTCCTTGAGTACAGAAAAGTAAAATCCAGTCAAATTAATGATTATATTATATATCGACCCCTGTGTCAACGTCTCATGCGGCTACTGTAAGCCACGCTCGTCACTTTGTGAATCAAATTACAAGTACAAATTACAAAAGATGTCGATCGTCTAAAATGAACACTGCACTGTATAATACACAGGGACATTGACTCCCAAGAATATTGTGATGATGACGTCAGATGAATTGGGACAATACATCTTATTATTGAGAGTTTCTTAACACGTACAAAATTGCCGTCTCAAAGATACTTTTAAATTGAAGAGCAATTATAGCTTGGTTTTCCCAGCAGATACACACTATGCCCTTATCAATCGGTAGTGGACTCAAAATCTTTCCCTTGAGTTTACGCAACTATTTCCCGAGGAGTCAATTCCTAAAAGAGGAAGATTCCGTTAAAAAGTGCAGCAATTTTTTTCCCTCTTCTTCGATTACATTATTTCTCACACTGTGCATAGCATTCCATTACTTTCCAGTTGTTTATCTTTTTTGAATGATTCTATCACAATGAAGGATTCCTAAAAAAAAAAAAAAATGCAGATTGCCTAAAAATCGTGAATTCTCTCTACCCCAAACTTACTGGAGATGACTTGACTGTGACCTTGACAGAAACTTGGATGAGATGCTCAGCCGGTGCTGGTTACCGTTACTGATCCCCACCGAAGCAAAGCCCGACTCCAGCTGCTCCAAACACTTGCCGAACTTCTCCTTCTCGGCAAAGGTGAAGTTGGTGTGGAGGAAGCTCTTTTCATCTTTGTTCTGATCGGGACTGGGAGAATCCTGACTTGTGGTGGCGCTCTCCGTGTTATTGCCACTAGTGGAGGGGCTTGTGGAGGATGGGTCATCTTCCATTAATGGTTTGGATTCTTCTTCTTCTTCATCTTCCTCCTCCTCCTCATCTTCATCTTCATCTTCACTTGTGCCAAGGCTTACTGGATCTGTGCTCTCAGATCCCTCAACTACAAATTTAAAGATCATGGACAAAATGATAATATAATGACACTTTCTTTGGTGAAAACAACTCAGGCAGTCTAATGATCAGCAATGGGGTACTTACAAATGTTTTGGTTTTCAACATTGTTTTTAATTATTCCTAGTTCCCATAACTATAAAATATGACTTTGATAACAATCTACGTCCTCTGTTTGGAATATTCACAGCCTCTTTGATTGAACAATGTTGTGGTTTTCAAATTTTTTAAAAATTATTCCTAGTTCCCATAACTATAAAACATGACTTTGAAAACAATCTATGTTCATCTGTTTAGAATATTCACAGCCTCTTTGATTGAACATTGATGTCAATCCTGACCTTTAGCAAGGTCTTCATCCTGAATGACCAGACTACTTCTGGGACTCTCCTTCTCCTTCTGTTCATGTTTGATGAACGATCGGGCTCTTCGTCTCTGAAGCTCCTCCATGCTAGAGGTGGACTCTGTCACCTGAAATTGCAAACTTGACCAAACAAGAAGAAAGAAACTCATTACTATTAATTTTATTATTATTATTGTTTTTTATGAGATATCGTCCAACTTACAAGGCCAGATGGCCACTTCAAGGTGAGGGCTACACTTAACTGATTTGGGCTGTCAACCCAAATCAACTGTCACCAGAGGCACATTGTCACCTACTCCTGGGGCTGAAAGGAGGTTATACCCCCTTCACAGTTTGTAAGGATGTAGGCATGGGTATCATCCACTAGGAGCCTGGCTGGTAGAGCAGAATGCACTACCTTCCCAAGTTTTTTTGAAGCAATTTAAGTGCCTGGCTCAAGGGCACAAGTGTCATGACTGGGATTCAAACCCACACTGTGCTGCTGACAACAGCAGAGCTTGGGTCTGGTGAACTTGACCGCTCGGCCACGACACCCCATGATTATGCAAAGATGTCAAGACAGTCCACCCACTGACAGCGAGCAAAATGATTCAATAAGCGAACGATCTTTCCCTTAAAGGAACATTACAGAATTGTTTTTTTCTAACAAAACAGTTGCTGGCAGTGTAAGCACTTTATGTATCCACCATATACATAAACTGACAAACCTATAGAAGTTTGAGATCGATCGGCCATCTGGGTCACGAGAAAGTGAAAAACAGATTACACATTTGCATGAAATCATATAGATTCAACAAATGAATAAAACGCTCACTGAGCGATAAAATTTAATCGGAAAATTAATTTATTAATTTCTCATCAAATATGGCATTTCAGACAGAAATATTTCAAGGGATGTTTTCTACTATCATCATCATTAGACCGTGTAAGTTTTATGTAAATCTGTGATCAAAAAGTATATTTTACAAATTTTTTTCTTACCAATTCTATAATGTTCCTTTAAGTAACTTAATGTCCCTTTGTCCATGAACTTTGAAAATATGATACAAAATATTGGGGTCTTTTTAAAAAAATCTTCCTTCATTCAAATTTGTTCCTCCTTTTTTTCAGGCTAGAAAAGTATGATGATTTTGTAGTAGATTCTTGTTTTACAAATTCTCCACAAACCTCTCTGGTGATGTAATTGATTCCTCACTCGGTGGATATATAATAACATCATTGGCCTCTTCCTCTTCCTCCTCAACATCATCATCGAGCTTAGGAGAGCCTTGGTCATCCTCAGGCGTATCGGGGCTCATCAAGGCATCAGAGGGATGACTGGTGGGTGGTAAGAAAGGGTCACTACCACGGGAGGAGGTCACAAAACCTTGCAACTGCGGAAAGACAGAATTGACAAGATTGCACTCTCGACCCTTTACTAAATCACTAATCTTGGAGTAGTGTGGGTTACTATGACTCACTGCATTACCTGTATATTATGCCTAGTTAACATTCCGGCCCAATTTCATAAAGCTGTTTACTGGTAAGCAAGTTTGTTGTGCTTACTATAGCAAAGAGTGTGCATGAGCAAAAGTGTATTTGACTACAAAATTGACTAGAGCGTGAGTTGAACCAACGACCTATGGACTAACGTGCTGACGCTCTCTACCAACTAAGCTATCTAGCCCTATGTTGACTGTTCCCCTAATTTGTCAATATCTTTGTTCGGGGGGTGCCAGTCAGAAGCCATACAATCATTAACTGCCGTATAGCCAGGGATCACACCCAAGTTTACGATACAACCTGGGAAGCAGCAGCCAAAGGCTCACTTCTTAAAGGGGATGAAACTTTTTCATTTTAAATATGTATAGTATTAATTTTGTTCAGTCATTAGTTTATGACGAATAATATAAAGTTCAAATTCAACACACATGTACATTACACTCTGATAAGATTTTTGTGGGTAGCTGTTTAGGAGTTCAGCATTATCAACTAGACAATAAGAAGTAGCTTACCAATGGATTTGAAATATTCATGCGCTCCTCCAGACCAGCTAGTCCTTCCTCTGAAGACACAAACTCTTCCACTTCTTCAAGTGTAAGAGAATTCTGATAACATGAACATAAAAAAATAAAAATTATAGTAGTAAACTTGAGGTTGCAACCATGTGTAAAACTCTTTTAAGAAAAGTGTTGTTTCTAAGAAGAGCTGGGTGTGGTCTCAACGTTTCCAACAGTATACACTGCTGGTCTTCATAACATAGAGTGTACTAACTAAGTGAGTAATGAGTGAATTATAAACACATGTAGGGTATATCAAAATATAACTGTTTCAAAATAATACACGAGGGAATTATTTCAGCAGTTGGCGAGATTTGTTGAAAAGATGGACAATTGAAGAGAACATTCCATTAAAAGCGAGACAATTTACACCCCAAACCAAACCAGAGGCACTGGGTCTTAACCCAGGATCCATCTATTTCATGATAAGTTGATGTCATGATAATGGTTGAAATGGTTACGTAGTTTACTTTTCTTGTGTCTGAGACAACTTTTTACGCAGGTCGTAGCACTTGTGTCCTTGAGCAAGATACCTTAACATAAATGCTTTGTCCTTCAGATGGGATTGGTAGTGCACATAAAATAACACAGACCACTTATCGTGGAAGAGTAGGGGTTAACCCTGGTGTTTCTGGTTCACATAGCAAGCACCCTTATTTACAGGTTTCCTCAGGCTTGCGAGCTGCAGTGATTAAGTTCACTCATGGGGCATCACTGGTTTCAATACCAGAAATATATAGCAATAATAATAAAAATAGGTCTATGGAAATGCTGTTACCATGGTTATTATTTATTTTTTACCAATTCATACCTGAATTTTTTCTGCTTCAGCAAGGGCAGCCTGGAATTAAGAAAACAAAAATGGTTAGGTCAAAGGTTTAATGTACCGTCAGTCGATTAAAATGTATTGTATTTTCTTTACTTCTTTTTCAGAACCAACCAACTTTTTTAGTAAAAATCAAAATCAAAACGTTTATCACTGAATGGTAATTCAGAGCTGCCAACATTTGCATCATGTAACCAGTAAAATTTTGTACAGCAATCAGGGAGATAGTTAGAATTACATTCAACGTAATAGGGAAAAATAATCCATAATAATGGAGATTTTCAAATTTGTTTACCAGAATATGGAAAGATTGGTTTATTTTCAAGGAACTTTCTGCAGAATCAGGGAGAGTTGGCAGCTCTGAGTGATTAAATTTGTAATACTATTAATTACTGGAAAATTAAATTTGTAATTTTTCACCAAAATATTCACCTTAAATGTAGTAACAGGCAAAATATTCCGTATGCTTCAGTATATTCTATATACTTGCAATGAGCAAATGACTAGAGCAAAAACTATCAAGGGCTGGGTTATCTTGATCATTTTAATACCGATAAGGTATTGACCCAATTCACCTGACGTTATCATCACAATAATCTAAATTGCGCCATTTTGGGAGTCAATGTCCCTGTGTGTTATAACAGTGCAGTGTGCATTTTAGGTAATGTAGCGTTCACACGCCAACCATAATTTTTCACTTGCAATTTGACTGCCAAAGTGTGGCAGACAGTAGCCGTATGTGACTCTGGTGCAAGGGGCGAGTGCATGTATTAACCAACATATCAAAAAAATGTCGCCTTCAACTAGACAACAATCATGCTTAAACATTTTCAAACATACAGGGCCCAATTCATTCATAGAACTGCTAAGCACAACAATTTGCTTAGCATGAAATTTCTTCATTGATAAAAACAGGATTACCAACCAAATTTCCACGTGATTTTCAGGATAAGCAAACAACAGCTGAATACCAGTAACAAGCAATATGCAACACATGGAAATTTGGTTGGTAACCCTGTTTTTATCAAGGAAGAAATTTCATGCTAAGCAAATTGTTGTGCTTAGCAGCTCTATGAAATTGGGCCCAGTAGGTGCTTTTTATTAGAGACAAATCATGCTAAAATTTCATCTAGAGAAACCTCAAGGAAACCTTGATAATCGTTCAACAATCTGATTTGGTTTGATTAAGAGTTCCATAAATACTGAGTCAAATGTAAGAATTTAATTAGGTGGGAATTACATGAATTATGAGAACTTAATAAAAAAGCACAAAGATAAACAGACAGACAGTAAATTTAAGTGGGAATGCGGTTCTGTTTTTCTGCATGAATTTAACATGCCAGACTCAAAAACATTTCAAACTTTAGATAAAAAAGCGTGCAGACAACTCTTTGAAAAATGTCTGACAATTAACACTCTTTACCCTTAGAAGAATAGAACAATCAGGTCTTACTGTTTTCTTTTCTTTTTTTAAAGAAAAGCAAGAACTACTTCAAATGCTTGCATGGGTCTGGGAAACACATCTGGGCCCAATTTCATAGAGCTGCATAACCATAAGAAGTAGCAAAGCACAATATAATGCTTACCAGAATAAGGTTACCAGCCAAAATGCCATGTGACACGCACCATTAATGACTGGTATCCTGCTCATTTCTGCCAAGCAGAAAATTGTCAAGCAATATTTTTTGCTTAGGCAGCTCTACGAAACTGGGCTCTGGTTATTTCTCACCATGCATTAATTATCCCGGTTAGTTGTAAACACTCTCAGCATTCAGTGTCGGATCCAAAACTTACCCATTCCTTAACATGTCAGTAGGTCAGTACAAACTACAAGGTGCAGCAGTAGTAGAACGAGGGGGTGAGCTGAAACGCCACACGTCAAGAAACGATGGAAGAAAAAACAAGAGTAATACTTACAGAATGAAGAAGAGCAAAATGTCTTACTTGATCAGCCAAGGCTTCTGGTTCCACTGTGTAGCGTCTTCGATCTGAAACCAAGAATGGAGATTAAGTCCATGTCAACATTCAGATGGAATTCTTAAATCATGTCAGGGGACTTGAACATCTTTCTCAGTCCAAGCAAATTGCACTTCAAAACAATTCAACAAATTACAAAAAACCTTACTGGTAAGTAAAATACTGCTCCTAATCAAAGACTCTTATGATGAGTGCAATCATATTCATATCAATAGTATCATGCTCTTTTAGAACGGATCCTTTATCTTACAGTGGTTGTACAAGTAACAGCGTTACCAAGGTAACGTCCTAGACAGCAGTAATCAAGTAAATCAGATAATGCAAAGTTGTGCCGCATTTGGTTGAGGTACTACGGTTAGGCCAGCCGGATCCAAGTGACACCAACTAAGTCTAGCTTAATAAGTCAACTAAGACCCTCTGCCCTCCCAGTTGATATTCATACCGATGCACTCTTCCATCTTGAGCTCAATGTCTCGGTGGGCGTCCCATTCAGACTTGACCTTGAAGCCCTTGGAGTCCAGACGTTGAGCCCAGCGACCCCTAGGCTGGGTAGGATTACTGTAGGTTGTTGGGCTGGGTATGTCCTCTCCGCCCACCTTGTCAAAGATCAAACACAAAATGGTGAGAAGCACTGCAGAATAAACTATTTTGAGAAATGATTCCTTTCAAATAAATATGGTTTGAATAAATTTTCACAAAAAACACCTTTAATCTGAATCTAAGAAACGATTTATCAGATTTCAGGTGTCCGTTCACAAATGCTGCAGTCAGAGATGCGGTTGGTACCCACTGTCACCTCCCTAAATATGGATGAATTTGGCGTTCTTGTGAAAATACTGTGACAATTTTTTGCTTACTTCTCAGCAAGTAGACACTGTATTCAGCTGAAATTTTATAAAATAACAAAAACCAATCTATGACCCCGCCTCTAAACTTAATTCTCATATCTTAAAGAGGAAGGGAAATGTCAAATTCAATTCTGTGACGTACTCATTTTCCAATAAATAAAGTCCTCATGTGAGTTGGGAAAATTATATGTCTCAGTACATTTTTGTATCGGGATATTTTGGTTCATTCCTGACTTTCAATGATATTCAATCAAAATGGCCTGAAGTTTGGCATTTTGTAAGACGAAAAAATTCCTCCTTGGAATGTAAAGACCCATTCGTTGTTGAAATCTAATGTCGGCATGTTTCAAAATTTCGCTCTGACAATGTCAGGCATGAACCAAAACATCCCCGTACAAAAATCTACTGAGTCATTTTTTTCAAGTTGTGTATTTTAGTAACAGTACCGCCCGGTGGACTTGTCGTTGTCAATGAGCTCAAATTATAATCTTCCTAATGATGGAACAGACTGTTATGCTAATGTTGGTCCTTTCTACTTTTGGATTGGCCTGCTCTTTTCAATTCTTGGGAGTCTCTCAGCAAGATAACAGTAATGAAGAAATGTTGATATGGGCAATAAATATTACCTGTTTCTTTGCCCACAGAGGAAGATCTGTTGTGCTATCTGTATGGAAACAATAGTTTTTATACTCGATTAGTTTTGTGCTGTCTGATTATATTCAATCAATATTACAAGGAATAACAATAACATACTTTTATTAGTCGCTTTTAAACATTGTATCAAAGCACCTTATACACTATTACTACTGCTGTTCATTGGGCCTTAAGCATTCCTGAAACCATCTCAACTCCTTTGGAATATGCAGCACCGGCAGCCAAATTGGCGCACAGGTTGCTTAATCATTCACATCAACAATCTCTACCCTCGCAGGTACCCACTTACTCCTGGGTGATCAGAGGCAAGTACAATCAAGTGTCTTGCCCACGAACACA
This sequence comes from Pycnopodia helianthoides, assembly GCA_032158295.1. Taxonomy (NCBI): domain Eukaryota; kingdom Metazoa; phylum Echinodermata; class Asteroidea; order Forcipulatida; family Asteriidae; genus Pycnopodia; species Pycnopodia helianthoides. The sequence continues at coordinate 23,240,816 of CM063243.1, forward strand.
AGTGTCACGACCGGGACTCGAACCCACACTCTGATGACTCAGAGTTTGTGTTCAATGCTCTGGAACGCACTGCTCACTCCTCTCCATATTGTACATTTTGAATTAGGTAACATTTCCATAGCTCCATCAACAAGTGCTTCAAATACTTCATTTTATTCAAGACCGTATACATTGGGTTACCTGCCTCTGACAGTTTTTTGATATAATTCTGTATTACTACAATAATGTAACTGTTAAATCTGCACAAGTACAGGTAAAACAAAAAATCATCAATAAAGGGCGACTCTTACAGAAATTCAGACAGTCTATGAGAATATTTGAAGGGAGGGGGAGACCAGACCAAGACCAGAAAAACAGTAACTATAACCCCCCTATTTTCATAATCCTAATCTGACTTACGTAGTTCAGGTTTGGCTTGCCAGTCTGTCTGATCTTCTTCCTCCTCCTCCTCATCGTCTCCCTGATCATCAATAATCTCTGCCTCCACATGGTAATTAGCGCCCCCTTTGACCGATGCCATGGCTGTGCTGTTATTGATACCATTGTGTCTCGTCTCTGTTGCAACAGCACTAGGGTCCCCAATAAGCCCAGGAGGGACTACGTATGTGCCTCGCCTACTGAAATACAAAACACAATCATAGCAACACAGAATCAGACTTCCGGGCCCAATTTCATAGAGCTGCTTAAGCACACACACAAAATATGCTTACTAAAATGAGTTTACCAGCCAAAATACCATGTCACTTGCATCATCTGTGACTGGTATCCTGCTTACTTTTGCTAAGCAGAGGATTGTTTAGAAAGGTTTTAACAGGATAATTATTTGTCATTTCTCCCATTAAAGAAACATTACAGAATTGGTAAGAACATTTTTTGTAAAATATACTTTTTGATCACAGATTTACATCAAACTTACACGGTCTAATGATGATGATAGTAGAAAACATCCCTTGAAATATTTCTGTCTGAAATGCCATATTTGATGAGAAATGAATAAACTAATTTTCCGATTGGAGTTTATCGCTCAGTGAGCGTTTTATTCATTTGTTGAATCTATATGGTTTCATGCAAATGTGTAATCGGTTTTTCACTATTTTCTCGTGACCCAGATGGCCGATCGATCTCAAACTTCTACAGGTTTACCATTTTATGTATATGGTGGTGCTTACACTGCCAGCAACTGTTTTGCTAGCAAAAATCAATTCTGTAATGTTCCTTTAAGGAATGGCTGAATCTAAAGTTTGTTGTCAAATTACCTTTCAAAACATAAACCCTCCAACTGTTTGACTATTCAACATCATCCACTGTGGTTTTAAATGATAGATGCACTATGCCAGCCTGCAATATGGTATCATGCGGTGAATGCATCTACACAGTACAGACAACCCTCCCACTGTCTGACCACTCAATATCATCCACTGTGGTTTTGAGTGACAGATAAACTAGGCCTGCCTCCAATATGGTATCATGTGGTGATTGTATCAACACAGTGCACACATGTTCAAGCTCGTTCTGTGCACAGCTGTGCCGTCATACACAAACCGAGCAGTTGAATGGTTCCAAATGGTTGGCCGACTTGCTGGAAAATGTTCCCAAAAGTAGGAGGGCCAAGCTGTGTCATCACACGTCTTGGCAGATGTTCTACACACAGGTTGGGTTTCATATATCTGCAGGCCTTGAATTTTCTTTTTCGAAAGGGCACAGCAATTTCCCCAAAATGAAGGGGCACCCAAAGAGGAAAATTTGAATTTGTATTGAAGGTTTTTAAGGGTGAAATTCAAGGCTTGCTTTGATTCCACTTACCTGAGTTGTGGATACTGAGGTGTCTCTTTCATATGCTGCCCAATCTCATTCAGTCTTTCCTTCATGTTATGGGTGAAGCCCCATGGTAATCGCCACACAAAGATACAGCTAAAAAAAAAACACAAAATTATTTTATTGTTTTGTTTTATTACACATCCAACAACACTATTAGCACCACTCACAGGATGAATAGGAAACGAGACGAAATGTTCAGTTTTAGATAAGGGAGGAAAACCCCAAAATGGGAAAAAACCATGCAATCAGATGGGGACTGAAAACCCAATCCACATGCAAGGCTCTGGTCTGACGTGGGATTCGAAACTGGGTCCACAGAGATGAAAGAAAGGGAAAGAAAGCACTCAGCCAACCTGATTATAAATCAACTTAACTTAAAAAAGGGGACCAAGGTCAAATTCAGTTTTGTGATCCACTCATTTTCCAAAAAAATTCTTAGGAAAATGGAGGAACAAATTTGAGGCTCCAACCTCATGTTGCAATGGTGTAAACTGCCACTGTGTTTGATACCCTTCAAAAGCTTTCAATTAAAGGTTTTTCTTTTCTTAAGTTGGTTTTGAAATGAACTGTTTTGGGTTTCTAAATATTTTGTCACTTACCCGTCACCAGATGTGGAGATGAGATGCTTGCAATCATTGGTGAATTTAATTCCCGTAACCAATTCTGCAAACATGAGGGGAGAAGTAATGCGGTTTTTACTTTCATTCCTTGAAACAAACAAACAATAATCTAAACATAGCATGAAAAACAAAGGCTACCCATCTTCACACATTTCACTGGATTTGATGTACAAATTTGAGATGACAAAAACCAAAATGTTTAATAACATGGTGCTTCAACTTGAAAATGAAATGGACAGAATTGTATGGTGCTTCAAGACTGTTTGCCAGCATCTTTCTCAAAGAAATCAGTCAGTTCTACTGAATTTTTGTTTCTGATTGCCTAAAAGATGGGCATTTTGGTACAAGCCGTTTCGGGCTGCTACATACAATCTCTAAAAGGTTAAAGAACAATTTTTCTGATTTTTTCCAACGCAAACAAATCGGCAAACAGACTAAAGTAGGAAAAATATAATGCCCGCGTTTAGCAAATCAAACTCACCAGAATGACCACAAATAGTGGCAACACACTCTCCTGAATAGAAATCAAATATAGCTACACTCTTATCAGAGCAGCTGGTTGCTATGTACATTCCAGACGGGTCTACCTCTACTCTGATGAGTGTACCATCCTCTGCCAGTGAGCCCTTGTACGTCCTCTTCAGTTTGCCGGTGACTGCGTTGTGAATTCTGGAAGAATGACATCAAGATTTCAAGGTAATTTCTCATTTGTACTAATTATTCTTCGAAAATCGTGGGTGTTTTGTCGTCCTAACCGATTAACTGTTTCGGTCATTGGCCAGTGATTAACCAACAGCCAATTCAACCAAATCAGATATAAGTTACGCCCCCGAAAGCGCCCCCCATGGCACAAAGTTTTCTTTTTCTTTACAAATAAAATGAGTCTATAACACACTTGAATGCCCAGCTTTTTCAATTATTTTTGAGTATTTCTTTGTGTGATCTTACCCAAGAAAAAATCTTTCCAACTTACCTTTTCCATAAACATACATGTAGCAAATTTTAGTCAGTTTCTTCCAAGATCCTCCTCTCATTTTGTTTTCTTCAAACTTCTAAATCCTTGTGTACTAATAGTAACCTCATTTGTGCCAACTTTTAGTTAAAACGTCTTGTTTTCTAAATTAATTTCTGAAAGGAAAGGATGGATGACAGCTAGCGGAGAACAATCAAATACTCACCTGATATTTCTGTCTTGGCAGGCAGTGGCCACATACTTTTCAGTAGGGTCTACAGTTAAGTCATAGATGGTGGTCTTGCCAACAACGTGGTGGTTACGGGTAAACTCAAAATCGGGATTCTTAGAGTATAATAAAAAAAGATACAGCTGTGAATTCTCTTTTCAAAACTCAGAATATGAATAAAAAATAATTGTATTAGCAGGAGTGACATTTTAAAATTGCTGTCTACAAGATTTCCTTCATGATAAGAAAAAAAACAAGATTCAAGACGAGAAACCTGACAACGGATTCTTGGACAAATGACCCCAACTCATTTATCCAATCAAATTTATTTGAACAAGTGTTTCCTTCACGAGATAATGACACTATACTTTTAAAAGTTAGAAGAGCCCAGACCAAGCTGGGTTAGTTTTCTACCAGTAGCCAGTAGCTACACTAAAAAATCCCATGGGAGATGGAAACACAACAGTTTCCAATTTCTAAATAGTCACCAACCCTTCAAATCAAAAAGCATCCATGTTTTGTTTGATTCTGTTTGACTATGGACTACACCTGCAAACTGATTATACTTTACATGGGATCAGGCATGCCACCAAAATCAGAGTTCAACAGTTTGGGATTTGAGTTACCATATGGTGTTGGATTTTGTTAGAGTGAAGAAGGATCCTAGTAAACCACTCAAGGGAGTAAATGTTAATATATCAATAGATTTGAAATCAAGATGTTGTTTTTTAGTGAAACCCAAGACCAGTTACCTGAGTAACGACCCTGAACATGAGAGCTTTATCTGCACCACAACTGATCATCTGAAGACGGCCGTTGGATTCTACAAAGAGTCAAACCACACATGCATTTATAAGCTTAAACATGATACAATCATAATATTAATAAAAATAATGAGTTTTTATAAAGCGCACATATCCTAGCAGCTAGATCAAGGCATTGTACATACAAACAAATAATAATAAAGCTCTTAACAGATCTAAATAGTTCAGTCTTGAGTTCATTTTTTTGTATTAAGTATTAAAACAAAAGACATACTGTTAGATACCAATTTTAGGATAAAGGTATTGAAAAACACTGTTTGTAAGTTTGCAAACATGTTGTGAACTAAATCAAACATACGTGTGAATTTGACGGCAGTTATTGAAGAGGAGTGATCATCGATTGTCTGAACGAGGGAACAATCATCCTGCATGTTGAATACGTGGATCAACCTGTCTCGACTGGCAGATGACAGTAGGTGGTAACCTGTCCACAAGAGAAACGTTGTGTTAAATATCAGATTATTTATAAAAAATCTAGAGACTTAAGTTTGCCATATCACTTTGTTATTATCTCCTTAATGAGTTGAGGAGGTTCCGAAAAGAACGGGTGGTGTTACAACTCAACGTTTCGATCAGTTTGCTGTGATTATCTTCAGGACAAAGCTAGTGTCACCAAGGCTAACACCTGTGTATTATGTGTAACCCATGTTCCGTGATAGAACTGAAGACCAAACATGTGACAGCATTCTCATAATTGTCAATTTTTCAAGTAATAAACTACAAGGGAAACTGACTGGGTAAAAATTGACTAAAACAGGGTTTGAACGTGCGACCTCCAGATTAACTTGCCAGTGATCTCCCAACTACATGTCTGACCTATCTATCCTCGAGCAAAGATATTGACAAAGTAGGGAGACCGCCAACATTAGAGCTAGATAGCTGCATTGGTAGAGCACTGGCGTGTAATCCGGAGGTCGCAGGTTCAAATCTCGTTTTTTTTTTTTTTTTTCTTTGTTCACCCCGAAAATAAATTGTCAACTTAATGACAAGACAAAGCAAGTTGAAATGTGAGTTTTACCGTTAAACTAATCAAGATGCAAAGGTGTATTAACCAGATACCCTATTTACCTCCACCTAAATGTGCATAAACAGGACCTCTAAAGAGTCTTCAAGTTGTACCTGAGTCTGGTTTTGAGAACTCCAGACAAAGCACCTCCGAGTCATGTGCCTCAATCTTATGCACCTCATCCATGAACTGCATGTCATGTACCCTGATGTTACCGGACCGGTCACCCGAGGCCAATAGCTGACCGTCGGAGCTGATGCTGACACAGCGGATGCCGTTCTTGCCCTCCATGGAATCACCCTTGTCGGACGCGGCTGAAGAGCTGCCTCCGACGTTGCATAGATTCTCAAGCTGGTCGTCCACATAGATGACTTTCAGAAGCTCCTGATGATCAGGGAATGGGAAATTTGGGTTTTGAGGTTTGTCAAGATATCAGAAGATAGAAATAAGTTCGGCTGAGTCTCTTCTGAGACACTAACATCGAATGAATATATTATTGTTGTTTCCTTTTCCACTGTTTGTTTGATGTAATTGTACACAAGTTTGATGTTAACATGTGCAATTCAGTTTTTAACTACGATACATGTTTTAAATAAACCATTTTTGAATTGAATTGTCTTTTTGTTGAAGTTACACTGTACTCACCATAAAAACTATATAAATATAGCAATGCAGGGCCCCAGTGGAATCCACTTTTAACTGTTTGGGTCTACCCAGGTAGAAGAAAATGTACAAAAAATGAATAAATAAATAAAGGTCTATTGCTGGCTTTGCTTCACTCACATTGCTGTAGATATTCCTCTTGAATGTATCTGTATTCATGGCAGGGTCAACATTCCATATCCTAATAGTGTCATCCGAAGCATAGGTCAAAAACGAGCCAGGAGGGAGGGCCTCTTTGTGCCCGTCAGACAGTGTGGGGTACACCTCAGCACCCCAGATGCAAGATGAATGGTACAGGAAGGACCGCTGTTTGCCTATCTTCTTCAGATCTCGGATATCCCACACATACATGCTGTGGTCGTTGTAGATACAGGTTATCTAGAATGAGATTCAAATATTAACATCTTAAACCTCAGAGATTTGGACGACCTGGAAAAGGTGTGTACTAATGAATGGTGCAATTCCTCTTTTTGGGGGGGAACCAGTTTCAAACATGACTCTTGGTTTATAATCCATCAATCAGCTGTCATTTATTTTGCAGGGTATTTCTTTAAAGGGACGGTTTACCTTCGGTAGTTACTCCAAACATTATTGGCCATAAAAACTTACTTAGTAAGAAGCACTGCAGCTTTTGATAACATTTTGAGAAACAATTCCCTTCAAAGTAAGTTGTGTACAACTCTGTGAACATTTATACTTACAATCTTACCAATGTTACCAGGGAATGATGTTATCTAGCGATTTAGCGAACTGAACATGTTTGTGCACACTGACATGACTGAATTGAGTAGCAAGTGATGAATTTTGAGTAGCACTTTGCTCTGGTAAATCGTTCACTGCTCACCCTTTAACTTTACTTTGCAGATAAAAAAGGAAAACACAAAAGGTCTCTCTTTTCTTTTTCAGTCATGAATTTGGAATAGATCACGCTTTACTTTGTTTGGTATTATTCTGCAGTTTCTTGATAACTGTCCACAAAAAAACAGACAGTGCCCTTCATGAAACAAAATTGCCCTCAAGAGAAATTTTGTTTGGGGGTTTATCTTAAAAGTTTCTGCAAGTCTAAAGTTTGCATATATGAGATTGTCTAAAAAACATTAAATAGATTACCACCACCACAACTTGTTTGGCAAAGCTCTTAATTTGCTAAGCAGCGTATCAATGCTAGCTTACTTTCTTGTTGACATCATCACAGGTTATTGCCATGACTGCGGGGAACCTTACATCTTCGCTGTGTGTGATCATATGGCTGTTCAAACAGATGATAAGACAAAAAACAAAAACATCAAGAAAAAGACTATTCAGAGATTGATCTACAATGGTTTTAACAGCAATCTGTGAAATCACAAGATGCTATCCTTACCACTTATTAAAGGTGAAGCTTGGTCGCACTTACTCTGCAGAGCTGCCAACATTTGCATAGTTTTTGCAATCCGGGAGATTGTGTAAAACAATCAGGGAAATATTTAGAATTACATTCAACATAATGGGCAAAAAATTGTCCATAATCAGGGAGATTTTCAAATTTGTTCATCAGAACATTGGTTTATTCTTCATAAAAATTGGTTTATCTTCAGGGAACTTTCTGCAGAATCAGGGAGAGTTGGCAGCTCTGACTCCATACAATTCGGTAGACCCCCATACCTGGAACTAATGCCTACACAGGGCTCGCCCGCTGTACATTGTCTATTAAAAAATGCAACGGGCTAGTACACACCACTTCTCAACTTGCCCTGTGGGCTACTGGAAACTGTGCAACTTACTTGATTACTTTTCAAATGTGAATAATAAATTACGAAAAGTGTTCATCGATTTTTGAGTAACTTCATTTGACCAATAAACTGGTTGTAATCGCTACCATTAATACATGAGAAAGATAAAGTTTTTACAATAACAGGGTCCTGGGGGCAAGTCAAATGCAATGCTAACTAGCCCGGTAGGCCCCCCCCCCCAAAAAAAAAAAAAAACAATTCAAGTGCAGGGACTGCACATAAATATTGACCAAAGCAAACAACTAAAAGGGAAGAAGGAATTTTGACCTTCCAAATTCTTCAATGAAAGCATCTAAATACACATGTAGGAGTAAAATATTTACTGATAAACAGAACGTATAAATACACCATTAATTAACCGATGTTTGTATTGTAAAACAGATGGTTAGTTAAGTTCTTCCAGATGTGTTCCAATGGAGACTGAGATATTAACAACCTCTGTACATGTGGAATTTAATTAATCTCCAGGACTCCCACATGCATAACATATATATGGTGACCACATGTATACATGTACAATTAACTTTTGAAATACATGCACTCAAAATTATAGTCATTGAAAGAAAGAAATCCTGATGCAAGTAATGGATGTTGCATTGTTTCAGTTTTATGAGAAACTTGCTTACTAAAGATTCATGGCAAACTTTTTATGTATTTAATCATTAATATAGACTGTGCAAGTCTCGCGCGACATGGCACATTTTTAGGACCACTCTGGTCCCACGTACATTACTTTAACATGTGAAGGAAACAAAATCGTGCACTTTTACGGGTCCCACTGTACGAATACCCGAGATACTTTCACAATCTGTTCAGCTTACCTGGGGTCAATGCCCTCTGATACGTTCACCCCCAGGAAGTGCGGCCGGGGAAGTGTGGCAACGAAGTTTAACGAGGAGGCACTGAACAAACGAACTATTCCATCGGTGCAGCCCACAAATAGATGCTCATCATTTGCAACGATGCAGTAGGCGTTGGTGGTCTAACAACCAGAAGAGAAAATGACAGATTTGAAACATTCCATGGTAGAACCGGAGAAGGGGGAGGGGATAATGCGAGAGATCATGTACGTAAGTTATTTCATTTTTCATTTTTTTTACCAAAATTAATTAATATTTACCCAGTCAGTTTCCCTTGTGGTTTATAACAAAAACGTTGCACCCCCTTAAGGTGATCCCCTGGGTTGCCGCTTACCAGGTTGTATTGGGTGTGATCCCTGGCCATACAGAAGTTACAGATTTAATGGCTTCTGACCGGCACCCCTGAACAAAGATATTGACAAAATAGGGGAAAAAGTCGCCCCATTCTACCACCACAACCACCCAACCCATCCCTCAATAAAAAATACAAACAATGTCACTTACCCTGAGCTCTACCCATTTGTCCAGGAGCCGCTCTTCGCTGAACTCACACAGAAGACCAGATTTTGTGACGGCGTACGTCTTGCTCTGGTTGACCCCGAGCCCGCAGGCCACGGAACAGAAGAAGTTATTTCTCTGCTCTCCGAGAATACCTGACCTGCTGTTGAGGGGAACAGTTTCCCTCGTCTGTTGGAATGGAGGTGGTGAAAGTTGGTTAACTTTGTGTAAGCAGAAGTTGGCAGACTCAAGATGTACACATTTATCTCTAAGGCAATAGATGGATTGCAATACGCGTCATTGACCACCATCTTTGATGAATTGTGCACGCGTGAAGAGCTTCCATTGGCTGAGAGTCGTGCGTAGCGCGTACACGTGCACTTTTCCATCGTTTTACATCAAAGATGGCGGTCAATGACGCGTATTGCAATCCATCTATAGTGATGAATGAACATCAAACAGTCACAAACAAAATTGTTAATGGCTACATGTACATGTTTCGATCCTAGTAGAGTCTTCAGGGGTGAGAGTCATCGTAAACTGAAATGTCTGAAACCATGCTTCAAATTTTAGGATACGTTGAAATGATGACATTTCCTACTTTGATAATCCCTGGAGTTATAGATTTCAATGAGCCTTGGAAAACAGTATCCTCACCACAAAAGAAGCAGATAAAGAGCAGGATTTTAAAATAACAGCTACTTTTTTTCATGAGGCAGACATATAAAAATATTTAAAAATCAGATGAAAGACTGAAATTTATCATCCCTGAGTCTTTCTCGAAGGCTAAATGACATAAAAAAAACACTGGAGAGTGCATGGTGCTTTAAACAAGTTTTGTTTAACAATTTTTGCCTTTCTCTGCCATTTGTTGTTCTTGCCAGGACAGCACCTGTTTAAAATTTGGTTTTGGGAAATGAAATTTGCTTAAACATACGAAAAGATCCGCAATTCATCATGGTTTGCGTATCAAAAAATATAATCAGGTATTTTCAACTGTAAGTTACTAACAAGCAGCATCTGACCATACTGTACCTTGCTTTTGATGGCCATGTACCAGAATCTAACACTCCTGTTGCCCACGGTCACAAACCTGCTACCGTCCTCAGAGAAAGCAAGCCCTGTCACCTGATGATAAAAGTAGGCCATGTTTATGTGAGAAGAGTTGGTGGTGAATTACACTTTTCTTCATGGTCACTTACCAATATTGGTGTTTGTGAAATTTATAACGAGGAAAAAATAAAGATGTCCAGTAATAAACCACAAGGGAAAGTGACTGAGGGCAAACTTGAAATAGTTTGGGGTTGAACAAAGAAAAATTGACTAGAGCAGGATTTGAACCAACAACCTCCGGATTAACGTGCCGGTGCTCTACCAACTGAGCTATCTAGCCCTATGTTGGCGGTCTTCCTTTTTTTATCAATATCTTTGTTCAACCCCAAACTAAAAAACAAAGATCTTAATTATACAACCAGCTTGATTGACTTGTTGACATGTCAGAAATCTAAACGGCAGTTGTTCTTGTTTTGATTTAATACATGGTATTTTGTCTTTAAGGTTTGTTTTTAGATAATGTGTTAGACATTACATACAAATTATCTTTGGTTCTTATTGACTAAATCTCATGCCAAACTGGCCACAAGACTAGGTACTGTATCCACCAACATGTGCATTGAGCAAAAAAAAAAGCAGTAGGGGCTATTAATTAAAATGTCCAAATGCTAACAATTCTATTTATAAAAGGTTTGTCTTTATGACATGCTGATAAATGAATCTTGCGGAGTTATTTGATTTACCTTGATGGATATTTTTCCGGTGCTATATTTACTGCCACTCTTCCAATCCCACACATTGACGACCATGTCATGCTGCTCTCCCACTGATATCACATACTTCAGGTTGGGTGAAAATGCCTGAATGTACAGTACAAATAAACACCAGTGATCGCATCACATTTATCAAGTCTTAATTTGTTCAATTGCATAAGACATTGGTATGTATATGCAAATACATGACTCAAAATTATTGAATTGAATTTAATAATCAGTTTTTAATATTAGAAACACTTGGGATTTCATATAACTGCAGCAATAAAAAGTCGAAGCTGGAATTACACCCAGGTTTACAGACATAACAGAGGCCTTGACTTCATTGCTTTTGTCGTGGCCTTAGTGCCTGATAAAATAATTTCATAGACTTTTGGATGTTGCAAGAATCTTTCGATGGCCTCACGTTTCGACCCTAGCAGAGTCTTTCTCATAGGCCTTTTACTCTTTTAGCCTTTTCAAAAGACTCTGCTAAGGTTAAAATGCGACGCCATTGGCAATTTTGTTTTTGCATTTATACAATACCAACAGCCAAAAAAAAAAAAAAAAACACCAGTTACAGGCATGGCAATAAAAATACAAAGTTAAAAATAAATACATACATGTAGGTCATTTTGGTTGGTCAGCAGTTTGCAATAAGCTAATATCATTTGCTCACTTTTTGATGTTGTACATTGTCATGGAATATGGAATTGCTAATGTATTCCTCATGCTCCTACAAGAACAGACATTTGTTTTGTATGGTTTGCCTTTTCAGAGAAGACTAGTAAGTTAACTGTCAAAACATCTCCTAATCCACGCCGAACAGGATGAAATACATTTCACAACCAACGATAAAGAAACATTCCAGAGTTTGAAGGTTAGGGTTAGGGTTAGGGTTAGACCACTCAAGGAAACTCATTCCCTCGTGTTGGCCAGGGTCTCTACCGGGGTAGTACACAATCCCCATGCCATCCAGTCATGCGGCTATACAGGGACACCACAAGGGGACACGTTCATTGGCAATCTGATTGATCTCAATGTGGATCATGAGTGAGTCATAACACTCTAGTCTTCCTGCTTCTTCACGGTTTTGTTCCCCTCCCCCCCCCCCCATTTCTGAATTGGGATGAACATTGGTGAATTATGTTGACACTGGATTACAAATTCATCCTATACAAGGTCAAATTGACAGAGTCAAGATGTTTTACTCATGTGCCACTTGATTTAAATCACCTAGATATCACAATAGATTGTCTGTTTTAAACAAGGTAATAAAAGAGTAGGCGACGAAGTCTTAAACGGCCGATTAAAACCAGCAGGGTCTCGCCCGTGCGATGGAGGACGATGGAGGCACGACCCTACATCAAGGTATGCAACTACGCGACCCCACCACATTACATGTATAAATGGGCTGTAAAAATTTGCGCACTACTCCACGCAATCATCTGGTAGCGCCCTCTTTTGACTCAATTTCCTCAGGCCATGTTAAAACACCCCTCACCATGTTTATATCGCACGTTTAAACATGGCCACGTGATCTCTTCTCGACCAATCAGAATGGATGAACTGTTCCAGGCGTATATCGTCGTGTATAATATTGCTATCTGAAAAGCTGTTAATTTAAAGTACACCCAGTTTGAGTCCACACTAAACTGCCCGGCCCGGCAGTTAGACAGAGCATTGTACGTGAGTACTTGCACTAAAACAATCAAAATAGTGTCACGGGTATCAAACTACACGTTAAATTTTCCACATCATTAACCTCCACATGGGAGTGTCCTATGTTACTCTCCTTGAACTTCAAGAAAACCCCATGACTGACCATTCTAATTAAATTCCTCAATAGGACCCCCAAGGTACATTCCCAGTGTGGCGGATCGGTCCACAGGGCTACTCCCATCAGGGGTTGCATCTGCCTCCCACAAGTCGGGATGCCACACACACGTACCATCTTCATCAATAACATTCATGGACACATCATCCATCAGGAATAGAGAGCACACACACACACACACACACACACACACACACAAGCACTGAGGGAAACAACATCTGCACCACATCCTCACATATATACAGTCAGGACATTTCTAGTGTCAATCCTAATTGGACAGATTGGGGTTTCTCCTTTCACAATTAATTGGCTGTTGAGAATATGTTGAATGATTAGGAATGCCTATGTCTTCTGCTGGATGAGGTATTGATAAGATGTTGACAATAATTGTAAACATCACGTCCTGGTTGTGAATGATACCTTTTTGTAAACTACGATGTTATACCCATGTCCTTGTATGAACCTACAAGTCGTCGCAAATTTAATTTGCTATCCTGATTTTGTAATAACTGTTTCCTTTTTCCTGAACAAAAATTGAGACTTATTCCAACATGAGCAGTAACGATTTCCGCCTAATTCTTAGTTTAATTTTATTAACAGTCATTTAATTTAAAAATCATCTACATTCCCAATATACTTTTTTTAAAGGTATATTTTTCCCACAAGGGTAAAATCAAAATTCCAAGTCAAAATTGAAAGCTAGTTTAGCATCATATAACATTACTAACTGCGATTTTCACTGGACAGTGCATATCTCAACAGTTTAAACACTCTATATAGTACAAACAAGACAGGGAAAGCAAAATATGCAGAAAGTGTAGAGATTCAACAACGCCTTACCACGCAATTAATTCCAAACTTGTGTCCATGGAATTCTGCCAGTTGCGTTCTGTCCTCCACATCCCAAACACGAACTGCTGGTTTATGTCCACACTGAAGAAACGGGAAAGATGATGGTCATGAATACATGTACATTGTAAATGCTTCAAATTTGTAATTTTTCTCTCCAAAAAAGGAAGTTTGCTTTAATTTAAAAAAGAGCCCACCCCCCTGCAACACACACACATTAGAATACCTGTAAACAAGCCCAGACATGTTTGAAAACAGAAGCAGGTACTGAGTTACTGAAGTAGCACATCACCCACAAAATATATAATAATTAATCGCTATGTTTCTTACCTCTCCAGAAACGATATTTTTTCCATCTCCAGAAATAGCCAACGATGTTATTGTCTTTCTGCAAATGGTGAAGAAAAGTAAAATACACCTCAACACTACAAAATGTAAACGAAAGATCAATATGAAATGCATCGTGTGCAAATGCAATGTGACTGCAAATATACCGGGTGTTTAAGTGTTTTATCCCAAAATGTAGATTTTATCAATAAATGTGACTATGCTACATTTTAAGCACATTGACTGAGTGGTTTTGAAAGACAGTGAAATAAGAACGAGGGGGGGGAGGGGCTGAAAGGGACCCTTGGGATTTTTAAAAAAAAATTTAAAATAATATTCCCTTTCAAGTGATTTTCCCAGCTGTAACTTTTGTATTCTTGCAAACATAGATGCACCCCCAAAAAAGTCATCTAAGCTATCGATCTTGTGCCATCCAGGAATTTTGAAATAGAAGATGATTGCACGCACCTCTGTACAGGTATACATGTCATGTGGGTTTGAGAAATAGACCATTCTCATTTACACAACCTACAGGGGGGCTTGCAATGACATGAATGTATATTCATTTGTATCCATACATTTCCACGAGTACAATATTGATACATAAAGCAAGGTGTTTGCAAGAATTTAGAAATACACGTAGGCTGTCCAACAATTTAAATTGACTGAAAATTGAAAAACAGAGAGCCCAAATTACTTACAGTACAATATGATACTTTTAAAACAAGTAAAACGAATGAAACAGCAGCATGTCCAAATGTAACATACACTTGTAAGGAGTTCAAAAGAGGCCCACATGGATTGCTTGCTAACACATTGGTACAGTAAGTACCCTGTGTAGAAGCACTCTATCGTACGTTAAATTGTGCCAAGTATTCAAGTCAACCCGAATGGGCCACTAATATTGATCTGTTTTCATGAAGCAGTAAGCTCAAGTTGCAACTTAACATTACAGGTAACATTCAATGTGTAATGTTAGACGGCATCAGAGAAGAATGGACAGTGGTCACGTCACGGAGCGGTGAAATGAGCACTTTAGTAAAAAGGGTTTTACAAACACAGGATTATAAAAGTATCAGAGGTAACAACTTGTGGATTTGTATTTTCATAGGAGCTTCAATTTGAAAATGCAGGGTAGTATAGTCCATGTGACCCTTGTAATATTGTTTTTGATATCACCTGTTATTTCATGTCGTTTGACAAACATCATTATTCTGAGTTCTGACATCCTGTTTTGAGAAGCGCTCATGTTGCAATTAACCCACACAGTGCACCATTTCCATGACAACTATAGGTGATCTGTCTTCATGTTATGCTTTATACATGTGTACATGTAACTTCAGTTTTACTGACCATGCACAGATGCAGACTGTGACAAAATCCATAACACTTAAACAGTCAGTGAAGATATGGATCTAAGTCACTGACCTTACAAAATTGAGGTTACATAAATAATGCATTTAGAACAGGGCCCAGCAATTTACAGGGCCCAGTAATTAATTACTGCTAATATAATTCAGACAAGTTTGGTATAGTATGCAGTAAAATTGTCAATTTTCTTTATACATAAACCTTGTTTAAAAAAAGCTGTCAAGCACTAAAACATGACCAGCACATGTTTTAAAATGTTTTTTTTTTATACTGGCATACTTCTTGTCATTTATCATAATTTAACCGCTCCAATGTACACCTATTCCTACTCCTAAATTAAACAACCATTGACACTTTCTGTTGGCCTACATAGCACTGGAGTTATTCCCAGAAACTAAACCAACCATAATCCTGCATGATATTAGTTTTGTACCATAGTAAAACATTTTAAGAGATGTTAAATTTGCATCGGGGATAACAAATATTATTTGGTTTTACCCATACACCGATGTGTGTAAAGCACTGTATACTCAGTACTTTCCCCCAAGTCCTGTGAACAAAACTAAATACAAATCCACTGCCTCTAGCTACCAGGCAATCTCGGTGGTCTAGTGGTAAGACATCTGCTCTAGACTTGAAAAGATTGTGGGTTTAAATCCCAACCAAGTAATATGCCTGTGGATTTTTTCACAAGACTTGAGAAAGTACTGAGTATACAGTGCTTTACACACATCGGTGTATGGGTAAAACCAAATAATATACAAAGTAAAACATGTTGTAAAAACATGGAGCTACAAGGTGCCCTGAAGGTGCATGTCCTTGACTCTGGCTATCAAAGAGACAATTTAAAAGAAAAATTACACAACAAAGAGGCACCAGAGAGTCATATCGTCCAAAGGTTAGAGAGTAGAAGCCCGTGGACAAAGTTCTATTTTTAACAATCTTTTCTTGCATATACTGTTCAATTTCCAAAAGACAACATGGGATCCTGGTTAATTAAGTAATCCTCATTTCTAGTTGAGACACATCAAGGGTGATAAATACTTCGTTAGCGCCAACTCAATCACAGCTAGTTAGTGTTTAAGTCTGATGGGTGTTTAATCTCTTCAGTAGAGTAAGAGGAAATGAGCCTATCATAACGGAAACAATGAGGAAATCCTGAATTTGTCATGTTACAAAATACATGATGATGATGTACAAGTGTTATTTACAGGTAGCACGGCAACAAGGCGAAAGGGGCAAGCAATGCATACTGATGTCTATGCAACTTCTTAAGGTTTTTTAGAATCTTAAATAATTCATGTGATGTCATCAGGACAGAAACCATAGCCTCTGTTGCCCTGATCTTGGCCTTGGTGCCCCTTCAAAAGTTTCACAGAGACTGTAAGATTTTTCAACGGGGAGTGCCCTTTTGTTGCAAAATGAAAATGGCCTTGCCCTTTCAAAGATGAAATTCCAGGCCTGTGTCATATTAATCTTTTTCATAATGTACATGATAGATGGCTCCAATCATGACAAGCTTAGGCACACCTTTGGCCTTACAAAGAGTAGAAAAAAATGAGATGTGCAAAGTAAGTATCAAATCCTTCTCAAATAATGTAAACATTTGGTGTAATCGTTTGCTGATTTTTTTTTTATTGGGGGGGGGGTGCTATATTGTAGGTATTTTGATGTAAGTTTTAAGAAATTGTTATTTAAATTTGCGCCTTCAATACACACATGATTGGTTTTTCAGTCCGTTGCTCATAAGGGGGCCAGTAAATATCTTCAAGAAAACTTGAATCCTCGTTCTGATTGATCGATCCATTGGTGTGATAAAACCTATAATATCAAACGGCCACCATGTTTTATATCGCGCTATTTTAAAGGTATTGTACACTTTTGGTAACAGCTCAAAATCAGTGTCCACATTTTGTGTGATTTAAAACATATGCATGAACAAACAAACCTGTGAAAGTTTGAACTCAATTGGTCATTGAGGTCACAAGAAAATAGTGAAAAGAGATCTTATGTGTTTTCTGTTTTTTCAAATTATCGCGCGCGATAATTACTATTGTTTTACTCGTTTCTCAGAAACGATAGCATTTTAGGCAGAAATATTTTAAGGAACCCTTTCTACCATTACTTACTTTAAATCATGTAAGTTATGTGTGAATCTGTGAACATTGTGTTTTTCGATCTTACCAATAGTGTACAGGGCCTTTAAGCTATGCGTCAAGTTTGCTTAAAGATAAACTCGTTATCACACTCCCGCTCGTGGAATACGGAAAACTATAGTGCGTCTGCGTCCCATATCCAACTCAGCTTTTGGCCTCATTGGGCATCACATGGGACGGAGAAGCGCTCTATTTTTCCGTATTCCACTGGTGCTTGCGTGATTATTAGTGGTGGTTTTGAGCTGACACTAACCCATAACTTACCTTGAATGGTTGACTATATGAGACTGCTTGTTTCTTCGAGGGTTAAACAGTACAATTACACATCTGGAAATAGACAATGTTTCAAAAAATTTATACAACAATGTTTTTAAAGGATACGTTAAAATTTTATTTTTTTCCTACTGGAGGATGACACTAATAATTCTTACGAAAGACGCATTTTTATGTTTAGCTCCACTACCATAAAATACCACTTTATGAAGTTTTTTTTCCTCTTCCAAAACATCACCTCCTTTTGTCCTCATTTTACATTTTTTTAAAGTTGCTTTCTAAGTTAACAATGTGTAAATGGAACCAAAGCAAACAAAATGCCTCAAAAAACAATGGATCCTGGACAAATCCCCACGTGCTTTAAAGTACTTTACTTCAGAAACAGGTCCCATACCCCCATGAGCTGCTTGCTACACAACTCTCCATGAACTTTACCAAGACAAACAATTTTCAAGACCTACACGTAAGAGTTATTTCCAACATCTGGTAAAATGCTCTATGGTGTAACCATTTCAACCCTTGACAGTGTGGTGTTACCAGGGACCCTCCACCAGGTACGTTCTCTAACCTGGATAGTCCATGGCTAACTGAAATATAATCCTATATCGATTCCACAGACCATGACTGAATATCTCTAACAAACAACTCAAGATCAATCATTGTAGATGTTGTAAACCAATAAATATTCACTGACCGGTACACAAGGACATGAAGGAAGGAAAACAAATCAACATGAAGCACTAGAAGTTGGGCATTGCATAATATTACCTTTTCACACAAATTATTTAACACCCTACCTGTAAGTCTACCTGATTTTTTTTTAAGGGCTTTTGAATGCATACTATTGCCTTTTTTTCAGGGCTTTTGAATGCATACTATTGCTTTTCACATCTTGTACAAATTCAGAATTTTTCAACTTTTTGTGGGGAAGCATTGTTGTATTTCGAAGATAGATTTAAAGTTAAATATTAAAGATTATGTAATTTCTGTCAAAGTTTCTAAAGCGATTAAACTTGGGTTTTAACTGTTAGAAGATAAATAGAATGAAGGAAATGCCACATTGTGTTTAACGGCAGGGGGTATAATCCAGGAATGTGCACTTAGAACCCATTGAGTACTTGTCATAACTGAGCAATAAGCCAATCACTTCGCAGATTTAATAACAAAGGTCAGGGGATAATGTTTTCATAGTCAGCTGTGAAGGGATGGATTCTGCAGACCTGGAATTGAAGTTCAAAAGGGCACTTCAGGATACTAGAGAGTACTTCATCAATAAGATAGGATTTGAAGTACTGTCATGTTGAGAAGCAAGGCAAGCAAGGCAAGAGACAAATTTGGGCTTGACTTTTAAGGAAATATCTACTAAAACCACTGGGCATGTATCGTTGTACCTCAGAACATTCAATGGCCACATAAAGTTAAAACAGAGAACAGCGAGCTTGCCTCCAATCACTGTCATCTATGGAGCACAAAATGGGTACTCTCCACTGCCTCGGCTGTGCCGAAACACAGCCTGGAAAAGCTTGAAAAACACAAAAATACTTCAGAAACTTAAGATATGTACGACTGTATGTATAATATTTTCAGGTTGAATCACTCTTTGAGGTCTTAGTGTTTACTCTAAAAACTCAGAAAAGCCTTGTTCCATAAAATGAGCAAGGAGTGTTCCATTGTTCATTCCAGTAAACCCACTGCATGTGTTGTGCAACCCAGCGTAGCTCTTACTCTGAATTGCAACGTACAGAGCTTGTGACCTGGTCAGTGCAGCGTATCTGACAGATACAGATACGGAATGCAATTCAATTTAAATGTGGGCAGTTTTTATATTGCAAGTAGACAAAGCATCTACTGACCATGGTCCGTTGATTTTGCATCAAAGTGTTATTTGATGGGGGAAGCCTTGGGCATACCTTTTCACCATGTAAACATATCATGGAATGGACTAAGAGGAATCCCCAGTATCATATTAGGTGATAGCTGGAAGGCGTGTAGGCGTGATGTAGAAACCACAAACTTTTAATCTTTCCACGCCCAGAAGAAAATGATGCCATTTAAATAATAAACTACTGTACGTTGCACTGCTGATGCAGAAATCATTTAAAATGTTCCACATAGAGCGAATAATAATGAATAGAAATAAATTTTACATTCATGTACACTAGACCTGAAATGACACAGCATGTGTTGCCCTGGTCCTTGCCTTGGTGTCCCCTTAAAAACTTCCCCATGATGGAAATGCCCTAGTTACAAAAGACCAAATTGAAAGCCTGATGCACTGTCCCCGACATCATTACAGGCTCAGTATACTGCACACAGACTGCTGAATAAATAGTTTTAAATGGGTACACTAACATAAAGAGGGGCTCCAAGGTCAAATTCAGTTTCGTGATGGACTCATTTTCCAATAGATAGAGTCCTAAAGGAAAACCTCACAACGAAATGATGTATTAATGCCACTGTGTTTGATAGCATTCAAGTGCAATTTTTGTCAAAATCCAAAAATGTTCGATGAAGCCACTATAAATGGGCTGTACATTTTTGTACAGAGAATATTCAATTCATTCAATATGCATTCTTAATGACATTCAACCAAATTGGCATTGAATTTGGCCTTAATGCCTAGCACAGAAACTTTTCTTTGGAGTGAGCAGACCCATTTGTTTTTGCTGTCCGATGACGTCACATTTTAAACTTTGCTCTGAAACAGTATAACAGAAAATTATCTTTTACACCATTTTAACATGATGTTAGAGACTTGTAACTCCCCCCCCCCACCCTCTTTCATGAAAATGAGTGTGTCACAAAACTTGATTTGACCTTGGAGCCCCTCTTTAAGAAGTGCAATCTGTACATAACTGTGATGTAAGTTTCCAGTTAATTAAATTTTGACTGTATTCAGTAGATGGTATAGGTTTAGGCGTACGAGGTAATGTTTTGTACACTGCAATGTGCTGTCACTTTCATCCTGGTCAACAACCCTCATGGTCATGTCACACGAGGCAATTTACAGGCAACCAGTTCCAGGCAATCTCCAATAATAAAATCCTTTCACAAGTTGCAGTTTTCTCATTATTTTCCCGTGAGCGTCTCTTGTGCTGCCAAAGTGTTCCTTGTGCATGCAGTGCAGTTGGTTGCCTCCAAGTTGCCTGGAAAAATTGCCCCGCGCGTGATAAGGCCTTACAGTTTTAGTTGCCCTAGTTAACTATGCATTTAATACATACTCATTCTGTACCATTGCACAAAGGATTAAATCCTAATTGGGGGCAACGAAGTAAGCATTCCGAGCAGGAGTGTTTATTGGGAGATGACATGCTTGTTGCGCACGAACAAGTTAATTAAGAAGAGTCTAAACCATGGGATAGGGACCATGATTGAACTCTGAATGAACCATGCCAGTTGATCTGACCTAATTTAAAAGGAACACCCCACAACTGTATATTTGCAAATTGTATTAAATTTATCGCTAGTGTATGAATGTAAAGCCCTTAGTAAGCTTAGTTTGTCTTGCACTAAAGTTTCACAGGTCAATGATTTGCATTCCATCAGTTTACGCGTGTAATACCAAATGTTACAGACTGAAAGAAACAATTGGTATAAAATTGTATCCAAAGTTTAATGAAAAATGTAAAATGTTTTGATCATTACTGTCTTGAGAAACTAATTATATTGTTCTTGACTTGTAGTTGTATCCCTTTTATGAGTGCATGGAAAGCAAAGTATAATGATTTTGATTTCCCTTGTACATAGCATAGCAAAATGCTCACAAAAACGTTGATCTATTAGTTGCTACTCAAAAATCATCATAATTTGCTACATGTAGGCCTTAATACACAATTGTACAGACATTATGTACTCAATGTTAGCAATGAGCTTACCAAAAAGCAATTCAGTCCAAATATTTTGAAATCATTCCCAGGACGGCCTTGCAGGCTAGGAAGTTCATCGTTTAGACGGGGCAGGGCCATTTTCATTTTTTTGCAAAGGGCACTTCCATTGGGATGCTTTTGAAAGTGCACCAAGGCCACGACCAGGGCAACAGATGCCTTGGCCTCAATGTAATTCCAGGCCTGGGTCTGTTCTTTTAGATTTTTACAGTACAGTGTACATGTACAATGTACAACATCAAACACACTTGAATTTCCAATGTGAGACCTTCACTCTACAGTTGCCTTAAACGTAAACATAAAGGCCACAAAGTGTGCACTTGTTACTAAGGAAAGGTATCATGCATGCATGCATACAACAATGGACACAGAATTTCAAGAGTACTGCACAAAAGCTGTAAGTCCTCGCAAACAACTCCATTTGTAGAAGTCAAAAGCACTTTTCTCCCAACTGCATAGTACATTTTGCACATTGTGCTTGTCAGGATTGTGGTACTTTTTTTAAAATGCACACAAATGAAAAACTTTGGTGGTTAATATTGCAATTCAGTTTACCATTCCGATCAAGCTGTGTAAATAAACACTGTTCAGAAATCCATAATCGGTAATTTCAACATCAAAGCGGACTAACTTTAAAGCACTTAAGGTAGATCAACCAGATCAAAATAAAACCAGAAACGTAAAAAAAAGTGAACTAATAAATAGCGCAGTTACGAGGAACAACATTTTCTACTAAATACAAATCGCTCCACTGTTATTTTTACAATTTGAATGAAATCAACAGACCATTCAGAATCAGTGGGTCTGTGATCAACATCGGTAAACACCCAAATCAAGTATACATCAAGGCTGGTACTTCACAGAGGCAATCCCCCACCCCCTCACTGCTTTGGTACCCCCTTGAAATGCTCCAGTAGAAATGTCAATTTTGCTCATAGAAGTGCCCTTCACTAAGGCCTTGCCCACACAGCCTGCACCAGTAAACACGTAAAGCAACATGCTCGATAAACCGCCTTTTTTTCAATTAGTAAAAAATGATAGAAAGAAAGAAATTACATGTAATAGTTTCTCTATTTTAGTGTGCATACATTTGATTCATAGCGCCAATGTACAATGTATGACTAGGTACAATTTACATTATACACAAATTTTAACATCATGAACATAAATTACTCTAATATTCCCCACAGAACCTAATGTTTTGGTTCCAAACACTACACTTCTACAGGCAACCGCATCCTTTATTATATATTGTTGTGCCGTCCAAACATCCCCACACTCCCACAGTTTGTCTTTCCCATGTTGAAGTTACAGTGCAATGTTTACTCAATGAAATACATCGTACATTGCGCTATCTACAAGGTGTATGACTGACTAAATAATGCTGGGGTCGTGAGGGGCTGACAAAATAAAAGCAGATAGTTTGTGTTTACAATCAAATGTTGACAGACTAAAGTATTGCGCTAGAACTAACAATTCAACGTGCGTTGTGATGGGTACTGTGCAAAACAAACCAGACACTTGGTTTCTGTTGTCACACATAATTATGCTAATTTCATTTCTACAAAAGGATGGTACAATGTGTTTATACTGTCCATATTGGTAAATAATTTTGCCATAGATTTGCCTTGTCACTTAAATTTTTTTTAGAGACCACACTGATCCATTCATCATTGGTTTTTTTTTTTTTTTTTTTTATTATTATTTTTTTTTATGATGGCATTCTACCCTACCTTCTTTTTTACATCAATTTTGTTAACGCCAGAGAGTTTCTGCCATTCAACGCTTGGTCTAATAACATCATTAGGGAAGACTCTCGGACCTTGTTAACTCCCTTGATTTTTCATCCAGCGGAGAGGAGCATTGCATTTTCTTTAAAGGGCAAGGTCAAAAGTTTCTAGAATGGGAGACTACTGGCATTTACACAACATTGGAATAATCAGTCTGGGTGGTAGAAGAACACCAATTTCCTTTAGTCAAGCTGCAAACCTACAACATGTACAAAGTGACCATGTGAGATCAAAGAAACAATGTGGAAATTCTAATCATGTAGACCTAGTTTTACTTCCTTGAGATTTCACCTCAGACTGGAGAGGCATGCTTTATTAATAACTCCCTGATAGGTCAGGGGTACAAATTATTTTCAAACAATAAAAAGAAGGAAAACTGGAGGCTGCACTTACAGCATCTGCCATAAAAGAGAGTGGGGTGTCTTATTATTCTGGTTAAGTTCTTGTAAATTTTACTTGTTCTGTCACTTTATTCATCAACGCAAAATGTTTCAGTGAAATGTAGATAAAACCATTGTACATGTTTTTGAGATAGTTTGGAGCACGTATCAAGACTGGACTTTTATTGTGGTGTATTGGGGGGGGGGGGTGAGTAGTGCAGCAAAGCCAATTTTCTAGAGAGGGTGGCACTTCAAAGTTCAAGGAGAAAAGCTTAACATCCAAGGGACACTACTGTCATGCCAAGGCAACGGGGCTATGAACAGTGATTTAAAGAGTACATGTACATGTACATGTACATGTTCCAACATGTATTATTGTACATTGGCTTGAGAGTTTACATCTTTCTTCATGTCCTTTTTTAGAAACTGCAAGACTATTGTAGGCATTCAACTTCTAATTTACCAAAGGAGTATAATATATATGTGCATAGAGAAAGGACCCACAGATATTATGTAAGTTTTCTGACCTTCAACTACATGCAAAACTATATTTGCATTTCTTGACTGATGAAAATTTAGTGCTGAAATTCACAGAAACGCTCAGAAAAGTTAGCCAACCTTTTGAGGTCAGAAATGTACTTTATGTGTGCACTAAATGTTGAAATAATTAAAGCGCATACTTGCAATGTATTCATGAGCAAGAACATTTGACAAGTGCTATTCAATAATTGCATTCCTTCTGCACGATTAAATTAGGAGAGACCTTGTGTTGCACGATTAGAGAATAAGTCACGTTAGCTATGGCAATAATCTTGACTTTTTAAGTCCAGTTAGTTTGAATATTATGTACAGGTAATTCGATGAACATGTCGGCTGCCGATTATTTTCACAATAAAACAAAAAACACTCCAATAAAAGTTCTTTAACCTTGTTCTCAGGTCAAGCTTCCTCCAGGGGATTGCATTGGGATCAGTGGTATCTACGCCCTGGGGATTGATGAACACACTCACTTCACAGTTAGCCACAGGGCAAGAGGATGAGGCATCCCTTCTGCCACACCAGAAAGACCACATCAATCTAATTATCTGTGTTTACCAGGAAACCAATGCTGCCAGTGATGGACTTCAGACTCCAACTGCCCTATGAACAGATGGCGCAATGAAAGTGACCTAAAAATTATTCAGTTCTTTCCATAATGCAGGCATGTGAGCGGGTCATGGAAAAAAACAAGGGAAATTTTTTTAAGTTAGCAAAAGTCCGTGTCCGGATAACAATGTGTTGTTCGTCCTAATTTTTAAGATGTTTTTGTGGCATTCCTTAGACAGGTGTTCCACAAGCGCGATGCGTCCTCGATTGCCATTATTTACTTTCCAACTTGTCCACGTGAAAGACAGTGTGGGCCTAGTCTTGGCTCAAGGTACTGGCTTTTTAATAGTTTTTAGTAAAGCGCCCTCTCTTGGTGGACATGGGCAAAAGTATAATGGAAAATCGTGCTTAACGAAAAATGAACAACGGCTTTAGTCAAAGACTATCGCGAAGATGACAGGTTCCCTTTCTCTGCTCTGTGTGAGGCGAGTGTTGTGCAGTAAAATTACTTGCTGCTTGATGAAAAAAAATGAAAAAACACGGACCGGCCATTCACGGCAGAGTCGGGAAAAACGCGGAGCCCGCAAGAAAAACGCAGAATGGGAAAATAAAAAACGCGGATTTCCGCGTAAACTTTTGTTCAAAAGTATCAAGGGTATTAAGAACTGAGTTGATTTATATGGGTAGCGGGAATGAAATTCCTCTTGGGAGAAGTGTTGGTTCTGAGAAGAACTGGGGGCAGAGACTTTAGTAGACTATCGAAGAGTCAAGCAGTGTGCTTTCACTCTCAGTGTTCTCAAGTAACAGTACTCTGCTGGCCAAATGTCGGTTATAACTTCTGAGGACCAGTCAAAGTGGTCCTATTGGCTAGTTCATAGCTTCCCAAAGCTACGTGTAAAACCACTGCCTGTTCTGAATAATAGTTCTTGCAGTGCATTTTACAATAACATATCAATATGCTTTACATTAGTGCCCTGGTCATTGAGCAAATAACATTCCTGTGATCCTTCTTGCTTACTTGGGGAGTAAGCCCAACTTCTACCCTCATGGGTACCCAATCATACCACTGGGTGAAGAGAAGCTATCATAATATAAAGCATCTTGCTCAAGGACTCAAGTGTCCTGATGGGGATATGAAGTATGGCCCACCCCCCTTAACCATTGTTAGGGTTGGGACGTTTAACCATTTAACTGTAGTACAATGTTAAAATCTGTTTCCAAATTGCCTTTACATTAAAACGAAGCCGACAGTAAAAAAAAGATGAAGAAAAAAAGAAGAAAAAATACAAAATGCTAATCCCAGATGCTATCCAGGGAGAATGATTGACATCTCTTTTGTTGGTGGAACTGTCTTATCTTAATCCCCACAAAATGTAATTAGTAACACATTATTTTCAATCCCCTTAGACTGGCTATATTATTGTTCTGACCAGAACTTGATTCCAGTGCACTACTCAGCCATAATACGCTATAAAAATACCAAACCTTAGCAATTTGAAATAAATTACCAGTTTGTTTTTTTCAGATGTGTGCATTTCAACTTTAAATAGTTTTAAAAGAATATGTGAGATATATTCATTTCGTTTCATAACATTCATTATTTTCCAACAAAAGTCACCTTTGTCTGAAACAACAATCACCAAATCACAGTTCAAATCTTATCACAATATTCATTGTACATGTACATAAACAGTTACCATACTTTACTGACATTTCTCTTGGTTCAAAAAGAAAGGAATGCATCATTTTATCACATATTAATTTGTCACACTGCATATTAATATGTACAATGTGATACTTGTGATATGACTCTGCCAACGGCAGTGATTAAATGTCGTCCGCACATTTAACTTGACTCCTAACTCAATTTAGCTCATACATAATTCACATCAAAATCCCATTAGCCTCCACTCCCTTTGAAAGCTCCAAAGAGGTGTGCCAATCTTTGCCTGGAGTAATTCAAAGTCAAATGATCAAATCACTGAACCAGTAGTAGGCCCTGTAACTATTCATCTCATCTTCTTTCATTATTACTGGCTACTAGAGCAAAGTCTCCTCCGTACAATGGGTACTCTGTGAGCCTGTCTAGCCATGAAAGAAGGTTCCTCTATAGTCTGGCCACAAATCAACTCACCCTGAAAGTAAAGATTGTGGGAGTGGACCTGCTCCTTGGCCCACAACCTTTTGGGCCATTATGGTTGTACAGGGACAGCAAATGTTGCATTTAGTCATTGTTGTCAAAGTCTGACAATGCTAAACTACTGTATGCTTTAGATGGGATTACTTGCTTTTAAAAGTTCATTGATTGGATACTGGTAACACTAACTTCCACATAATAAATGTTCACCATTGATAATCAAACAGAAACAAAAGAACTGCTGTGCAATGTGCATACACATGTAGGAGTTACCATCAAGGGGGAAGTTTGTGGTCTAGCATCACTGGGATGAAGGCCTAATGGAGGAGGCTGTGAATTAGCTAGGTTTAAAAGTGGCCTGATCATTTTCTGGTGATATGCTAATTTAGAATCCCTTTCAGGCCAAATCCTTGTTGAATTCTTGTGTGAGGATTGTGATGCAGCAGGGTGGCCTAACTAACAGGCTAAAACAGTAGGCATTCTGCCAAAGATAAACTACATTGTACTTATTTGTTACGATTGCTGAACAGTATATAACTTGTGCCTTTCATTAGTTTTAAAGCCATGGTGCAAAGCTTGGTCAAAGCCTTCCACCATGGTCAAAACATCTTAGAGCAAGGACATCCAGGCTCTAAAACACCCTTGATCAATGTGTTAATCTTTGCCAATCCTTTCATGTACTGCCAAAGAAGCCACCTAACACAGAACACTTTGAAAAAAAAAATAATAATGTACAACAGCTGAGCTTGTGGATTTCAGATCTGTGAACAACCATAATTCATGGCTTAACTCATACTGCCCTATCCATGAAAAGACTCTGCATGTAAGGCCATTCTGAGGTGTACTCGACAAGGGCTTACATACATGTAGCCTAGGTAACCACACGCATCAACAGAGTCCTTTGTAAAAAGGCTGCAGACATCAGAAATAACACCAGCATGAATTCCGTTCCTTGCTCTATGGTAAGATCAACTACCAACAATGGAACCCTTTCTTGTCAACTAGCCCATAATAGGCTCATTAAGTACCATCCATGTTGGGGATAATCAAAGAACTTTGGAATAAACGACCCCCAAAAAGGGATCCCTGATTATACAGACTGATGAGTGTGTACCCAGACAAGTGGACCAATATTAGGATTATCAAAATAACAACCATTTGGAAAATTGGCGTCATCAAATTCAGATTGCTCTTTGGAACAAACATCGCTGATTCCAGTACCACAACAAATGATGAGCACAAAACATGCATACACTACAGGCTCAAAAGGAATATTGGGTACAAATCAAAAATACTGGAAAAAAACTAGTTAATGCAATGCTTTCAGAGCTTAGCTAAATGTTGTGTGCTGTATTGTATTGAAAGAATCTACTTCAGGCAAACGACCACAATCAGAGTCCAACAGTTTGGGTGTTGAGTTACCATCAGTAGATTTTGTTAGAGAGAAGAGAGATCCTACACGTAGTAAATCATTCAAGGGAGGTAGTGTAAGACGCATCTTCAAACCTGAGCAGAAATACAAGCACCGACACCATTCCAAATCATTACAAATGCATAAATCATACAGGATTTGATCTGGTACATAATTTCTGGTATAAAATCAAATATTTAGAACTGTGCTCCAAAAATGTTTTATGCAATTGGCAGCTGTTTGGAAAGAGAAAAAAAGTCCCATGGTGATGATAAAGATGTGTGAGATTTCATTAGGTAAATATGCACCAGATATGGGTTTAATTGCAAATTAATAAAACCGTCAATTATTGCACTTCCCATAATTTTCCAAGTGTTAAGAACTCAATCAGAACAGATTATCCCTTCAAATATTTTGGAATGTCGGGACGACACAAAGCAAGGCGCTGGCTTTTATTGAGAGCTTGGCCAATATTAGATTTTTAAAGACCCGGCCGCCCACATGACAAACAAGGTTATTAAAGAATCTGAGAATGTGAGGTTGTGAAGAGGAAGCCTGCCTGTGCTGCCTGCTCCAGGGTTGGCTCTCGTTGGATGAAGAAGGTGTGAATGTGCATTATCATAACAATTACCCAATATGGGCAGGCAAAGGCTCGGGGCATCATTCTTAGATAATGACGGCAATTAATCAAGTCTTGGACAGCTTTAATGTGTAGCTGTATGACCAGGCACAAGAGAAAATTCTTTGTAAATGATTCACAAAAGATTTGTCTTTTAACATTTTAAAACACCCACAATGGTCAACGAGCCTTCGCAGTGGCTGCACCAGCACTCTGGCATGTCTGGAACGAGCTCCAACTGCCATGTCTACATTGCACGTATCTAAGACTTGATCCCACCATCAACTATCATTCAAGACTCACCCACCAGTATCATTCAAGACTCACCCACCATCAACTATCATTCAAGACTCACCCACCATCAACTATCATCCAAGACTCACTCACCATCAACTATCATTCAAGACTCACCCACCATCAACTATCATTCAAGACTCACCCCCATCAACTATCATTCAAGACTCACCCACCATCAACTATCATTCAAGACTCACCCACCATCAACTATCATTCAAGACTCACCCACCATCAACTATCATTTAAGACTCACCCACCATCAACTATCATTCAAGACTCACCCACCATCAACTATCATTCAAGACTCACCCACCATCAACTATCATCCAAGACTCACCCACCATCAGCTATCATCCAAGACTCACCAACCATCAACTATCATTCAAGACTCACCCACCAGTATCATTCAAGACTTACCCACCATCAACTATCATTCAAGACTCACCCACCATCAA
This sequence comes from Pycnopodia helianthoides, assembly GCA_032158295.1. Classification (NCBI taxonomy): domain Eukaryota; kingdom Metazoa; phylum Echinodermata; class Asteroidea; order Forcipulatida; family Asteriidae; genus Pycnopodia; species Pycnopodia helianthoides. Next base: position 23,270,735 of record CM063243.1, read on the forward strand.
CTATCATCCAAGACTCACCCACCATCAACTATCATTCAAGACTCACCCACCATCAACTATCATTCAAGACTCACCCAACATCAACTATCATTCAAGACTCACCCACCATCAACTATCATTCAAGACTCACCCACCATCAACTATCATTCAAGACTCACCCACCATCAACTATCATTCAAGACTCACCCACCATCAACTGTCATTTAAGACTCACCCACCATCAACTATCATTCAAGACTCACCCACCATCAACTATCATTCAAGACTCACCCACCATCAACTATCATCCAAGACTCACCCACCATCAGCTATCATCCAAGACTCACCCACCATCAACTATCATCCAAGACTCACCCACCATCAACTATCATCCAAGACTCACCCACCATCAACTATCATTCAAGACTCACCCAACATCAACTATCATTCAAGACTCACCCACCATCAACTATCATTCAAGACTCACCCACCATCAACTATCATTCAAGACTCACCCACCATCAACTATCATTTAAGACTCACCCACCATCAACTATCATTCAAGACTCACCCACCATCAACTATCATTCAAGACTCACCCACCATCAACTATCATTTAAGACTCACCCACCATCAACTATCATTCAAGACTCACCCACCATCAACTATCATCCAAGACTCACCCACCATCAACTATCATTCAAGACTCACCCACCATCAACTATCATCCAAGACTCACCCACCATCAACTATCATTCAAGACTCAGCTACCACCATCAACTATCATTCAAGACTCAGCTAGAAACACATCTTTTCTCAAGAGCACTTCAAAATGTCCATAGAAAGCACTATATAAATGTTAATTGTTATTGAAATATACTTCTTTTTTATGAAGCAATATCTTTAAGCACACAAAAAGGTAAAAATTCAAATCAATGGTTTTCACATACATCATGTAATTGGTAACTTATGATTCACATAATTACTAATAAATAGTACAAAGAACAATTACAGAACAATGTAGTTTTAGTTAAAATTGTAAATTGAAGCTTTGGTGGTATACATTGAAAACATAACACCAATCCACCTGCAACTAAGTTTAATATTCACTACACTTTATTCTACAAACAAAGGGTTTCTGAAGGCAAGGTTGCAACCACTCAACGCCTGTGAAAATACAGACAGATGGCCCACGCTATGACATACCCAGTTTGTCACCTTATGGGTTGGGCAGCCTGTGATGAGTGTACTATGAGAGTGTCTAACTTAGTACTGTAAATTTCTAAATGGGTGGAGAGATGACGAGTTGCTGGTGAATCTGAGCCAACCTCAGTGCATACCTGTCATTATTTACTCATCCCTTATTCACATTGTTTATACTTTAGTAATTTAAAAAACATAATTCAGTTTCAGAGTCTTTAGATCTGATGTACACAAAACGTGTAAATGGTGATACGATAACATATTATCAGTATTTTATTTAATATTTATAAAATTATTCCGCATCCAGCCCGTAAGTGTCACAATGAAATTTACAGGAAATTTGAAGCCGTCAACCAAATTTATCCCAATTAAAACTGGGTAACTCAAAGACAACGCATCAGAACAATCAATGTTCAATCGATGAAGATCACAAGCCAGACAGGGATGCATAAATTATATTGATTTTGAGGAAGTGTTACCCTGTCACAATAGACCGTGCTTTCATGAATAATGTTATTACTCATATCCAGTGCAAGACCTCCGTGATAAAGGGTTCTTTGTTACAATTATTATCGTAAATGGTAAATTATTTCAGGCAATTGGAAGCATTAGTGAACTTGTTTTATTAGTAACCCCTTTAATTGCACTTAAAAGACAGATAAATTTATTTATTTGTTTATTTATTTAATTTGTAGTTATACAGAATGAAACAGGAACAAATATTTGTAATCAGTAATTTGACACCTTTTTTTATCTTTTAAATAGTGACTTTATATTTAATAATGCAATCTACCTTTGCATGTTTCGTTTCTGGCTTCAGAAGAATTGACGCATGTAATATGCAAGGTTTTAAATCATAATGCTGAACTTTGGACCTGCTATGTATGTACAATATTGTCAATCAAATCATCCACGACAATGGATGAATTATGCGGGATATACATGTAGTCCTTCAACCTGACATGAGTCAACTCAAGAGAAGTCCAACAAAACCTTAAATGCTCATTGCACTCACATCAGATATTGAGTACATTTAATAAATTATGGCATCTGTTTTTAAAAACGCCAGGATTGGATTCCTCTTTAAAAAAAATATACATATATATATTTATGAATCTATTCTCTTTATTTTTCACTGAAAAATAAAAGGTACCCCCGTCCCTTTTAACTTTGATTAGCAATTTTTTATTCCACTCTTAATATTTTTAACTACGTATGTAGGCATTCTTTTAAGAACTTTGTTTTCACTGAAAACAATGTGTCCCCCCCAAAAAAAAATTGTTTTACTATTCAAATTGTGAATATGAATGGTATGATCACAGGAAGAAAATATTAAAAAGATAACATTGTCGTTTAATTTTATGTTTTCTATTTTATTTATAAATTTGTTATTAAGAATGTACATGTAACTGTACATTATATGTAGGTGTTGTGTAATAAGTGGGGGATATGATAGAATGTAAACTGTTCATACATACTGGTACACAGATTTACACATTACACACATGGTGTACACCTGTACATATTGCACACTGCAATGAATACAAACATGTTTAATTCAAATGATTGCAATGCATTTATGGACAAGTGCAAGCAGTATGTGATCCATTGACTTGTTGCACAGATAAAACTTCACATGTTGAGCAGATGGCATTTCCCTTAAACCCTATCCACTTCCATCCAGCAACAAACCTGTGGTTGCTGGACATGCTGGATGTCTGCTGAGATTCCCTGGTGATTCTACCTGACAGTTGCCCCGTTACCCGATGCAGGTTGTAATTTTGTGTGAATGGATCCCTCATGGATTTGGATGTTGGAGTAATAGGAGATAAATTGCTCATTGAATGATATAGGATGCACTTTTTCCAGAGATGTTATGTGTAGAAAGATGATGCTACTGCTGTGTTAATACAGTGTATGTGTTATACATGTTACAGGTGTAGAGATCGTTTCTGTGATTATTGCAGGCAAGATATTTGGTCCTTAGGAACATGTTATCAAGTACACAGGCTGACCTACAACACATGGTGCAGGCTCTACTTAGAATTTTTCAGGTCTTAAAACAATTTTTCCAAGACCCCAAAAATCGGAAAACAGACAAAAGTAGCAAAAATATCATGTCTGATAGGCCTATTGTGAACACTGACAAAGGGTACAGATTATATTCCAGAGTGTCTTCGTTAAAAATCTAGATACAAACTGAAGGTTTGCGGGATTACAAACTGGCAAAGGGGGGACCACTCCAGCTTTAATCAGCTTTATTGACACTTTATGTTTAATGACAGTGCATCAAATCATTAAATTTGTCACTAGATGCACAGTGTACATGGTGTACTACAAAATTGGTCCTCCAATACATTTTATCTGGATTTATTTCTGAGAGTTCAAATCTTTATTTTGACTGGATGAAGAGGTAAAAGACATTTGGGGAAGCAAACGAGCCAAAAGAATTATACTTTTTACACATGATTGAAGCTGACGGTCACAGACAACTTTTTTTCTCTGACTAAATTACTAAAATTTTTACAAACATTTTTTCCATTATAATAAGGATTTGACCCGAAATATTGTTGTTAAATTTATCAATAAGTACATGTACATGTAGGTGAGTGACCAATTTAATAATTTTATATTTCACACTTTGATGCCCAAACATAAAGGAAATCCTAAATTAATTCTGGTCAAGGTATTTTAGTCAAGGTCAGACAGTCTGCTCCTAAATTGGATCCTGAATCAGTGAGCAGGCGGCACGTTGTGACAATTGTCCAGGTTTGGATGACAAGTCAGTCTTCTGACAAGTCAGTTTGCAGTGACCAATGAATGTACTGATTTTAATTCAATTGTGGCAATCAAAACGATTTAAATGGTGTCTTCAGTTGTTATTTCATCAGGTGCTGTTCTGCACACTGTAGGCCATATTGCATTTTCCTTGATCAAAATACTGGATTAATAAACCCTACTTGCAGTAATGCATTTTCCAGTCACTTTCAGTAGGCCTCGTCAATCTGGGCCTCATGCAAAGCACTATATATAACCATGGAGGTAGATAACCAACTCAGACGGAATTGGTTTATTAAACCATGACCACCGTTCAAAAGCCTCGCACCTGGGAATTACAATGTAATCAAAACCATACTCTCAAGTCATCTGCTATGAATATAAAACTAAAAAGCACAACAGATTTATGATTATTAGTATTATGAATATTAGTCACATTGCCAGGGGTCTTAAAAGTGAACACCATTAGCGGTCTCAACGCTCAGAACTCCTCTTCCAACCAATCGGGTAAAAAACAACCCTGACTTAAAACGAAGGATATTGTTTTCTTTGATTGGATGAATGCTTTTAGCAAGGATTCAACCAGTGCTGGGATTACGAAGCCTCTGGGTCTACGTGTGACAACATACAGGAGATATTGGAACTGGAAGAAAGCTTTCACATTGTACATGTGTGGATGTGGATGGACAAGCTAGCCAAGGCTAGACCACAGAGAAAGGGCCATAAAATCAAAGTCCAGTCTATTGTGTTACCAACAGTTTGACCAGGCAGTGCTTTACAACAAGCACCATAGACTAGATCCTGCACAGAGCAAGGACCCCTCACTCTTTTGTTATTTGTGTTCTGTGTCAATTTTAACTATTTACTTTACAGACTTGCGACAGCAATAAAAAACACACAGTACATGTAATGATGGAATTGGCAAACACTGTTACAATGTACATGCGATACTCATCAGTAAGTCCACTAACATGACTAAGTATTATCCCTGATGATGATGGTACAAATATAATTACTCACATTAGCATTATGCAGCAGAGCAATAAAAAATTGCATAATGACTCTGTAGGACTATAATAAATTGAACTTCAAATTGTGAGTGATGAAGACATTTCTGTACTGTAGAGGTCAAGCAAAACCCTTCTGAAGCAAACTGAAACCTATTGTACACTAATGCCAGTATTAAAGGTAGGGTCATAGATTGGCAAATACTGCAGTAAGAAGCGCTGCAGCTGTTGATCGTATAAACTATCTTGAGAAAAAAAGGCCTTTCGAAGTAATATGGTTTGGATTACTTTTCATACACAGATATTTGAATTTGAGAAGCATGAATCATTTCTCAGATTTTTGAGGCTGGTGTCCAAATCCCATGGACCTTGTGCATAGATTTTCTGGATGGCATTTTGGCCATCAAACAAGTCATTGACCTTATAATATATATAGATTATGCATCCTAAAGAGTGATGTCATCATGATGTCACTGAAGTCGTCATCACATAAGGTGGACTTTTTGAAGTCGTATACAGTGTATATCTACGAAAATACAAATCTAATTAAGCTGAATATTGGTCGTCTTCAGACAAGAACGTGTTAGGTGAAAATTAAGATAAGGACATGTTTTTGTTATGATTTTTTATTGTTTTTGTTATTTATACTAAATTTTTTTTAAATCAGAAAAACCCTGTGTTCTGTTTATCAAACAGACACACAAACATCCAGTCAAAATAACCACTAAAAAACACCAGTAAACTTTTGCTCAAATAATTCACTCACCCAGCTGTATAAACGACGAGGCCTGTATTTGGGTCACATGCAAATGTTCTGTTGTCTTTTACAGTGAAGCCAAGAACTCGATCAAGAGTTACCTAAAAAGGAATTTGAGAACAAAGAGATTTACGTCATTTCGCTGGTTTATAATTTAACCAATCTGGTACCAGAGTTTTATGCGACCAATCCATCATAACACTTTAACTTCGAGCAGTGAAAGAGTTAACCATTGTTATCTTTAAGCAATGACTCAAATGGACTTGGTGTCTACAGACAGAACCAACCCTTGGCCTCCAATCCTGCCCCCACCCCCAACCTCGACCAGCCCAGTGGCAATTTCATTCAGTAAATTTTAAATCTTAAAACAATGCATGCAATGAGGTAATGCAAGCACCACACACACACACACACATACAAAACTTTTGGAACACCGTATGTACATGTAGGAAAACCTTCTTTAAAACTATCCTAAATTACACGATTGCAAATTTTGAGTTGTACAATATGCAGAATAAATTTCACGCATAAAGCTTCAGCAGCAGTGGAAGTAAACAGTTGACTGATTGTGTTTGGTTCATGAATAAAAAATGACCCCCTTTGAAGTCACTAGTCAAATGTAACTCTTTACTAAGACTACAACAATGCAGTTTAATTAACCATTTGTTCACCAAGATGGTAAATTGACACTGGAAAACTTTGTTCGTAAAGTATCAAAATTGAGTAAAAGAAAACCAGACAATAGCAGAGGATAAGTGCTACCAGTATAAGCATGAATGCTGGTCCTTGCTCTATGGGTTCGTGTGCAAGTATTGTTGTTTTAAAGACAAATTTTAAAATAAAAGACTATGCAGTTTGGCTATTATGTGACCTAATTCATCCAATATTCTCATCGCCTATGTCACTTCCACACCAACTTGTTTTGGCCTGATGCTTTGTTTTTGAAAGGGCAAGGGCACCAAGGCATTTTCTCCTTGGTAAAGGGTACCTCTATTCTGAGAAAATTGTAATTTCTATTGGAACATTCAAGGGGCACCAAGGCAATGACCGGGGGCAACGTAGGCAATGGCCTCCATGAAGTACCAGGCCTGGACTTAGGTAAGATTGGGATGCCTGTCCCTGTGATAAGCACTTGCTGTTTGGGCCTACTGGCTCCAGGCCTTCTAAATCCATCACTTTGGCAATTGGATACTGCCGAAGGAGTGGGACTGTGAAGGTTTTAAGTATTAAATATTTTTTTAAATAACTGTGCATGATGGTTGATAAAAGTTCTCACCCTTTCAGAGAGAGGTACCCCTTTGCTTCTTTTCTTGGTCAAAGGTGCTCGGACCGTTCTCTTGGACGAAACCGACGTTCTTTCAGCTAGATTAAGAACGTTCGGTCTTACGTTGCCATTGCCACTCATACTGGCATCTCATCACAGCATATCAGAGGAATGAACTTGGGTTCTTTCTACACATCAGCATTTGTCCTCCACATGATAAGCAACATTCAGGAGAAACACTTCTATGTGGAAATAAAGAGGAAAATAAACATTTGTCAGTGTGAGTTTATTAGGAATAAATGTAAAATGCAAGATGCAGATCTACACCCTGGAAAGTTATTGCACAGCGTCAAACCTACATAAAATAAAGGATTAAATTGTTTGTTTTGTTTGTCTTCCATCTGGAAATTAAATTTTGTTGTAATTGACCAGAAGGTAAAGACTTTTAGTTTTAAATAGTGGGGAGGAGTAGTGGTTTATTGAACCAAGGATTGGGAATTTAGTAAACAATGTCAGGTAATAATAAAGTAGTGGGCATAATATATATCGATTAACTTTTAGTAAACATTATAATTCGGCAGTAGGCCTATAGTGTCCTCTTTGATGCACACATGAGCAGACAACATTATGTCACGCTTTAATTTACCAGAATTGTTATCCACTGCTGCGTAGCCCAGGTTGATCAATGACAAGCTCCCCCCTTTCAACAAAAACATTCCGGGATCAAGCCCCATCATTTATTTAGATTTTATTTTTTGTATTTTCCAGCCCTAAAAATAAGATTAATTCTTCTTTATTAAAAATTGACTCCTAAAGTTACATTTAAAGGCCCTATACACTATTGGTAAGATCGAAAAACACAAATGTTCACAGATTCACACATACACATAACTTACATGATTTAAAGTAAGTAATGGTAGAAAGGGTGCCTAAAATGCTATCGTTTCTGAGAAATTAGTAAAACGATGGTTTTTATCACGCATGATAAAAACTTGATGTTTGAAAAAAACAGAAAACACATTCAAGGTCTCTTTTCACTATTTTCTTGTGACCTCGATGACCAAGGTTTGTTTGTTCATGGCATGCATATGTTGAATCACACAAAATGTGGACACTGATTTTGAGCTGTTACCAAAACTGCACAATACCTTTAAATGGATTAATTCCACAATTTCTTCCTCGGATTTGTGACTCATGAGGATTTATTTCTAAAAGGAATCCCATCTCTTGAACACAATGTTTTTTGCACTGAAAAAGAATAACAGTAACAAACATTATTTTGTCACAGTAAAATTCCCAAGTATCCCACAAATATATCCTGCGCATGTTCAGTGTTTTTCTGGCTTTTGAATGTTAAACTAAAAAGAAAGCCTGTGCAGAGTGCCGGCAAAATATCCACTTGCTTTTAAAAGTTAGAGTAGGGGCTCCAATGCTCAAGACATCTTATTCTCAGTCAATTCTCAATGCCTTCCAAAAATACTGAGTAGTGAGTACTCCTAGAATTATGAGGTTCCATGAACCTCATAGAGGTCCATGTACAAACTACGATACAAAACTTTTTTTCATTTACGTTTCTGCACCTGGAGTTCTCATTTGAAATCGGATCTCGCCAAAATTAGGCTCTACGTGTTCCTTGGAATCTCATTGAGCGTTGCATGGGTCAAGAAAATCCACTCCGCAAATTTAAAATTGTTAAAAAGCAATAAATTCTTACCGTCATTCCCAGTCCTCTTCAAACAGTGTGAGTGTTATAACAAATATGGCGCTTGCTGCGCTCGCAAAGGTCTACCGAACAAACTGGTACTCCGCGCGCAGCAACGCTGGTCCCGGCAACTGTAGGTTGGTTTTGTACACACATCATGTGACTCCAGCGCCATATTTGTTATAACACTCACACTGTTTGAAGAGGACTGGGAATGACCGGAAGAATTTATTGCTTTTTAACAATTTTAAATTTGCGGAGTGGATTTTCTTGACCCATGCAACGCTCAATGAGATTCCAAGGAACACGTAGAGCCTAATTTTGGCGAGATCCGATTTCAAATGAGAACTCCAGTTGCAGAAACGTAAATGAAAAAAAGTTTTGTATTGTAGTTTGTACATGGACCTCTATGAGGTTCATGGAACCTCATAATTCTAGAAGTAGTGAGTAGGCATATTAGTGCAGTATCCAGTGAACAAAAATGAACAGATGATTAGTTTTGGGACTGATTGGCACATCATTTTTGTTACTCTTAAAATAGAAAAGTTGTCACACGGTCATTTTCAGATAAAAATGCTTTAAATGTTATTTTCCATCTTTTACTAATATCATTATATAATAATTTACATTACATTTATTTACAACACTAAACCACTTTCAAAAGAGTTAAAACTGTTTAGTGTTCATCTTCTTTTCTTATTATAAAATATTATAATAATATTTTAATTTAAAATGTGTTTTTATATTTATATTATTCTCAAGTTTAAAAGACACATAGGCCCTATTATTGAACATAATATTTTCCTTACCGTGTGCTAGCTGCTACTCAATCTCAATTAGACGTTTAAAAAAACACGTCTTCGGCATTCGTATGTTGGCCTATGTTCTCGCAATGTTCTCGCATAAAATTATAAAATTAAATATCCACATGGAAGCGTCGACCCGTTGTTTCTGAACAGCCTGAGATTTGAAGACCGTTCGTTGCCTTTCGTTGTCACTTGATTCCGCTGAGTTACTGATGCTGTACAATGTTGTACAATGTTGTAAATCCACATACACACATGCCTAGTCGGCAGTCCTCCATAGACTAGTCCTACTTATGTCACCGTTATGTTTGAACAAATCCTAACGTCGTGTGCGTAGGTGTCGTGTGTTGGTTTTTTGTTCCGACGACGACGTGTTTATGTTCGTTACTGCTAGATTTACACGGGCCGGTGTGTAACAACAGTGATGACGACCCCACCGGCAGTCTGTTTGCTACTCACCCGCCGTGAGTCCGTCTGCGTTTGGAACACCGTGGTCGTCGTCGCACTTGTGTCTACATACAGAGGGGAGGGGAATTCTGTTAATCTCCACCTCTCATTCTTCTCATCATCTTCCTTGCCTTTCTAGTCTCTTTTGCGGCAAATTCGAAATTGAATAGATTTATTTGCTCCGTACCTTATTACTATCAGGCCATCTCATTGGCCAAATTAGAGATTGTCACTATCTTTTAACCAATCGGAACGTGTTTAAGGGGACTTTCCCACGTGTTCAATTATCGTCGTTAGAGGCGCTATACTCATTTACAGGTTGTTCGTTTTGGCACAGACAGATGAATGAGTGCTTGTGTGGTGAGTCGAGTGTGTAACTGACTGCCGTTTGACGTTGAGCTAGCTGTTGCTGGATTTTAGTCGGTCAAATCATTATTGACTATTGTTGTAATGGCGGACATTGAGAACTTACAAACAGAGGTAGATTCCTCCGGGAAAGAACAAATAGAACAAAATGTCGAAGAGGAAATTGTCCACGAATTAGTTTCTTCTGAGCAGTCGTGGCGACTCGATGCAGACGAAACAGCCCCGCCGACGATGGAAGTGCCCGACGACGAAGAAGATGAGGAGAATGATCACCACGATGTCGATGATGAACCCCGGCGGCACATCATCGCGATCGACGGCAGGATTGGCGTCCCCGTCCCTGATGATGAGGATGACCACCAGGACGAAGAAGGGGACGATTCGTACGATGGCCATGGGGTATTCTTTCTGGAAAGCGAGGAAGAAGTGAAGCAAAAAGTCACAGCGTACGAGAAAAATACAGGCACGCATTTCATTATGCTAAAAAAGGAGAAAGGCTATTCACAAACTGGTAAGGCAGACTCCCGATCCGTCTTTGTCAATTTTAATAATTAATAATGTACTCATTTGACTTAGCCCCATATGGCCATCCCAAAATAAATACTAAATAGTGCCAATACGCTGCAAGAAGCGGAGGGAGTCCTGCGTATTGACACTATTTATGGGGCTATCATTGACTGTGCTATATTCATATGGAGTTGCTTGGTTGGTCACATCCCTTTATTCAAGACCTCACTGTCGATCTAGGTCTAGGACTACGAGTTGAGACCATCAGTTAAGATTATCGCAACAAACTACTGTGGACCTCTGGCCCCTGCTACTTATTATACTTAGCTAATGTTATATCAGACATGTCATTGTCAGACACGGAGCAGTGGTTACAATACTTTGTAAAATTATTACATAACAAAACAGTTAAACAAAATTAACAATGATTAAAATAGGCCTTCAAATACGATTCGTTCCATTGAAAATGTTGTTTAGCGTAAATATGTACTATCGTTTCTTCATGCTCTTTGTGTGCATTGTGAATTTTGGGGTGAATATGTTTCAATAACAACATATGAAATAATAAAGAGAATGCAATTCAACATAATGAAGCCTGAAATTACAACAGGAATTTAACACTACGTTTTGTACACAGTATTGGCTACATTGATACGTACATGTACTTCCTCATGCAGAGCCTTAGTAAAATATTTTCGTCCATGCGTGATGACAGACACACTTTGTACGAAATAAGTAAGGATTTTTAGCCACTATTTCTTGGTAATAATATAAAACAATAAAATAAAAAACATGTTGCCACAGATGCAAAAAATTAGATAAAACAACATGTGCACTAATCATTTGTTCAACGCAATGGAACGTTGTTATACTATACGCATAATAATGGGTCGATGCAGATTTTAGTATTATGTTTACCCAGGTAAATGGTGTTTGTATCATGCTTTGACAGTAGTGCAATTAACTTAAATGACTCACTGTGCAGTACCTATGGCTGGCTCTTCCTCTCCTGTCATGCATGTAGATTCATGTGTTCTAAATTACAGCTCTGCCTCCGTCAAATGCTTTAGCAAGGAAAAGACGTTGTTTTGCAGAGATCTCCTTTTTCGTCAAATGATGCTGATGTTGTCAAGATGACTCAAATGGTCACAATCTTAGAGAGAAAAATTCAAGGTGTGAGCTGACCTCGAGAAAGAATTTTGCATTTTAAATGCCATCTCCCCTCGATACCATTTGAATGATGTCATGATGATGCAATCTGTTGTCTCCCTTTTACTACACAGCCGAAGTGATGGCATCAGCTTCGGACAACCTCACCAGGCATGCTCATCCCGGTGGAGAGACGGCCGAGGAATTCAGTTGTGATGAATGCGAGATGGTGTACAAGAATTACAAATCGCTCTGGCAGCATAAACGAGACAACCACCAAGACAAGCTGAGCTGTGGTTACTGCGATTACGTATCGTCGCGCATGTACAACATCAAGCAACACCGAAAGCGGAGACACCCAAACATGCCGGATCCATTTGACCCGAATGTCAGCGACTTATTTCACGGTGCTTACGCAGAGGATTCAAGATTTGAGTATCAACCTGAAGAGGATTTAGACAGCGGGGAACCTCTGCCCAAGATTGCAAACATGTCTCGTAGGAATTTCAACTTCGGGGAGGCATCAGACATCCCAGAGAATCATGCCATGCAACCGACTTTTGTGCACGGGAACAATGAGGAACGTCAGATGCACCAGCGCTCAATCACAACCACAGCTTATCCAGTTGGATTAACCACCTCAAGGGAGCCTTTCCCTCAGTCAGGAACACACTTGAGACAGCCACAGTTGGTGAGAAGTCAAGCCTCCACATCAACGCTCAAACGATCAGATGGGACTCTCATCACAACATCATCAACTCTCCCCAGAATCACTAGTGTCACAGGAAGCCCAGTGCCGAACACTCAACTCAACAGGACACCGATCTCTTCGAAAGTTAACTTTACCCGAATGCAGCCCTCCGCTAGCGCCAGTAGAGAAATAAATACGTTTCATGCACCTCCTGTCAACATGGTCAATAGCCATCCACACAGAAGAGAATGCCAAGAAGGCATAAACCAAATGGATGAGAGACCCCGTACTAGTCCGATAACGAGAGTCAAATAATACGCCTGCAAATCATCATCAAATGCATACCCAAAACACAAACTCATCACTTGGAGATGAGAACAGCAGGAATACCTCCTCATCACAGACAACTGTCAGAATGACTACCTATCATAACCCATCACAAGAAAGCATACTCAGAGGCACATCATCAATGAGTACATCTACTTGTAATAACTCGCGTAGCACTGGTCAAAACAACCCTCTCACATCAGTGTTGATAAACAGAGACAGCGAAAGACAAAAGCGCCAAAGTATTTGTGGTGCTCTCCCGCCTACAAGGTCTAATACTGTGTTTGTAGATAGACAGCCGAAAGTTAGCAGTGATGCCTCCAAAGGGGCGAGACAGAAACCTTCTAAGATCCCCCAGCAGGACCCTTCCCCACTGGGTAGGCCGTCTCCTTCTTCTCCGGTTGAATCGACGAGGGTGAGGAAACCGACCTCCTGTCCTCAGGATCCACAACCCCCACCGCGCACCAAACCTCAGACGTCCGTGAGAAGTGTCATAAATGAGCACCGTCAAGAGGTCGGCCTTACAGATTTCAGGAGCCTCTTGAAAAACTTTAATGTCAGGTCAATCACTGAACGTGTTGTACATCCGGACGGAACAAGATATGAAATTCAAATTGACGGAGAAGAGATTGATGAATGATTGTTACCGAGCCCAAATCTGAAAATTTCTCTGTCATATCTGAGAGACAAAATTTTTTTTCATGCAGAGGACACCTTGGGGTGGGGGGGGGGCAATATTTAGCTACTCTGACTTTAACTCATGCTAGAATTGACAGTGTAGGAGTTGGCAATTTAAATAAAAGTTCCATCTATCAAGAAGGATACGAACTGGAAATTCTCTGTAACACGAGTGGTACACTTGATTTGCTTTGCTTCATTCTTTACTGTTAGTATTTCAGGTACATATTGTTATAAAATTACCAGGTTTCTGATTTTGGGGGGAAATTTAACTATAGGCCCTATGCATTTAATATATCAAAAGTCGTCATTTTAAGTTCCTCTCATTGTAATTAAATGTAGTTTGCGGATTCGCAATGACTGGAAACCATTATTTAATTAGATGAATGGTAAAAGCAATATTTAAAAAAAGGTGCAATCTTATGTCCAGACTGTAGGTTTTAAAGATCAGTGTAGATTATCATTGATGTGCATTACGTACATGTACATGACAGGCCTCGAATTAACCCATGGCACCCAGAGCAATTGTCGTGGTGCCCTGTGCTTTTGCTGTGGTGCGCTTTGCAAAGTTCCAATACAAATTTACATTTTCCTCATAGAAGTGCCCCTTACCAGAGGAATATTGTGGTGCTCCTTCAATGTGTTCAAGAGCAAAGTTCAAGGCTTGTTTGGACGTGTATATACTTGTGTTTAAAGCAATGCAACGATGAATTATAATTGTTATTTTATCAAAGAAACTTTTCAAAGATTCGACAACAATGTGTTAATCCAGTGAGATTAATTTTGAGTGAAAAGTGATACACAATTGAATTTTAAAAAATCAATACCAGGGTTCTCCCAAAGATTTTTCAAAAGTGTGGGGGGGGGGGTGGGGGAGGAGACATTCTAGACCTGAAACATTTTAAAAGTTTGGCCAAAGCACACTGAATTGAAACGAGGTCCTTTGAATGTTTTCTACTTGGTGTTTATCCTTGATTTTAAAAGCCCTACTGTGCAATCTGGAGCATTCTAAATGGTGTTTTTTTTGATGATTTTTTGTGGGTTTGATCCACAATTTTATTTTTTTAATATTTGTATTTATTTATTTGTCTTGTGTATTGGCTGAAATTTGTGCATATCGGCACGCAATTCACGGCCCAATAGGCTAGCTTGTGCATGGGGACAACCCTTCAATACCATCACTATTTGTACCAAAAATTACATTCACGTGCAGGGGATGTCAAACACCCTTTTTCTTTGCAAAATATGTAAACTGTCAGAGCACAAAATCTGATACTTCCTTGCTACATTTTGTCGTCATCATTCACAACTCTCCCCAACTATCAGTTCACTTTGTTCAAAAACCAACTTATTCCAAAGGTTTTGAAAAACATTGCTGTATCAACGTTTTGCACTTCCAACCAATTCCTCAGCAGATGGTGGAATTTTGAGGAACATTGTGTGCGAGTTACATGTAGATCAAAACTTCTACTTCCACCAAGCAGCACAGCAGACTAGAATTTTGAAGAACATATTTCTGATGTATGTAGTTCCATGGCCTCTGTATAAGTACCATGGCCTCTGGTAAACAAACAATACAGTGTGAGAGAATAGCAGGCCAGTTTCAGGTAGTCCTGCAGTATTCTGTGCAACACTTCATTGTATGGGACTTGGTTTATTTCACAGTGAAACTTTGTGGTACTTTTGCACTGCTCTGGTGAGGAACACGCACAAGTTTGTGGGAAGCGTGCAAAAATAACATCCTTGCTCTATGCACAGATGTAAGGGGTAGTCAGTTTTGTGTAATTTTATGGAACACACAGATAGTACATGTAATAAGGGATAAATACTCAACATCTCAAAGTTCACTTTGTATTATGAATATGAACAATAAATATCAAAAACAATGAGACTTCAACATTATTTGTGTATATAAGAATTCTTTGTCTAGTCTGTGTGCGTGTGTTTGTATATATTTTATAATGTAATGTCATCATAGGGTTTGAAATTGGATTTTCTCTCTTAGTGGTTTTCCTTCATCATCTTCTCTATGGTGTATTGTCAGCCCAGGCATAGGGGTTGCAGTGCTTTTCAAATTTGAGAGTCCCTTGGTTTCATTACTACATGTATAATAATATAATATTAGTTATCACACAAGTGCAAGTGGAATACAGAAAAAATATGTGCTATATTTTTCCGTATTCCACGAGTGTGTGTGTGTGTGTGTGTGTGTGTGTGTGTGTGTGTGTACACACAGAAGGGCATATGTGGGGTCCTGACAACAATGGAACAATGGACCCCACAAGGTCATTTCAATAGGAACAATTGGGCCCCACAAGGGAATTCTTCAGAAAAGGGAATAATAGAACAACAATAGCAGTACCCCACAAACCGGATCCGTAAGGATGTGTGTGTGTGTGTGTGTGTGATTTATTTTCAAGCAAACTTGATGCTTAGATTAAAATTAGCGCAATTTACACAATGTTGGAACAGCCCTGGGTTTGTTATGAATCGTGCATTATACATGTAGGTTTGATATCACACTCTTGTTGCGATGGTTCGACCAATGAGAATCAAGGACTACCGTTTGCTTGAAGACAGTAATTACAGTAACTTACCCCCTTTCTCTAAATCACATACTCAATTTGAAAAGAAAAAAGAGATTAAAATAAAAACTGAAATCTGATGAGGGAATATGCTGAAATCATTTTGACAAATGCCCATTATTTGACAGAGTGGAAAGTCAAGAGGTTGAACTGGTCCCAGAAGTCTAGGACCACTGTACCCATCGCCTTTGACGGCACACCCTTCATGTACTTAGGCCAGGTCCTTCTCAGCTGTCAGCACGGCAAAGACAAGAACATCGGCATCAAGAAGAAGTACAGAGAAAAGGCTGCTTTGGTGAGAGGGGGAAGATAAAAAACAGGCCTAGTTTTTTTTTCTGAAATTGATTTGTTGGAAATAATTTTTTTTTGTGGTTTTTATAGTCAAGCATTTAGCAATCATTAATTCGTCACGAGTACCGCACCTTTCCTGCCATCAAATTTTTAATCATTTAATCCATTCATCCTTTCCCAGAATCGGGATTGAGTGAATCCTGTAGGAAGTTTAATCTCCCGACAAGGATCAAGTTTACTGGGAAAAGTCTTCAATAATCAAAGATAACCCAGTTATTTATTTGTTTTAAAACAACATCTAAATGAAATTGAAAAAGGTCCTTGATACAATTTATAAATGAGTTTTAAAAAACTGATTTGGCATATTTGGAAGGGCTTGTTAGAGTGCAACTATTCTTCCTGATGGTACAGAATTTGTTTGGAAAATGTTAACATGGATTTTGTTGGAAAGTCAGCATTTTGTGGGGTTTTGCTACTTTTGTCTGATTTATTCTCATTTTAAATTTAAGGCCCTTTTTTAATTAATAAAAACATGAAGCTGCACATTAAGGATCTTATACTAATAACAGCAATGAGCGGACATGATTGCAAATATGTAAATTTGAAAGTGTCATGCACAAAGAGTTACTGTGCAAATAAATGAGAAACATAAAATGGCAATTACATTTGTAAAAAATTTAGTTCATGAAATGCTCAGTGAATACATAAAGAGTTTTGTTTTTTAAATAAAGAGGAAAACTTAAAGTCTTAAGAGAATAGGAATTTGTAATAATGTTCGACACCCACATCTCCTGTTTTACAGCGGAGTTTAAACAAGGAAGATGACTACATTCCAACTAAGAGACTACTATCACCATCAACAAAGAAAATGGGCTGCCCTGCTCTCATTAGCATTAAGAAAGTGGTCAAATTCCCAGATTTTATGGTAAGGCTGTATATTTTTTCCCTAGAAAACTTGGCAGTCATTTAGAAAATAAATCTGAATAGACCTGTTCTGATTAAGATGAGGTGGATCTTCAGAATCTGAATTCTTTTAAAGACTAATAATTCTTCCTTCCAACAACTTTTATGCGGTGCTGTGGTGTTTAGTATATGCTTGAAAAGATTTATCAAATACAAACACATGGTGAAAAATTTGAGATGTTGAATGGGGTGTATCGTCATGGTAAAAGCAGGTCTGTGGCTGTGGAATTATGAACTCTCACCCAGTTACTGAACGCTTACGCCCTCCCCCAACCAGGTTTTTTCTGTTGAAGATTTTGAACAGTATAAATTGTACTTTATAGGTGTTTACGGTTGCGTATATATGTGTAACACCACATATTAATCTACAGGTTCCAGTTGATGCCACGTCCCACACTAAGAGGAAAAAGTTCCAACAAGTCGCTACAGCAATGAAACAATCTCCAGAGACGCTGAACGCAGAGATGAAGTTCTACCTCAAGATTCCATCCAGTCGAGAGCATAAGAATCATCCGCCAGTAGTGGTAAGTCACTGGCAACTGGGTCAGTTACTGAAAGATTGACTACACCAATTTTGCTTGCCACAGAAAAAGATTTTAAGTCGAATGCCAGGTGATGTGACACTGGTTCCCATCTGAATGATGCTTAGATCTTTGAGATAAAATTTGTTTCGGAAGTGGCACAGGCAGAAAGAAGTCTAAGTAATTGCTGAAAACTGCATGGATATTTGTAGAAAGATTCTGCGTAGATATGGTTAACTCAGAAGTCAACTGCACCCGTCCCATACTTCATCGTCCTAACCACAGGCAACTTCATAAGGAATATTAAGACGACCAAGATCCCACACACCAAAAAAACACTCAAGCCTGAGCATGATGGCCTTTTTTAATTTTATAAAGCTGTAGTTTTGTCCATGTTCATTGTCCACAGCCAAGTTTACGATGGTTTGAAAGACAAAGATTAGAGCCCAATTTTATGCTGCTTACCAACATCAGAATTCTCCAATTATGGTGCCCAGTAAAGCACATAATTCTATGGGCCATAAGCACATAATTCTGCGGTAAGCTGCAGAGCCACGCCAATGGGGCCCAGATCTTTCCAATTGGGGTAAAAAGTATAGAGCCACTATTATGCAATCCTCTCATTAGTAAGATTCAAATTGCCAAAACACCTATGGAGTGCCAATTGTGTACAAAGTAGAGTTTAAATTCACCACTGGAGTGGTCAAAAAGTTTGGCACTGGCAGTTGTTTAACTTCAAAAAGAGGGTCAAGTTCAGAAGAAAGTTTAGTAAGAATCACAGCGGCTAAAATGACAAAGCTCTGTATACATGTACTCTTACAAAGTCCTGTTTGGGGAAAAAATATCCACTGGCATCTTGAGTAAGAAATTAATGAAATGTACAAGTACCTCATTCTGCACTTAGTAAAGTCGGCTTGTGGATCAAAACATTAGCACAAACAGTCTGTGGTAAGAAGGAAGTTTCAATCAATTAATACGACACATCTATGTTGATGGATGACAGCTAAAGTGCAATTAGAAGGGAATTAGTGTGTCTCAAAGTTTAATCTCACAGACGTGCAACTGTGGTTTTGCAAAAACAAGAACATGTGGCCACAAGCACATTTTCCAGTTTAGAGGTGTTTTTTTAAAGGAGTAAATCAGCCAATCAACTGAAAAGTTACATGTCTGTGTTAATAAGTTTGCTTTCATGTCTTTCTACTCAGTAGAACTCAATCACCTTACAACAAATGTAGACTACATTGATTGTAGAAAACATTGAGAGTCCTAGCTGGTATATTTTGTTTTTGCCTTGTCATATATGATTAACTTTTATCATACTTTTATACATGCTCTAATCTTTGTGTACATGTGTACATGCTCTGTACCATAGTAGGTATTTCAAATAGATGGCAATTCTTTCAAGGACAGCCTGTGTTATTGTATAGCCTGCCCTCTTGTGGTAGTAAATCAATATGTATTGTTATGTGGCAACACAGTACAGTGTATGGTACTAGATGCTTTGCTTTGTGGTTGGAGTGGATTGTGTAGAGTTTATGTTTTAGAATCTCTGTGACCTTTGCACTGTTAGTGTTAGGGTGTTATAGATACGGGCATAATGGTACCTAGACTCTAGACTCTGGTAAGCTTATCAATGTGTAAAAATATAAATGTCAGCTGCTGCACTTGGTTTCATAAGAACTATGTCATGTGTGTATATTATCTGATAATTGATGCATTGCATTTTTACTTACATTACATATATGATATGGTCTATAATAATAGGCCTACTGATGCATATAGTTAGTATTCATAATGCATGACGATCAATGTGCTACAAATTCAATGCAGGAGGAAACGGTATACCTGCATACTTATTGCTCATTATTACCTATTTTCCAATCTCTACTTTTGTAATGACTGTTCTAAGTAAACTTAGCTCTACGGTATGGTACAACCTGCTGACACTGTGTGTATTTAGTACCAGGACGTGTATGTCTGCATCGAAATAGTTCACACTACAGTCCAACCCATACAGGCAGTTTCCGTTCGATACCGACCTATCTAACATATGTATCTACGGACCACACAACAAGCCAAAGTTGTTATGTTATAAGATAGAATACTGATTGTGACCATGGGAGTACAACATCTTGACAAAGAGCTTTAATGTCACACATTAAAGAAAGTTTTTATCTATCCGTATAACAAACAAATACAACAATTTCTTTCCAATTAGATTTCCAAAACCCTGGTAAGAACAAGATCCAACTGAAGAAACGGACGATGGCGCTGAAGGATGTGGTTAAAGCAGCCAGTAGGATCACTAGTCTGATCAACCAGACGCCTATCCACACAAGCTCCACTGTAGATAGACTATGTGGGCGGA
Organism: Pycnopodia helianthoides; assembly: GCA_032158295.1. Classification (NCBI taxonomy): domain Eukaryota; kingdom Metazoa; phylum Echinodermata; class Asteroidea; order Forcipulatida; family Asteriidae; genus Pycnopodia; species Pycnopodia helianthoides. The sequence continues at coordinate 23,291,124 of CM063243.1, forward strand.
CTGTCTACTTCAAGGCGGAGTTAATGCAGAAGACAGGGTCATTCAAGGTCAGAGGAGCTTTAAACGCCGTAAGTAGAAACTCAGTTTAAATGTGTCAGGAATTAAAAAACATTCTTTAACCTTATTGTTGAGCAAAAAATACTAAAATATGCTCAGTTGAGTTAAAATCGTGATAAGTCAACCTTCTATTCTTCATGAAAACTTTGAGCCAACCAAAGAACAAGTTATCTTGTTTGCCGAATTGGATTTACACAAATTTTTGGAAATCTTGCATTTATATTTAGGTGTTCAATTATGAAAATGAACAATTGTATTGATTTCCTTTTCTTGGGGGATTATTAAAAGATGTGAATGCAGTAACTGCTCAGTTTTATGTGCCACATTTCCCTTGCATTAATAAAACAAACAAAAAACTTACCCCAGAAATGTGGAAAATTTAACTATATTGATTCCCTACCATTTATTTTATAACTATTGCTAATCAATATACATTACAGATTTTGGCCTTAAAGGAGAGTGGGAATGAACCAAAGGGAGTGGTAAGTAATGTTTCAAATCAATCAAATTGTACAGCCAAGGGGAGATTAATAACCAAACAGACATATGAAGCTGAACCACGAATCACAACCATCATGCACGTTCTATGGTAGCTGTAGGGGTAGGTAGGGGAAGGGTTAGGGTGAGGGTGGGGGGGTAGGGTTATGGTTAGGGGTAGGGTTTTTAAAAAAAAAAGGAAAAAAAGTTAGGGTTACCAGCTGAGAAACGGGAAACCAGTGGCAGCTACCACAGGACGTGCATGGTTGTGGTTCATGGTTTTGCTTCATACGTCTGTTTGGTTATATACCTCGCCAAGGGAGTAGCTCATAATGTAGCTTTATCATCAAGCATCATGTTATTATTTTATAGTTCAGATTAAAGTACCGATAACTAAAATAAAGTTGGAAGGGCAAACTCCCCTTTTTCGTTAAATTGTGAACCCAAATGCATTATTGCACACAGTCACATGAAACAATACCAGTATACACTTTGATTAGAAGGCCAGTTCTCTAATGAGTAGCAGCTGGGCTGCGACTCTGGCTTCCTCATAATGACCAGGCGTTGCAGCATAGGCTGGCTCATAGTAACACCCTTAGCAACAGTCATAGCCGCAGCCGCCAATTTGAACCCAGCCTGTGATACTTTCCCGCTTCTCCATGAACTAGGTGACACATAGCACTGGTAACCACGGTCAGGCATTGGCCTATGCAGCTCAAATGACTGGTATGCCGTGTGTGGTGGTGGTGCCTCATGACACACCAGCCGTTAAGGTACAGGCTATATTGCAGTACCAAGCAGAAATAGTCTTCTCACAGCCTACACAAGCCTCAAGGTTAGTTGTTAGATTTAAGAGAATTCCAAATCAGAAGGAAAACTTGCATCCCCCTTCCCAAAAAACGTCTAAGAGTTGATGAGTAAAGCACAGAAACTTCGCCTTCAGGAAGACACTGTTAGGGTCGAAATGTCAGACCACTCACTATTTTGGCATTTATACTATAGGTCCTTTTGGTTGGTCAGCAGTTTGCAACAGCTAATTATTTTTTCCAAATTGAAAATTCATCTGTCACTAGTCAGAATATTTTTTATAAACCACTACCTTGCGATTGCTAAGCCACTATTCCAAGGTCCAGTTTCAAAAGAACCGTATAGCAGGGAACAAAAATTGATGAATAAATTAATTTGCTGGTAAGCACAAATCAGCAGGGTACCAGTACTGTACATTACATACCACTTTGCTGGGAACTGAAAGCAATATTTTTTCTATGCTAAGTAATTTTGTGTGCTGTACAGCTTTTGGGCTCAATTTCATAAAGCTGTTGAGCAGAAAATGTTTAGTGCTATCTGCTGGGAAAAAGTTAGCTGGAAACCAGTCACAAAATAGCAGGTACATATGACATGGTATTTGACCTCGTAACTTATTTCCAGTAAGCACAATTCTGTGTGCTTAAGCAGCTCTTTTTAATTAAGCCCACAGGTTGTTATTCAAATTGCTGATCAGGATCGAACTCTCATTCTTTTTCAGGAAAGACACATGTGAAAAAGTGCGGAAGGCTCGAGATTACCATTTTATCTCTCCGTATGACGACATTGATGTTATTGCTGGCCAGGTACATAGAGTGATTTGGTTTCTAGTTTTCAAAAGTGTATCCACAGGAATATGTTTCAAAAGTATACATGTCATTAAAATAATGCAGCGCTTTGAGACACCCGTCGGGCATAGATAAAGTGTTAAGAACTTTGTGTTAACTTATAAATAATCTGGGGCGGATAGCACCAAGTGGTCTTGAACCATTCTATGTGCTATAGCCGGCTAACTTGAAATGCGCTCAGACAGTCTTTAATTATACGCAGATTCGAATGAGACAAAGGAACATCTTATTCTTTGATTCACAGACAAGACTATGACGAAAGTGATTAATCCCCCAACTTTCCCGCTTGCCCAAGCGTCCCCAGCAACGCAAGAATTAAAGCCACTGGTTGCCTTTTCCCTGCACCGCAAATAATTGGCTCATAGACAAAACTGTTTATATAACATAATATTTAACACATTCATATTTATATCCTTTACCAATACATATACAGCAATATGTTTTCTGCCCGCGAAATTGTTGTAACCTAGATTTGTAAGAATTTACACAGAGCGCCCGCATGCACGTAAACTTCCCAGCCCACCTAAGTTGCCAATTTTTTGTCCATAATAAAAACAATACAATGCATGCGTGCCGCCGTGACATGAAACACTGCCTTCCCTGCGTATAAAGCATTTTATCGTTGATGCGATAAAATGAATTATAAACCTGTTGCCATAGCACGGTCTATACTTTTATTTAGCCGGTCTTAAATCTTAATGTTTGATCTTTGTTCACCTCTCAAAGCCATTGTCACTGTCTCAGTGTGCTATGGATAGTGACTGCCATCATAACTAACGAAACTTAGGAATGCTTGTTCGGATTTTAACTACTCCTCACTGACTTGTTTTTTTGTTCTTTAAATTTTTTTAAAATTTTGAACATCACAATTGTATTTGTGTGGTAGGCTGATAGCGGGTGTAATTTTGGCAATCTGTTCTAGTATGTTAACTGTCCATTAAGCCCATTGTTTATGAATGAATTTGTTTTCATTTTCCGTGCCCTGTCTGCAAAAGTTTTGTAGTTGGTGAAGTTTTATCTTTGATATATTTTTCTATTATGGGAGGGCCCCCAAATGATCAGCTGTGTTTGTTGGAAGGGTCACCCTCGTTAAATATGGTTTATTAGGTAACAGTAATCATTTAAATAAGAACACTTGTGTTTATGCAGGGAACATTGGGTCTGGAGCTGTTGGACCAGTGTCCATATCTTCAAGCTATTCTAATTCCAACGAGTGGTGGAGGTCTAGCCGGTGGAATTGCTACAGCTGCCAAAGGCATCAATAAAGACATTAAAAGTAAGAGCCTAAATGTGATGGTATACCATTTGTTTATAGACTGCAAGTCTCGCGTATCGAAAAGGAGAAACAACCCAAACGAAGACTATATTTTCCTATAAAATCAAATTTTCTTTTTAAATTCTGTTTCTACAAAATTCTTGAAAAAAGAAATACCCATAGCAATTGTTATTTATACTGTTCCAATTTTTGTATAATACAATAACTTGTTATAAATAACAATGAAACAAAATTAAAACTTGGGACGAGGATGCTTATTTTATTTTAGAAACTCCATTTGTCAATTACACCTGATCCTTACATGGGTTTAATGATAACATGAACGTCAGTTGGGCAAAGTTCCTAATTGTTCACAATTAACCGGAAATGGCGGTCAATTCTTATTCTCGGGTTTTCTTTGTTGATTTGTTAAATTTATTTGACTTTCAAATATTTAATAGCTACCTTTTACTTTCCCAACAATTTGATTTTTATAGCCATGAACTACGTTAACCCTCTTGCTGTCTGACCATTCAATACCATTCACTGTGGTTTTGAATGATGGATAAACTATGCCAGCCTGCAATATGATACCATGAGGGAATGCATGTACAGAGTACACAGTTAGTTCTGTGCACAGTTGTGCCACCGTACACAACCTTGGCAGTCTAATGGTTTCAAATGGTTGGTCAACTCACTGGAAAATGTTGCCAAGAGTCACTGACAGTAGGAGGGTTAAAGAAGTTAAACTACGCGCCCACACAAAACTCAACATGGTTGGGACCAACTTGGTCCCGGAAGTTTGAATACCCGTGAGACTTGCACAGTCTATTAAGAGAATGTTTATTCAAAATACATAATGTTCAAGAAGAAAACTACTCAAAAAACGCAATCATTACTATCATCAACACCATCATGTAAAACAGCTTGGGTTTTCGAAGTAATGTGCACTGTAGCTGCCTGCAATGAGGGGCACTTGTAGCTACACATATTGAACTAAGCACTAACTCTTGATTCTACATGCACAATTTGTTTAGAAGCCTCAATGGATATTATTGTATTGTTTTTGTTTACATTGTCTTATTCTCTGCGCCTTGGACATCTTTTTGATTGATTTGGCGCATTACAAATACCTAATATTATTATTATTTATTATTAATGACACAGACATGTTTGAGGTTTGTTGTTGACTGAGGATCAAATTCATTCTTGTATAGATGGATTGCACATGACGTCATTGACCACCATCTTTTGTAAAAAAACAATGGAAATGTGCATGCGTGTACTCGCTGCGCACAATTCTCAGCCAATGATAGCCTTTCACGCGTGCACGTTTCATCAATGATAGTGGCCAATGCAAGGGGTCTATAGATTTAGAAACTGATGCCTTAACTACGAGTGATCGGCTCATGCAAAAGTACACACATTCACTGATTACGCGTTAAATCTATAGATTGAAGTGAAGTACGCGCACACACATGCAAAAATTTCTTTCTCAACTATAAAGTATACCAAGTGTCGATTGTATTTGCTTACAGAAAGCAAGGCCATGATATTCGGTCCTGTTTTATTACCATTTGTTCGGTTGCTCCTCCACCTACCATGTATTCAATGTATCTAATAAATTGATAAACATTGGTTTTTCATTTTTCAGTTTACTGTGTCGAGCCTGAGGGTAAAGAACTACAGAAATCGTTGCAAGCTGGTAATTAGAATTATGACTCTCTTTGTAGCTAGTGTAGGACATCCTAATGACTGTCAAATTCTTACATTTGTACACACTAGACAGGCTTGACCAAGAACTTTATCTCAAAGCACAACTTAATGACTTTGTTGATAAGTTGCCATCAATGCCGAACAAGAGATTTTTGCTTTCTACCCTGGTAAGTCATTGCGTTTAGTGTGGAATCTGCACCACACCCAAAGTTTTCACTACTTCCGGCTCCAAAGCTGGCTTACATTTGTGTGTAATTTTACCCCAAATCACTCATTTCATCATTCAAATGCCTTTCTTAGGACAGAAACTTATAATTCTGAGAAGACCACGAGCCTTTGAAGATCGATCGCATTTCCTATGGGCTTTTGGTGATCAATGGAGCCAGTTTATATGAAGTGGGCGTGGCTTACAGTGGATTTACGTCACACTTACGAATAGGATTATTTGATTGAGAAACTAAGGAAAGACAGTTCTGCTTTCAAAAGAACATTTGTTATGAACATCTTCAATGAACCAGTATTTGACTCCTTTTCTCAGGGAGGAGATTGTGGCCAGATCCACCCCAGTCCTTAAACACCGTCGCTGATGCTATTCGTACTCAACAGCTCGGCAGACTGACCTGGCCAATCCTCAGGGATAAGGCAGAGAAGGAGGTCTTCACAGTGGTAAGTATTACGCAACATCACGGATTGCCATTTAGTCATTCCTCAGGTACACCATTGGAAATGTTTAGAAGAGCTGGTTGAGTATAAATCCCTGTTTATACTCAACATATTGATGTTTTATAGATGTTATAATTGCATCAAGATGAAGAGTATTATTTTGCTTTATTTTAACCTGCACCGATGTGTGATAAGAATGATGTTTGTTGTCGTCGTTACCAGGGAGACTGACGGCTCAGTCTCAAATCTTGATGTGGATTCTTAAGGCCTTGTCCGAATTGACGACTGCAGCTCAAGGGTGTAACAATAAACAGAAAAAAGTAAATAAAGTCTCTGTTGAGCCAATATGGCTCATCAGGCCGGTGTTTATTTCCGTTTTCATTGGCATTAAACGACTGAGAATATCTCTGTTCCCTCTGGACAGGATGCAAGTTCATCGCAGGTTACTTGCCCAGCTCTCACTGGTACACGATTGTACTCCTGGGTGGAGAGATGCAGTCATGATAAAGTGCCTTGGTCAAGGACACAAGTGTCATAACTGACTAGGTCAGACTTCGAACCCACGTTCTGTACTTACAGAACTTGAGTCCACAGCCCTAGACCGCTCAGCCACGACACCCCATGCTATAGGCATACCATGCTTCATTGCTTGTTCATCCGACGATCAAGCCACAGTCGCAGCCGCTAATTAGGACCGGCCTTATTGACAGATTCCCTGTTTGCAGCAATGATGAAGGGATGGGATACTGTTTCAAAAACAAAGTGCCAGACTACAAAATCTGTTGACCTAATCGTAACTAATATCAAGCTTACTGTCAAACTATGAGAGTTACTAATAACATGATTTGTTTTTTTACTTCGCAATCTTCTTTTCCTACTGAACAGAATGATGCCGACATTGTAGAAGCCATGAAATTTGCCTGGACGAGACTAAAGGTGGGTGCTATCAAATGAGTTTCTTTAAGAGCAGTTGAAACAAATCCAACAGTTTTAAGCAGTTTTTATAGTGTATTGGCAAGGGCAAATAACTGTCATAATAATGACATATTTATATTAAAATGTACTCCAGGAAAGAGATGAGTTTAGATGGACTAACTGTTAAGTGATCACAGGTGTCAGTTTTGTTGTTGTATACTTTCTAGCTACTTGTTGAGCCAGCTGCAGCGACAGGTGTTGCCGCAGTGCTGTCAAATAAAATGAAGAAGTAGTTCTCTCTGTACTCTTTGAGCTGTGAAAATAACCGATTTGGTTGTTGTTGTTGTATACTTTCTAGCTACTTGTTGAGCCAGCTGCAGCCACAGGTGTTGCCGCAGTGCTGTCGGATAAAATGAAGAAGTTAGACCCGTCCATACAAAATGTAGCGGTTATTCTATGTGGAGGCAATGTGGACATTGAGAGACTACCCTGGGAGCAGCAAACCAAACCCGACTTTGAATCGGTTCCAAACTGACCAACCACAGAGATCAATGGCAGGGATTGACCAATCACCGTGCCGGATCATCAATCAAGCGGGAGAGATTGACCAATCAGATGCTTCAAGCCAGCCTTGTAATCAAACTGATAGGATTGACCGATTAAAATCGCCGAGGCAGCCTGCTGCTAGAACGCTATTGTTCAACCAATCGAAAGTCCAAAGTCGTTTTCAATCAAGACACTTGTACAACCAATCAGACGGCAGCACAGATCGACCCAAAAGGTCAATATGCTTGGTACTAAAGTGATATTAGGAGCTGTTACTTTACATTCATGGCAGCCCAGTTTCATCTGTTTACATCAAAATCCTGAACTTGAAAAAATTCAAGCTTTGTATGAAAGACGATCGATATGAGGTTCAGTTTGTATTTACACAAGGGGTGAATTTCAAAGTGCTGCTTAACAGTAAGCACATTTTTCATAAAAATGTGCTTATGCATGAGCATATTTCACAGGAAATCGATCAGTAACTGGCAGGATACTTTTGGTAATTGTCAAAGGCTTGTATCCTCACTTGGTGTATCCCAACATATGCATAAAATAGCAAACCTGTGAAAACTTAGGCTCAATTGGCCATCGACGTTGCAAGAAAATAATGAAAGAAAAAACACCCTTGTTGCATAGAGTTGTGTTTTCAAATACCTGAGAAAGGCTTCATGCCTGAAGTCAGATTCAAATATTTTAGTGAGAAAATGACCTCTTCCTCAAAAACTACACAATTTCAGAGGGAATCGTTTCTCACAAAGTTGTATACTATCAGCAGCTCTCAGGTGCTCCTTACCAAGTAAGTTTTTATGGTAGTGTATTTCTTGAGTAATTACCAAAAGTATACACTGCCTTTAAGCAGCTCTATGAAATAGGGCCCACACCGTAGACAGTGAGAGTTTTCATGTCAGTCCACCTTCTCTCAACAAAAGTGACCTTACTCTTACAAGAATGACAAACAAACCATCAGAATGCATGTTGATGTTGAGGAAACCGTCCATGGCAAACTGTATTGCCTAAAAATGAGAATTAAACCAATCAATGCATACTGGGGTTCTAGCTGGCCTTTTGTCAGCTCAGTGGTAACAAATCAGAGACATGATGTAGAGCCATGGAGAACTAGTAACATGCAGAAAGTAACATGCTGGTGTTTTTTATAAAAATTTACTTGGCATGTACCACTCTAATAGTAAAGGGCAAACTGCGGTTATTGTTTGGGTGATTTTTTTTACTGACAAGCTTGTTTTACCTCAAAACCTAATGTCTTTTTGTTGAATAAACATGTTCCTTTCTTTACCATTTTTATTAAACAGTTGGGTTTTGTGTTTGTTTATGTTTTTTATGGGGGTTGTTTGTTCTTTGTTTGGCTGGTATTTATATGCAAAATGTTGGGGGGATTTACAAAAATAATACGTCAAAAAGTATTACACGACTGGTTTTGATGCCTTTAATTACATTATCTTGATCACATAAAAAATAGTTCTTTCAGATGAATTTATTTTAATTAAATTAAATGTTGATAACCAATATTTCCTGTCTGACCACTGTACTAACAACTTTGTTTTGGTGAGAAAAATTCCATTAAATATAAAACAAAAAGCTAATAAAGTAAGAAGTCTCACTCAGATTGATTACTTATAAAATGAAACTCTACTTCTGTAGGACAAAGCAAAAGCACTCTCCCAGTTGAAGCTACAGAAACTAATTATTTTAACAAACTAAATTTTGTTAAATTTATGTTTGCCTCATTCAGACAGCTTAAAATATGTTATATTTCAGTTCTCTTTTAGTATACACAAATTTAAAATCTCACAATTCTAAAGGATCTCAATGTCAACAGAAATTTAATGCCAGATAAGAATATGGCAATTATAAAATTACTGAATATACTTTTTTGAAAAATTAAAAAAAGAAACTCGGCAATCAATGTTATCCAACTGAGGCTGAGGGGTGAAATAATCTGCCCCATTTTGGTTCTCATTGGCACTGCGTTATTAGCTACCTCGATCAGAAACTTCATTGAGCTTTGGTCATAGGTAAAGCATTATTGCGAGTTCGGTTTGTGCCACCATGACGCTTGACGTGTTGGCTCGGTGTTAGGCTTGACATGCTTGATATCAAGATGTCGCATATTACAAGCCAACGAAAATTTTTGAATGCATTTTTTTTTTTTAATGAGTGATACTCAAGCATAACTACTACTAGACGTAGGCATTTGCCTGTGGTCTCCTCTTCAGTGGTAACCCCACTGGGATCACTGGTACCCGCTCCTACCACAGCCCGTCTTTCCAGTGCTGCTGCTTTGAGTTCAGTGGTATCTCAACCATACCAATCAAACAATGTTCCACCAATCCAACAAAGACTCCATTACATGAAAACGAAATATGCCATATATTCCGAGAGCATTAACTTTCAAGAGATCAATGTCACAACTGTTTCTGGTTACCAACTCGTTTTTGCTGAGCTCTTGAAGATTGTTTCAGTCAGTAAATATTAAGTCAGAAACTTGTTTCTAGTCGGATTCACCAAAACACGACCCAGTATTCATTTTTGCTGTTGCTGGCAGGAGAAATTTTAAAGATGTGGCAGCATAAGACAGTTTTGTTGAAAACCATTTTTCATCGTCTAATCCGTTTTTCAGCAATGTGAAATTTCAGACTTTCATTTGAATTGTTGGAAAAAAAGGCAGTTGTTTTATGAAGATAAAAATAAATCATGCTCAATGAAATACTTTTGGAGGACTCTCTAGGATAGTGCTCTCCTAAGCTCTTTGGAATCTTTAACTCCAGTAGTTATCAAACATTACTTCCCCAGGATCTAGTCCCAAGTTTCAGACTCTTCAGTTGGCACTGACTCTCAGCCTAGTTTTTAAAACAACCCTAAAATATTCTCTACCGTGTAAGGTCCACACAAATTCATTTTTTAAACATCTTTTCAAGAAGAGCTTAATTCCAATATCAACTTACATTTTCACATTTGAAACTCCTACATATCTCTATATATATATTTAACATTTCAATGGTCGCCATTTCCTGGCACAGCTGTCATTTTTCACAGGGTAGATAACTGTGTATTGACCTTGTGTACACTGCATTGCACATCACCATCAATCTTGCAATAATGTCACCATTTTGGTGAAAACCTCGTCACCAAGTTTATACATTTTAATAGACGTTAATTTGCATCACAGACGAAGAATATTATTTTGTGTTTTAACAGACACTGATGTGGGATGGATAGTGTATGCTCAGTACTTTCCCAAGTTTATATAGTCGTGAACAATAACAATAATAATAAACAGCACTTATAAAGCCCACAGTAACAACATAAAATGCCATTCAAGGGCGCTGGTTCACAAAGAAGAAGTCCTGGATTTAAAATGCTAATTTGAAGAGATGAGTCTTGAGCAAGGATGTTGTTAACCGTTCTGAAAAGTTTAAATTGTGAGTGTTTCGGGTTACATTATCACAAACTTGCAGTTTATTCAAGTCCATGTGACATGTAACAAACACTATATGCACTTTTACTTTTCCCTCAGTCAAGCTGTGGATGGTTTACATATTTGTGTAGGAGTTGTACAAGGATCGGGCACCTGGTCCCTTCTTTAATAATGGTTTCTTCCACCTTGGTGTAGACTTCTTCACCATGTCGACCAGACTCACCACGTTACCTTTCCTCGTCCTGAAGAACATCATGACTATGGGATACATGATGGCACTTTCTAGTATCTGGAAGAAGCTGTACCAACCTAGGATAAGGAGTAAAGAATGATTGAATTGATCAATAATCAAAAGTCAATCAGGCCAGAGTTGTTCTATTTTAATAGATTTGTTACTGCATGCTTTTGAACCAACGTCACATGCCGTGCTCGCCATTTTGGAATTAAAATTACACATAAAAGTATTTGTAATTTTTGTGTCGCCTTAAAATGAGCACTACCGTGTTTCATTTAAAAGTTGAACGTATTGTATAGTGACGTATTGTTGATGCTGAATCCTAACACCTCACAAATAAAAAAATTTAAAATTCCTGGGTTTCATGCTTTGTAAGGTCAACCTTTTCAACCCTCTCTTATTATAGCACCAGAAAGAGCAGAACACAAGCTTTCCAAAAATGTACACTTTTATAGGGCTACTCTCAAAACAGTGAGCTGTAATAAGCCAACAAACGTAGTAGTAACATTTGTACAAGCTCAAAAAGAATTCAAAATTGAAATCCCCAAATTGCGCAAGCAAGATAAATGTGATGATGTCAGGTGAATTGGTCAATACAAGAACCCTCGATTGGGTTTTTTTAACTGGCAAAGAAAACAAATGGAGATGGGAAGGAATTACTGGATTGATCTATTACAAAGGTGAACAGAAAAGAAAGAAAAAAAAGACAGTCACGTTTTGAACTCACAATTTGCCCTATTGGCACTGTCACACAGTGAAACACAAGGCATGATGCCATTGGTGGTCAAGAGACCAATGACGACCATTTGGACGTCACTGATGAGAAAGCCGGCAAACAGAATCAGGAACTTGGGGCTGAGGTAGAAGCCTTTGAGCAGAGGCTTGGAGGCGTTGTGGACGACGTAGAGAGCCGTTGTGAATATACCACCAGAGATCAGAACCAACGTGTAGATGATAATGGAACCATTCTCAGTTGTCATCTGAAAGGAGAAAATTATCAAGTTTTGTATTTAATTAAAGGCCCTGTACACTATTGGTAAGATCGAAAAACACAAACGTTCACAGATTCACACATAACTTACTTGATTTAAAGTAAGTAATAGTAGAAAGGGTTCCTAAAATATTTCTGCCTAAAATGCTATCGTTTCTGAGAAATGAGTAAAGCAATAGTTTTTATCACGCGTGATAAAAGCTTGATGTTTGAAAAAACAGAAAACACATAAGGTCTCTTTTCACTATTTTCTCATGACCTCGATGACCAATTGAGCTCAAACTTTCACAGGTTTGTTTGTTCATGGACATTGATTTTGAGCAGTTACTAAAAGAGAACAATACCTTTATGGTATAATTTGTTATTATTATTTTTTTTTCTTGAGAGAGGAATTGTAACATTAACCACTTCACAACGGATGACGTGTTTATCTGCATTTTTTGTAAACACCGACCTTTGAATTTTCCGGAATTTTTGGCTGTCAGCCGGATGGCTGACATATTTATCCACCAAGACTTTCCATTGTGTAGTGTGCACAGGCAGGCACCTACTGTGATATGTTTTGTTTCACCCAAACAAAGAGCGAAAACAGGTTCTGGAAATCATGCCATGTAAAATCCCCCGCTGGGGTGATTGTGTAATCCCAGATTCCATTCCTTTGTTATGTTGTACAAATGTGGCAAACAAGAATGGACAGGCTGCCACCATTGTTCGTCATTATATTCGGCTCAATTGGAAGTAACTCTGAGCGTTTCCGTGATTCCAGCATACAACAGTAGTCGTCAGCCATGGCTCACAGCCGAGGTTGTTCTGTGAATCACGGTGAGTAGTCAATTTTCTCATACGGCAACATCAAATCCCGGAACTTATTATGAGAACCTATGTTGTCTTTCCTTTGTCAAGTCAGGGTTTCATTGTGCAATGATATTTTCAAAGGAAAACAATTACTCAAGAAGTTCCAAAAAGTTCAAAAAAATAATACCGCGGGTGGGCACAGCAATTTAAAAAAAAATTATATTGTGAAGTGCTTAGGGAGAAAGCTCCGCAGAGAGATCTTGTTAAAACTGCTTTTAAACCCCAAAATGTGTGGTGGTAAAAACAAATTTGCTCCTTCACAAATAGGACTTTGGTTCTACCTTGCTTGGACTGTATGTTCCATTGACAAACAATACATTCTCAACAAACATCAGCAGCGCTCTGATCATGGCAAACTGGATGACACAACTCCGTAGTCGCAAAAACGCCCATCTATCGACAGAAAAACAAACAAAACAAAACCAGTCAATAAAAGTAGTTTGGATTGTGTGAGACCGAACTGTCACTCAAGCCTATAGTGGTATTAGAATCTCACTATTGCCGAGTGGGATTGGGAGGGCACTATCTATTTATTTATTTATCTATTTAATGTAATTATTAATTATTTAATGTAACTATTAATTACATTTCTTTACCACGGATATGCCCTAACAGTTAACTGGTTCCCATGCCCAAACAGTTAACTGGTTCCCATGCCCAAACAGTTAACTGGTTCCCATATTTGCAGTTAACTGGTTCCCATATTTAACTCTGTGCCTACTTTAGTTTAATTACCATACACTTAAATCACTTTTTCTTGAACGTTAAACACTCACTCTGTCAACTTGATGGTTGGCTTTTTACAACAGAAAATGGAGACTTGTGTATCAGCAATTTTGAGAATAGCTTGCTCATAGCCACCAAAGTAGAAGACGATAAGTCCCATGAAGTAGTAGACACCTATCGCATAGTAGCTGTCAGGATAAAAAAATACACCATTTTGAGACAACCATTTATAGCATCTCTTTTTTTATGGCAACATGATTATTTATTTGCATGTCTCACATCTCTCCAATCTTACAAGCACTTCATTGGCTCCCGGTTCATGAACGCATCCATTTCAAGGTTCTACTCCTCATCTATCTTTCATTCAATACATGGCACATCTCCCAGATACATTCAGCTAAGTGTTTCTATAAGACGGCTTCGCTCTGCAACATCCCTCATTCTAAACACACTTGGGGAGACCGTTCTTTTTAACATGTTGGACCATCCCTTAGGAATGCTCTTCCATTGAACCTCAGACTAGTAGACACTCTCTCCAGCTTCAAAACTAACTTGAAGACACAATTGTTCAGTTTAGGCTTTAAGTACTGTCATTAGCAGAGATCTTTTTCTATGCGCCAGGAGTGTCTTTCTGACAGACATGGCGCACTATAAATGTCCATTATTATTGTTATTATTCATCCATTTCTCACAAAACAAACATACTATATACAAATAGTGTGTTTGCACACACAAACAAAGAGGGGTAGGGTGGCCCATAACAAGATTATGCCTAACAAAAGTGTACTCAAACACTGTGACTCAAAAGTCTGCTTGTCCAAACTTTAAATGGGAACATTAAAAGAAACATATAATGCATTTACAAATCAGTCAATATGAAAACATACAAATATATAAAAATATAAAACATTTCAATTGTTGAAGAAAAAAATGATATTAGATTTTAATAGATAAATAAATAAATAAATAAACAAATAATTTTCAACAAGGCAATGAGAGAGTAAAGTGTAACTAAATGAATAATTGTATGGGGTTCCCTTGTGGTTTATTACTTGACATTTAAATGAATAATTAAACAAATAAATAAAGAGAGAAATAAAGGAACAAGTCAATAAATATGCAAGCAAATCAATAAAAAAAACATGCACATGATGTCATGAATCAGAAACAAGTATAAATTACACAAAGAATTTGATTGTTTACCTGAAAAAATGAATTATACAAACTCCCATGCTACAATTGATTTTCAATGAACCACATTTTCAAAGATGCAATAGGCTGTCCAAATTGAAACTTGGACAATAGGCTGTCCAAATTCATAGAGCTAATCAAGCAGACAATAGTGCTAAACATCTTCTTGCAAAGCAAAAATAAGCAGGATACCAGTCAAAGATGGTACACGTGGAATGGCTTTCAAGTGTGTAACCTTATTCTGGTAAGCATCATTTTTTAACACTAAGCTTTATATTTTTGTGCTTAAGCAGCTCTATGAAATTGGGACTTGGGCCCAGTTTTGTGAAGCTGCTTAAGCACAAAAAATAGCTAAGCACAAAAAACTATGTTTACCAGAATAAAGGTTACCAGACAAACTACCACTTTACATCTGCTCAATTCTGCTTACGGCAGAAAACCGTTAAGCGATATTTTCTGCTTACATAGCAATATAGGAAATTTGGGACCCGAAGTGAATACATTCCAATGCTCATCGGAGGATGATAATGTTCTTGTACTTACCAGGTTGCAGTGAGATTACAGAATACCGCTGATCTTGGGAAGTACAGGGACAATAGCGAAGTCAATGCAAAAAGCTGCATGAATAAAAGAACAAAAAAGAATGATAAATCAAATAAATTTGTCCATTTATTAGAGTTATATCCATTCAGGTAATATTTGTTTGTTGAATATTTCTATCCTGGTGGAGTGCCTGCTCAAAAAAGGAAACTTCGTTGCCACCTCCTATGACCAACCATTCAAAACCATTCAAAAATCTTGTCTTCACTCTTGAACTAAGACCTTGTATCAGTGGACCTAACCATGCATGATCAGTGAATGGATTCAACATTCTTGATAAAAAGCTTGACAATTTTTACCTCAATAAGTAGACACTGTATTCAACAGAAACTTTCAGTTGACTTTTATTGTATCTTTCTTGATAATTTTGCCTGTAAATAATGACCACGAGAAGGAATTGTGCAACTTCTATCTAAAACCCTACTTGTTACAAAGATGGTTATGGCGTCCTGCAAAATGATTTCATCTAAAGTTACCCTGTTGATTAGAAATCAATAAAAAATGTCAAAAAAATTAATCTCTAAAATTCACCCGACGAGTTTTGGAGATTCAAATTTCTGTGATCGTTTGTGAATGCTGCCCTCAATACAGCAAGAGATACGGTTGGTACCCGCCGTCACCTCAATACAGCAAGAGATACGGTTGGTACCCGCTGTCACCTCGTTAAACAAGAATGGATGCAACGTTCTGGATAAACCATGACATTGTTTTGCTGTTGCCTCAATAAGTAGACACTGTAACTTTCACAGGTGACTTTTATTGTACCGGTATCTTTCTTGATAAATCAGCAGTACGTTGACAAAAACCAATCTAAGACCCTACCTTTAATCCTCTTTGTTCCCAGTGGCTGATTTGCAAATGCAAATTTATCTGGGAATATCTGCTTCTGCTTAGCATTCCAAAGTTTTTCATTACACATGATTTCTGAGGCAATGAGTCGGTCACTTGTTTTTTGTTTTGTTGTCTTAAAAACATTTTGTTGTTTTGATGATTGAAGAATAAAAACAGACAACTTACGGGATATATTCCGAGAATCCACAAGATTCTGATCATTCTGTCTTTATTGGGGATCTTCTGGACAACAAAATTAACATTCTCAACAAATGAAAACACCAGCAGCATCGTAATGAACGTGAGAATCCAGAAGGCACTGGTCATTGTGGTATCCTCAAAAATATCTGGCAAGAAAAGAGGAAGAAGAAGAAGAATAACATGCATCTCGAATCATTTGGGTAAATAGATTCATATTGCTACATTTATGTATCAAAGTATTTTACAAACATTACAGAAACTGTTATGGTAGAATGGACTTGTTCAAAGATGAGCAGTGAATGAAATAAAACACAGTGGGAAAATTTTCTTTTAGCTTATTAACAAGCTTCATACTATCACAAATTAGTCGTAACACCTGTCCATGAAAAATGTAAACAAAAATTTGCAGGAAAACAATGTGCATAAAAAGTCAAAACACAGATTTGGAACATTAAATGACAATTCGGGTGGGGGGGGGGAGGGAATGTCAATGACCATGCATACAGAAAAATAAAGAGTACTGCTAAAAAAACTATTGTAGTAAACTTGCAGGTACAACCATGTATAAAACTCTTTTGGGGAGAAGTGTTGGCTCTAGCAGTGTGGTTACTGGACACCACACACCGGTTCTTCACAGAGCAAACACTTCTCCCTAAAGAGTTTTATAGATGGTTGTACCCCCAATTTGACTACTACAGTTTTTCTTATGCAAAGCTTCTGTACATCACAGTTACAGGACACAACAAATGGTTCACCTCTATTTAAGACTGAGGAAGGAACATACAAGTTTTGAGGGTGTAATAAAGTTAACTTACAGTCCAACACATCCAGCACTGAACGGTCATACGTCAGGCACTGCCTTGTGTCATTTGTAGTGTTATCCATATTTTGTCGAGTATCGTCAGCTTGACCCGACTCGATGACGACACTAAGCTAGCGTGGAAATATTCACTCTGGTTTTTCGGTGATATCTCAAAAACGCGACCACCTTTTGAAGGGAAATTTTCACAGATAGTTTTATTGTTATATAGGATAAATGTGTTTATCACCTATCTATGTCTGATAAAGCTCACTTGGTTTATTCCTTAGCTGCCGCTTCCCGAGTTGTATCGTAAAAACTTGGGTGTTATCTCTGGCTACATGGCAGTTAACAGTTGTATAGCTTCTGACTGGCACCCTTGAACAACGATATTGACAAAATAGGGAGACTGCCAACATAGGGCTTGATAGCTCAGTTGGTAGAGCGCCGGCACATTAATCCGGAGGTCATAGGTTTGTATCCCGCTCTAGTCAATTTCTCTTTGATCAACCCCAAATTATAAATAGTTTTTCTGCAGATTATTTGTTCCAATCTGCCCTCTATGTTTACTGCACACTAGAGGTAGCTTTTCAATACTAGGAAAGAGGAACACTTCGAAGAATTTTTCCTCTCGAAATGCAGTAAATTAACTGTGATTAAAATTATCACTTCATAACGTTACAATCATCTTTACATATTCTGTGTTCATCTGTTCAAAGTCCCATTTATGCAACTGTAACAACATTTTTATTTAAAGAAAACACCAACTATCAAACTCACCTTTGTGGCACCCAAATGCTTCCAAAATTAAACTCCTACAACAAACAGAATTTAATCCTAACCTGATCAGATAATCCTAGTACACATCAGAACAGAAACCCTTTCAAATCCGCACAAGCACGGCATAAAAAATATGGCCCAAGTTCGGGAACTTTATTTAGAGAGATACAAACTTCTATTTTGCGACAACTCAACAGTGCGCAAATAAAAACCAGAAAAAACAGTTTCTAATCTACACCAGGGTCCAAGGGTGATTTGCAACCCTTTCATGTCAGTTAGTGCTTGGCTTGAAAACCTCGGTGTAACAAAGTGACCTTTGGCTCTTACAATGTTTAAACAGAAAATCTGTATCCAAACGTCAGCTTATGGTAAACTTGTGATAAGGGTTTATTGAATGTAACAGTAGTTGATACTAATAATTTTAATATCTACATCAGCATTTCTGGATGAGAGTTGAATGCCTACACTACCGGTCAACTTTAACTTTGTTTTGGCAACTTTTTAGGAAACTGAGATAATAACTTTTATGTAACAACAAATAATACTCGCAACAAAGTAATCTTACTCCGGGGAAAACATTGCGTTATCCTACCCATAATGGTAGTGCAGTCATAAACTGCCTTTTCACTGCAAAAATGTCAGATATCGGCGTCAATTGGTTATGTGTGCACATTCAGGTTATTTTAAGTGAGATACAACATTTGTGTCACTTTCAAACTCACCTGTAGCGTATTGCCGAAGATACAACATTTTTGCACTGATACGATGTTATTGTAGATTTTTTCAACTTTTTAAACATGTTATTCTGTTTTTATAGCATTTTCTATACATATATACACAAGTTGTAATATCTTCTTACATTGTCCGTTTCTTTAAAGGAACATTACAGAATTGGTTTTTGCTAACAAAACAGTTGCTGGCAGTGTAAGCACTTTATGTAGTTCACCATATACATAAACTGACAAACCTGTAGAAGTTTGAGATCGATCGGCCATCTGGGTCACGAGAAAATAGTGAAAAAACGATTACACATTTGCATGAAATCATATAGATTCAACAAATGAATAAAACGCTCACTGAGCGATAAACTCCAATCGAAAATTAGTTTATTCATTTCTCATCAAATATGGCATTTCAGACAGAAATATTTCGAGGGATATTTTCTACTATCCTCATCATTAGACTGTGTAAGTTTTATGTAAATCTGTGATCAAAAAGTATATTTTACAATTTTTTTCTTACCAATTCTGTAATGTTCCTTTAATTGTTTATCTATTATACTTAGCCTTGAGGAGTGATAACATTGCATTTTTCTCAACCTGTTCTCTGCTTTGGATTTTATTTGTAAACCTTTTGGCTTTTAAAAAATGTGTCTACTGGACGGAATAAAATAAAATACATGTAACCAGGGACCCAATCACTGCTATCTACAAGGGCTTCTTTATCATCAGTACTGCAGACTGTGGCGTCATCAGTACTGCATACTGTGGCGTCATCAGTACTGCAGACTGTGACGTCATCAGTACTGCTGACCGTGACGTCATCAGTACTGCAGACTGTGACGTCATCAGTCCTGCAGACTGTGACGTCATCAGTACTGCAGACTGTGACGTCATCAGTACTGCAGACTGTGACGTCATCAGTCCTGCAGACTGTGACGTCATCAGTCCTGCAGACTGTGACGTCATCAGTACTGCAGACTGTGACGTCATCAGTACTGCAGACTGTGACGTCATCAGTCCTGCAGACTGTGACGTCATCAGTACTGCAGACTGTGACGTCATCAGTCCTGCAGACTGTGACGTCATCAGTACTGCAGACTGTGACGTCATCAGTACTGCAGACTGTGACGTCATCAGTACTGCAGACTGTGACGTCATCAGTCCTGCAGAATGTGACGTCATCAGTCCTGCAGACTGTGACGTCATCAGTACTGCAGACTGTGACGTCATCAGTACTGCAGACTGTGACGTCATCAGTACTGCAGACCGTGACGTCATCAGTACTGCTGACCGTGACGTCATCAGTACTGCAGACTGTGACGTCATCAGTCCTGCAGACTGTGACGTCATCAGTACTGCAGACTGTGACGTCATCAGTACTGCAGACTGTGACGTCATCAGTCCTGCAGACTGTGACGTCATCAGTACTGCAGACTGTGACGTCATCAGTCCTGCAGACTGTGGCGTCATCAGTACTGCAGACTTTGGCGTCATCAGTACTGCAGACTGTGACGTCATCAGTCCTGCAGACTGTGATGTCATCAGTCCTGCAGACTGTGACGTCATCAGTACTGCAGACTGTGACGTCATCAGTACTGCAGACTGTGACGTCATCAGTCCTGCAGACTGTGACGTCATCAGTACTGCAGACTTTGACGTCATCAGTACTGCAGACTGCGACGTCATCAGTACTGCAGACTGCGACGTCATCAGTCCTGCAGACTGCGACGTCATCAGTACTGCAGACTTTGGCGTCATCAGTACTGCAGACTGTGACGTCATCAGTCCTGCAGACTGTGACGTCATCAGTCCTGCAGACTGTGACGTCATCAGTACTGCAGACTTTGACGTCATCAGTACTGCAGACTTTGACGTCATCAGTACTGCAGACTGCGACGTCATCAGTACTGCAGACTGCGACGTCATCAGTCCTGCAGACTGCGACGTCATCAGTCCTGCAGACTGCGTCGTCATCAGTCCTGCAGACTGCGACGTCATCAGTCCTGCAGACTGCGACGTCATCAGTACTGCAGACTTTGGCGTCATCAGTACTGCAGACTGTGACGTCATCAGTACTGCAGACTGTGACGTCATCAGTACTGCAGACTGTGACGTCATCAGTCCTGCAGACTGTGACGTCATCAGTACTGCAGACTGTGACGTCATCAGTACTGCAGACTGTGACGTCATCAGTACTGCAGACTGTGGCGTCATCAGTACTGCAGACTTTGGCGTCATCAGTACTGCAGACTGTGACGTCATCAGTACTGCAGACTGTGACGTCATCAGTACTGCAGACTGTGACGTCATCAGTCCTGCAGACTGTGACGTCATCAGTACTGCAGACTGTGACGTCATCAGTACTGCAGACTGTGACGTCATCAGTACTGCAGACTGTGACGTCATCAGTACTGCAGACTGTGACGTCATCAGTACTGCAGACTGTGACGTCATCAGTACTGCAGACTGTGACGTCATCAGTACTGCAGACTGTGACGTCATCAGTACTGCAGACTGTGACGTCATCAGTACTGCAGACTGTGATGTCATCAGTACTGCAGACTGTGACGTCATCAGTACTGCAGACTGTGACGTCATCAGTACTGCAGACTTTGACGTCATCAGTACTAAGGTTTATTACATTACATAAATGGGCACATCATCTGTAATACTAATCTATTTGACAACGATGACTTTGAGGATGGTTCAAATTTTTTGCAGTTTCTGAGTCACTTTAATTTGCTTATCAAGGAAAGGTTGTGCTCAGTGGAGAAAAGTTCCAAAGTACTTGTTATATTGTTTGTAAACTCCTCATTCAGCATTTTGTTTCCTTATCGTGAAGTTCTTCAGCAAGGAAATGATCTTAGGTCCTCGGATATTCACATACTTACACGTAACACTTAAATAATAATTTTGCACATTAATTGATCACTTGCTCATGTTGAAAAAGTTTGCCTAAACTGGTAGTTTGTCTGCAGTGAACTGGAGCTTCTTGACTTCTAGTTTGATGGAGTTTGGCCATGTCATGACCTAAGATTACACCATTTGGGGGGGGGGGGGATGATATCGCTTCACTTGATTCCCCAAAACAGGCCAGAATCACACCACTGGTTTACACAGCTCTAAACCAATCTTAGCCTTGCCGTTCTTCCCTGCGGTTTGGATGTGAAGTATTCTGACCTCAACCTTGTCCCCAGGTCCCAGGGGTTGTCCCCGCTTCAGGAACTCCGGCCTGATTCTGCTGTTGTGCATCAGGCCATTATGTGCCACGCCGATGTCCACAAATGCACCGAAGTGGGTCATGTTGGTGACCCGGCCTGTCACCACATCCCCACTTTTGAGGTCTGAGATGGATTGCAGGTTCTGCTTGAAGAGTGGCTTGTCATATGCTGCTGGGAAGAATTAGACCAAAGGTCAATGTTTGCATTGGTTGGTAATAAAGGCAGGAGATACTTGTTGGTAATTACTTCAAGAAATACATTACCATAAAAACTTTCTTGATAAGGAGCACCCGAGAGCTGCTGATAGTATAAAACATTGTGAGAAACGACTCCCTTTGAAGTAATGTAGTTTTTGAGAACAGACTGGTCCTTTAAGGTATTTCTGCTGAGCCGTCTAGGTCTTTCTAGGTCTTATAAGTCCTTTCTGCTCTGAGCCGTCTAGGTTTTTATAAGTCCTTTCTGCTCTGAGCCATCTGGGTCTTTCTAGGCCTTATAAGTCCTTTCTGCTATGAGCCAATGATTTGTTAGTGGGATAGATATGAGAACTGGTTGATGTATACATGAACTCACCCTCTCTGATGTCATGATCCACTGGTTGCTGAAGTCCATCTATAATCAACTGCATTGGGGGCTCGCCAACTTCAAACTCTTCTGCCAGACGTATCATACCTTCATTGGGACAGATACACCATATCATCAGTAACTGACATACAAGTGTTTTTTATACATTGCATGGTTTTACAGGGCTCAATTTTAGGGGGAAAATCAACAAGATCGCAGGGCTTGTAGCTCTAACTGTTTACTTGACCAGGCTTTTTTTAACAAGGTACGTATTTGAACTGATTTTTTTTAAACAAGGCAGAAAACGTTTATGTCATTTGTATTATGGGTAAGTATTCTTCAATACTCCACAGAATTGAAAGTTTTTAATCTGACTGAAAGTCAACATTTGATCAAAAACACCAGACCGCCGGACTTTTCCAGTCATGAGTTTACTGGCACGATGCTAAATACACTGGCCCTAGGCCTGCGGTCCAGTGTACATTTCGAGCCGTCTTAACTCTACACTGAAGAAACGATCGAGCTGGTCATCATAAGAAGTACATTTGTCCACGTGGTGTTTGAAAGGTCAGGAGAAAAACACCTGTGTGTGTGCTGTGTAATGTTCCATTGCAAAATCAAATTTGCATGAAGTATAGTTAACACAAGGTGTTTCATATTATTGGAATAAAATTCATAAATGATGTGTTTTCCATGACTTACTCGTTGATTGTAGTAATCTCTGAAGTTTGGTCTTCATGAGTGGATTTCCAATGTCGCTAGAACTTGCCTTGGCCCTCGATAGAACCCTAGCCAACAAATCAATTTAGAAAAATAAGTTGTGAACTCTAGATTGAAAGAACTACCTATAAGTCAAATCACACCAAGATGAAATGGGGGCAAAGGTATAGGCTGGTCCTAAAAAAAACAACCATACAGTTTGTGTAAGAACAAAAGAAATACAAGAAAGTAGGACACTAAAGGGTAAAAAATGCATAAAAGCAGACTTTTCCCCCTAAATTTTAGCAGCAAAAACAAAAGCTGTTTCAGAGGAGAACAAGGGATTAATATGGATGCTAGAGGAAAAGATGAGCAAGGAGAAGAAGCAGTGGATATGAACCGACTCTGTAGTGATGTTGTAGGATTCTGGGTGGATCCACGTCATGTCTAGTGGATTCTGATTAACATCCGTCTTCCTCTTCTTCTTGGCTCTACCCTTCCCACTGCCGGCGGCTTTCCTCTTCGATCCAGGCTTCAGTGGTTTATCGTCTGCTGTAAGATCTACAACCGGGCTGTGGGAGACAACGGAGACAATGAGGGGGAGAAACAATTAAATATGTGAATTGAAATTATAACAATTATGATGAAATTAGTAGGATGCAATGAGTGTTAAACCAAATAGAGCCTTAAAAACGGAATGTATTATTTGTGTTTATACCCACACACCCAGTGTTTCTTGTTCAGATAGCAAGCACCCTTATTTACAGGTTTCCTCAGGCTTGCGAGCTACAGTGATTAAGTTCACTTATGAGGCATCCTTGGTTTCATTACCGGAAATATATAACAATAATAATAACACTAATGTGCGTTAAGCACTGTATACTCAGTTCCTC
Source organism: Pycnopodia helianthoides (assembly GCA_032158295.1). Classification (NCBI taxonomy): domain Eukaryota; kingdom Metazoa; phylum Echinodermata; class Asteroidea; order Forcipulatida; family Asteriidae; genus Pycnopodia; species Pycnopodia helianthoides. The sequence goes on from CM063243.1 coordinate 23,315,146, forward strand.
TCCGAGTCAACTGCAAAAAAAACATACACAGGCATATCACTCCAGCGGGACCGGAACCCATGACCCCCAGCCACTCCAGAGAAAAGGTCACAAGACCACCGAGCCTGCCCGGTGTACAAAAAAGTATTTGGGTTTACAGAAAAAAAGACCAAGAATATAATGGCTGATTTAAAAGGTTTTTTTTCATTAGATGAAAAGAAGTTCAATAAGTGAAACACTTTTTGTTATTATGCTCTGAAATGAAATCTTCACAGTAATAATAGAGTTTTACAAATTATCCTTTGAACGTAATCATTCCGTTATGTGAGAATGTGTGCTTTTCACGCTTGAGTGGTCAAACAGTGTGGGCACCAGCGGTTGTTTTTGTCAACCGTATTCAGTAACAAGAGGGTGAACATAATGAGTGTATTCTTACTCTTGGATATCTTTTCCAGTTGACTGCGGAGACACTCTAACAAACCCAGCACACTGCTGATAAGACTTGGGTCCTAGACCCTTTATGTCCAGTAGCTGCTCTCGGTTCACAAAGGCACCATGCTTCTCTCGGTATTCTATAATCTTTTTAGCTCTTGTGACATTCAGGCCAGCAATTTTCCTGAGGGTTAAAAGACAATAACTCAATCATAAATTTACAACAAAAAAATTGCATAATCTTCTTTCCTTTTGACATGTAGAGGCATTTCACTGAGAACCTTCCCTATGGAGTCATCCTATGGAGTCCACCTATGGAATCCTTTGGTAAATGGAAAACCAAAACAGCCAAACCACTGGAACCTTAGGATTAGTGTACATGTATGTCTCCCACGCCCTCATTGCCATGACTTGATCAGGTCATGAATGCTTATCCTAACTTCCCTCCATGATCATGGGGTACAGGCTTCACTCACACCCCTACAGACCTTTAGCATGCTGCCACCATCTTGGTTGTGATCCTTGTATCCAATAGCAGTATTGAATGCTAATAATTATTGTACAAAAAAAGGAACCAGATTATATATCCTTCAAGCCTTGGTTTTGGATATATTGATTTGAATGGAAGAAAATCGCGCCTATCGAAAGTGAGAAAACAACTCGAATGAAGATTATATTATTCTATGAAATAAAATCTTCTTTTAAATTTATTTTCAATGTTTTTAATGTCTTTTTTGGGTTGAACAACGAAAAATTTACTGGAGTGCGATTTAAATCAACCAACTTGAATCATCTGTTTAATGTCCTAAGAAGAATCCAAAATGGAACTATGGACAAAAGATGAAGCACCCAAAATGCTCCAAGACGTACTACTTACCTGAGGAGACTCTCCGAGCATACATTGATATCAACACCAACAAAGCTGACACACTCCTCTACCACTCCATCTAGAGCCTCCTTCAAGAACTTGTCATGAACGTCATGCTAAGGGTAACAAGAAAGCCGTTAATAGCAGACTTTGTACAACACTAACAGGTTCCTCAACAGTGACACTTTAGGTGTGAAATGAGTGAATTGGGTTGTTTCATGTAAATACTAGTCTTGGCTCAAGACGTTGTTGCTAATTTTTTGCCAACTCATCACCAGCAGACCGGCGCCCTCGTTGTCCCAGCCTGCCACACATTATCTCATTACAGACCACAGCCGCCCTCACATTGTCCCTTTTGCAAATCAAATAGAGGGCACTTTTCCAGTAAACCTGATTCTTTGGCAAACTGCTATCACTCAACTCCGACGTTCTTGCTAACCGATTGCTGGCGATTTGAGAATATGCCCTCTATTGGCGGAAATGTCACATCGCCCTGTAGTGCAACTAAAAATGTAAGAACGTCTTGACAAAGACTAAGTAAGTACTGTTATTTCGACTAACATTGTAGTTCTAAAAACTTCAGACCTAAAAACTGTGAATTTGCTTATTATCATTCTGTTGGATGCAAAAAGAACATTTAACTTGAAATCCGCTGTCTAGTGTACCTGATACATGCCGATGCCGAGATGCTTGGGATCTATCTTGACAAGTTCAACAAGAGGATCTTGGAGCCTTCGAGCAATAGAAACTGTAATCACAATCAAAAGTATAAAACAATCACCTCACATAAAGGTTTACTTCTTGTATCCTTCTATCAAACTTCATACAATTCATTCTCAGAACATTATTTCCACACATACTGGTACCCCAACATAAAGCCAAATTGGAAAAAAAAACACATCAGAAATGCTCAAGGCTAAATTTCACAAGGCATTAAGATTCACCTTAAGATGAGTTGTCAGTATTGTCATGGTGATTTGTATTGTGACATCACACTTTGCTTAGCAATTAAGATGGATACACATCTTAAGATCAATCTTAGCTCTTTGTAAATTTGAGTAAAGGTACATTATAAGAATAAAATCTAAGTAAGATATTGTATTTTTTAGACCACAAAGTTGTCCTTACCCCTCTTCCCTTTTTTTTTTTGCTCTTTTTTGTGAGTACAATTTGTTTGAATTTGCCTCAATGGTACGTCAAGTTTTTAATATGAAAACATGAGGGTGTTTTTTTTTCCTATGTCTAGCCTCCTACAAGAAAATATGGTGAATTTTACCTGCACTTCTATAGTTTGGGTCGATATCTGGCATTTCCTTTTCAGCGTCAGGAGACACACTGTAAATGGATGCACCGTCTTCATTCACAATGCTGAGAAAACAAGAAAAGTCATATTTGGTAAACAATAAATGCCCAGCAAGCAAGTCCCTCTTTGACATTTGACGTAGGTGGTCCAAAAATAGGCTTCTTGGGGATCCCAAGATCACCCCACACACCAAGTTTGGAGTTAATACACCAAGTCCTTCTCAAAATATCACTTGGACAACATATTTTTGCTTTAGCCCTAATAGCCTTGACATTTGACCTTGGGGGTCCAAATACATTAGACATCTGAGGGTTCCAAAGACCAATCCAAACACCAAGTGTGGAGTTGATAGGCCAAGTCCTTCTCAAGTTATCGCTCGGACAATAATTGCACACATACACAAAAGCCCACAGAAGCAGTGGCTTAACCAGAGGACCACCCAGAACCCTTGCCCACCCCCCCCCCCAAATGAGATCAAAGTAATGCACAAATGAATGGTTTGATACATTGAATAGTTCCCCTAAAGTATGTTTTGCCCCTGCTTGACCCCCCCCCCACCACCCAAAAATGAAATGTTTGGTTACGCTGGCCTGCATGGAAGGACATGTCAGAAACCATATGCCCCTTCTGTGGCTTCGCCAACCATATGGGGTATAAAATAAGAATGAAAAGCATTGTGAATAAGTCTAAAATAAACCATTTCACTCGCCTCAGCAGATATTTTCTTGATTGTTATAGTGTTGCACTTTTTGTGGACCAATTTCTTTCCGTTAAAATACCACATCCGTGACATCGCCATAGCCTTTTTTCCTCTCTGATACATACCAGTACATGACGTTGAGTGAACCAAATGCTTTATTGTTGATGAGGTTGGAGAGGACCCCCTCTGTCTCCCTGCAGGCAGTTCCGTTACCCAAAGCTATGGTTTGACATCTACGATAGAGTTCAAAGGTCAAGTATCAGATTCAGTGTGATTCTATAAAAACGTTTTTTAAACTAAGACAAAATCAAAGACAGATATAATGTTAAAGGACTCTAATCTAGTGAGGTTTGCAGTATATTCACCATGTAATAAACTCTCTATACATAAAGTTGTAATTGTTGTGAAAAAACCATGTTGACAACTCAACGAAAGGTTCAATCTTGACCTGAATTCCATGAACCATTTGCTGTATCACATTCTTGCCAGAGACCAAGTCTAGAAAAAAACTGCATAAATCATGAGCACTCTAAACAACCAGATCCAATCCAATCCAATCCAATTGAGGTCATTTGCATTAATCCTGTACCAGTGTTTCCACCAATTAGTGGCACACCCCCTTGCTTGACTCCAGGCATTGGTTCCCCCCGTTATTCTACACCCAGACCCTTCCAGACTCTTCCAGACTCTGTGCTTCATCAGAAATATAAAGCTACAGATTTGAAAACAATGTGGTGATTGCTTCCCTTTTGTCACAAAAATTTGAAAGCTCAAGGAGAGATTGAGACAAATCCTGAGAAATCACCCGTCTGGAATCTCTTTAACTCCCAATACCAGTGTTGTAGTTTCTGTAGGGCCTGTTGTATCTATCTCTACACCTGATTGATATCTACAGTTCTTACCCATGCCTCTTTGCCGTCTCAACAATCTTCTGAGTCTCTCTCCTTCCACCATTTCCATGGAGATATGCAACACCCGTTTCCAATATTTGACCTGCATTTAAAAAAAAAAAATCCACCAATATTTGACCTGTATTTTACACAAAATATTTCTGTTTCAATTTATCTGAAGATAAAAAAGAGGTTCATATTCCTGACTGAGAGACAGACAACTACGCTATTTGTGAATCCACCTTCAAGAAGGATGAGACCTTGGTTTATTTCAACTAGGGAAGAGTATATTTTGCTCTCAGAAACGTGGATGGATTTGACGTTCTTGATGAAAATACTGTGACAGTTTTGGGCTGTTTTCTCAATAAGTAGAGGCTGCATACAGCTGAAACTTTTCCCAGTTGACTTTTATTGTATCTTTCTTTATAAGTTTGCCGCTAAATCAGCATACGTTGGTAAAAACCAATCTATGACCCTACCTTTAAGAGACTGAAAACATGAACCACGTCAACTGTTTCCCGCATGATTAGTTAGTGATTTTAAAGCAGGCACAATTTCCCTCCTCTGATCGGTTCTGCGGTACCTACCTGGGCCCAATTTCATAGAGCTGCTTATGCACAAAAGTAACCAAGCACAACAAAATTATGCTCACCAGAATAAGGTTACCAGCCAAACTACCATGTCCTAAGTACAATTTGTGACTGGTATCCTGCTCATTTCTGCTTAGCAGAAAACTGTTAAGCAAATATTTTCCATCCTCTGATAGGTTCTGTGGTACCTACCTGCCGAATTTCAGAGAGCTGCTTAAGCACAAAAAGTAACCAAGCACAACAAAAAATTATGCTTACCAGAATAAGGTTACCAGCCAAACTACCAAGTCCAAGAACAATTTGTGACATCCTGCTCATTTCTGCTTAGCAGAAAACTGTTAAGCAAACATTTCCCATCCTCCGATAGGTTCTGTGGTACCAACCTGTAGGAGATGTGACGGCCATCTTAACTCCATGCCTGAAGCCGGGGTCAAGTCCCATGACGACCTTTCCCCTTACTGGTGGGGTCAGCAGGAGTCTGTGAAGGTTTTGTACAAACACATCAACTGACGCCTTCTCGGCTGTCTTCGTTAAATTGGATCTGTTTAACATAACCAGACCTTCGTTTCAATACAATCAATCTGTTACAGTCAGTAGTAACACCCACCCTGTGCTAATTTGTTATTAAAATTGATTGCCCCCCTGAAAGTCAGTCGCATCCCCTTAAAGTGATCCTCTGGCTGCCCCTTCCCAGGTTGTAATGTAAACTTGGGTGTGATCCCTAGTTGTATGGCTAATGACTGGCACCCCCTAAACCTTCGTCTTTTGAATAATAAATCTACCAGAAACACGAAGAGCAAGACTGGACTTATTCTAAGCTCCAGGGATCATGATACAATCGTTTATCAAAGAATCAATTATGACCATCTTTATACCATAGTTACTTGTAAATCTGTGACAAGAGCAAGACTTGACTTATTCTTAGCTCCAGAGATCATGATACAATCGTTTATCAAAGAATCAATTATGACCATCTTTATACCATAGTTACTTGTAAATCTGTGACCATTTCAATCTTACCAATGATATGCAAACCCTTTACCAAAATATAGAAAGACAACTCTACCTTATTTCTCGAATGATCATGGGCAGGAGGCGTTTACTGCAAGCCTCGCTGATGGAAGACTGTATGAGCTTAATGACCAGCTCAGGACAGTTGGTCTTAGGCATCCAATGCGAGTGGCAGAATGACTTGAAGAGTCTGACAGTGTTGTCCGGTATACACAACTTGACGTTCAAAACTTTGAGAACTTCAGCTCTGTTTATAGCCATGACCTGTGGCAAAAAACATCTTGAGAGTTGAAAACTGAGAAGGGATGATGGACCTTGTGCAAAGGATGTCACCAGGGGTGCGTTTCTCGCGGCCAGAACTGTTTCGGTCATTTGCCCAGTGATTAACCAATGGCCAAGTTATTGGTTACGACTGCAGCCCAGACTACAGGGCCCCTCTCTCATGGAGGCCAGTTGCTCATTGGCCTGTCTGCTGCACCGCCCACCCAAGTGTGTAATGACCTCCAATCGTGGACCCTCCTTTGTTCAACTCTTTGTCCTGACAAACGTGGACCCCATTGTTTTCCTTTGTGATAGCAAACGTGGACCTATTGTCCCTTTTGTTGTAAGTCCTCAGTCACTACAAACTCGTACATACCTGTGCATTTCCATCATTTCATCAATGTTTGTTTCGTAAACAAGATGGTGTCAGTGCATAAGGGTCTATCATTCCTGTTACTAGTCAGCGCATCTGCTGTACCTACAAAGTTTTGGCTAATTCAGACTCCAAAGCTGGCATACGTTTGTGTGTAATTTTATGAAAAATCACAAATGTTCACTGTTCAAAGGTATTTCTTATGCTAGGAACTAATCATTCTCTGACAAGACTTTGAGACTCTGCAATACAATACCGGAAGGCAAGTCCAAGATTTATTACATGAATGCATTTCCTCTGGGCATCTGGTAATCTTTGGAGCCGGTTTGTGGAAGTGGAAGTGGCTCACAGTAGAACAACGTCACACTTTACTAAAAAAAAATTGTATCCTTGTCCTAAGTCAGCTTTTATTTTGTTTCATTGTAAATTTTATCAAGTTATTCTAATTATATAAAGTTGAAATTGTCTTTGTAACAAATTGCTACAGGAAAAAAAAAAATCCCCCAAATTTTGTATAAATATAATTGGTTTTTTTTTAAATTTGGTTCATAGAAAAATGTAGTATTTTTTGAGTTGTTTTCTTGTTTTTGATATGTGCATGAACAGCAAAGTCTCATTAAAACACCAGCATGTAAACCACCTATTCAAAAAACAAGTCCCAGCTAAAAGGACAATGTAGAAAGGAAACCTTGATAAATGTGACACGGCTGGCAGACCAGTGAAATGACAAGTTAACTAGTTCCTAACTGGTTCCAAACTGGCCAGTCACTGGACACATTAGGGTAAACACAGAGAAGAAAAAAAACTGTTGGTGGATGTTAGCACTACCTGATGGGGTTTGATTAATCTGACCGACACAGAGAAATCATAATACAGGATGTAGGTGTCCGATGCTGCTTGATTCTCCTCAGTCAGAGCTTTCCGACTTGTCTGGACCATTGGAGGCGAGTGACGATTCACTCTAGATTGAAAAAACACAAATGACGAAAGTATTCAACACCAGGTTATCAACCGCTAATTCATTATTTATCTTATGGGCGATTTGTGAGTTATGTTTGAAGAATGAGTGCGGATTGGGGTAGGGGGTGTGCACGGGGGTACATGCCCCCCCCCCCACGAGTGAAATTTGAAGAAAAAGAAATAAGAGAGAAAAGGGAGAAAGAAAAGAGAGATAGAAGGGGAGGGGAGTGGTGAAGTAACGTTCTTCTCTTTGAACATACATGTACAAAAATAAAAGCATCCCATTATAAGTCAGTCACATCCCTTAAAGGTGATCCTCTGCTGCCGCTTCCCAGGTTGAATTGTAAACTTGGGTGTGATCCCTGGCTATATATATATACAGCAGTTAACAGTTGTATGGCTTCCGACTGGCACTCCCCTAAACAAAGATATTGACAAAATAGGGAGACTGCTAACATTAGGGCTGGATAGCTCAGTTAGTAGAGTGGAGCACTGGCACGTTAGTCCGGAGGTCACAGGTTCAAGTTCTGCTCTTGTAAATTTTTCTTTGTTCACCCCAAAATTAAAAATAAAAGCTATATAGATAAAACTGGCACAAGCGTCCAGTGTGAGGAGAGCTACACACCACAAAGTTATTGAAAACCTTCCTTAAATCAAAACTCACAGTTGTCTGAGTTTGTTAACGACTGTGCTGTCTTTGGCTATGATGTCTATCAAGATATGCTCAATGCCCTTCCCGACCTCAGCCACCGAACTCCGCCCTGCAATTCAACAAGGGGAAGGCAAAACAAATTCAATTTATGGATTCATACTACAGTGTGCCATTCAGAGTCTGCCCCGGAGAGAGGTCAATGTTCTAACAAAGGCAACCAATCCGGGAAAAAGTGTTAGGCACCACAGAAATGTCAATATCATTGTCGGGTCTGAAACTGTCTCCATGCCCCTTCGTCATTGCCTTGGTGCCCCATGAAATGTTCCAGAAGAAATTGACATTTCTCACACAGAGGTGCCCTTTATCAATGAGAAATTGCTTTGCCCTTGGGTCATTCCACCAAGTTGGGGAACACTTTGTGACATTTGTATGACTTTTGTGCATGATTTTAGTCCTGCCCCATTTCTGCTGTATTTAATCACTGACTAACACGAAAACGGTTTTGCCTGGTACAATTTGTTGCTTGTAATTAGTGCACAAAGTGAATTTGCACAATAATGTTGAGCGTTGACAAATTTGAAAAAGTAAACTTCTGGATGTAACAGACACGGTGTCCGTGTTACATCCAAATCACACATTTTTCATAATAATTTCCATTAAAATGCATCAAAACAATTTATACTTAATCAAACATTTTCACACTCAAAGGAAAATGTTACATGAAATAATTGGGTCAAATAAATGATTTCTTTTCATAGTATGGACAAATATTGCACAACAATCACACTGTGTCCCATCTTGGTGGAATGACCCCCTTATCAGAACAATCGTATCATTGTTACTGACAGACCCACAGAGAATCTCTTTTCAAAGAGTTCAGCTTTATTTTAGAGAGGACCTCGGTCTTGCAAATTGATCAGAATTGACTTGTGCTGTGTCTGGTGTTCATTTAACTTCAAAGATGTACTCTTACAAATGATCGCTCCATGGTAAACTCATTCATTGTGAATAGCCCCGATGTGAGTACCCCCCCCCCCCCAACTAGTTCAGGCAGGCAGAAGCCATACTATGCCCATCAGAATCCTTAAAGGAACATTACAGAATTGGTAAGAAAAAAACTTGTAAAATATACTTTTTGATCACAGATTTACATAAAACTTACACGGTCTACTGATGATGATAGAAGAAAACATCCCTTGAAATATTTCTGTCTGAAATGTCATATTTGATGAGAAACAAATAGACTAATTTTCCGATTGGAGTTTATCGCTCAGTGAGCGTTTTATTCATTTGTTGAATCTATATGATTTCATGCAAATGTGTGATCGGTTTTTCACTATTTTCTTGTGACCCAGATGGCCGATCGATCTCAAACTTCTACAGGTTTGTCAGTTTATGTATATGGTGGATTACATAAAGTGCTTACACTGCCAGCAACTGTTTTGTGAGCAAAACCAATTCTGTAATGTTCCTTTAAATATTTGGTAACTCCAAGACCCAGACTCTGATAAGAGCCTGACTAAAAAAAAATTAAAAGTCTTTTGAAACCAGGGGCTTTTTCCAAACCCTGGCTCAGGCTCCATCTACGGCTCCAGGCTTTGTTTTTTTATGTTGGAAACTCCATGCAAAATGTACACTGCTCCAAAATAGATGACCGAGCCCAAGCAGAGGTTTGGCAAAAGGCCCAGGGCCCGATTTAGAGCACAAAAAAGTAGCTGAGCACAACAAAATTATGCGCTATTACCAAAAGGTTACAGGTAAAAATATCATGAAACAGACTGCAATCTGTGACTTGTATCCTATATGTTTTTTTAGTAGAAATTTATTAAGCAGTATTTTCTGCTTACAAGCAGCTCTATGAAATTGCGCCCAGGCAAAATGTCACAGTACGACACAAAATGCTTTCTTTTGTCCAACTTGTACTTCTCCCCACGAGTAAACACCCAGCAAATTACTACAACTTCCAAGTACACTCACCTTTCACTCCAGAATCGACAAAGTGCTTCAGCTGAAACTCAGCCGGCCTACAGAGAAGGCTCTCAGCAGCTGGATCCAAGCCCAACTTTCTCGCTCTCTCTGCTAGAGTTGTCTTGGCTCCAGTCTTGTACGGGACAAACTGCAATAAAGTTCAATGATTGCATTATGGTAGAGGGCGCTCTTTGAACTTCCTCATACATTCCACTCACAACCAACCACTTAGTAACTGTTATCAAGAGAAGCAGTTTGGTTTAATTAAAAAAATTGCGGGAAAATAAGCAAGACTTTTTCGGTCAAACTGAGAGCAAAGTTAAAGCAGTGCCTGTTCGGAGTTTCCTTTTTGCACCACGTTGTACTTTGATGTTTGTGCAATGAAGGTAATAAACTAAACTAAAATACAGTAGATAACACTACATCAACTACATTTTCACACATGAACATACTCAAATGTATTGACATCTGTGTCGTCCTCATATTGCAATGAACTTTAGAAGTTATCCCAGTTCGGCTGCTACAAAGTCTTTATAATCTTTCCAGATTTCTGAGATTTTCAAAACTGCCATCTCAACTCCCAATACAGAGCCAGGTCACCTGTGAGCAAGTGTGATTAAGGACCAATAGTTATCCATAGTTTGACTAACTCTGACCGAACGCACGCTATGGTTGGTCTAGTCTAATCGACAATTAGAGACCAGCCTACATAGGCTGGTTACCAATAGGTGTTTTAATAGCACGGTGCAGAGAGGACCAGTTATCAGAAAAAACATGACGTAATATAACTTATTATCACCAACTTTTGAAACAAAATCACTCAATTAAATACTTTTTTTATAATGAGCCCGTCATAAATTTGGGGTACTGTTCATCCACAATCATCCAAGGTACATTTTACCACAGTTTGTCCAAAAACGAAAACAAACTTGTTACCGCCATTTCTCATGGTACCATCCACATGAAATGACTAGAGTTGTTCACACTTCAATTTCAGTGCGCATGCACTACGTACGTCACAGGCCCACCCCTAGTAAACCTTTGGTCCTTGATTAAACTTGCTCTATTATGAGACTGCTTTCACACATTTGGATCCATTCAGACATAACAGACATCAAGTCAGAAGTGTTTTTTTGTCGCTTACCAACGTGTTGACTTCCTCAACGGTTCGAGCATTCTTGAAGGCCTTCAGTAGCCTGTCTGTCATCTTACCACTCTTTTCTATCTGCTTGACTGCAGATGATGCTTTGATCTGCACGTTTCTACAAATCACACAAATAACAAATTCAAAGTCAATAACAACGAAACAAGCACTTGGATCTGTGTTGTCACGAACGGTTAATAATTTTTTTTTAAAGATTTGAAAGATTCCTACTGGATCTGTGATAATATAAAAAATAATAATAAATATAAAAAAATCAGCCGACACAAAAAAGTGGATTACCACAAATAAGTTGTCAGAAGTACAACCTTTTTATCGGTTTTGGTAAATTCAACCAAACCAACATTACTTATTATTTGGCGAGAACATATTTGGTAAAGTATCCAGTAAAGCTGTTTTTCACTCTGCTAAATCAAATACAAAGTTTACTCACTTGAGCTCTTCCAGTTTAGCAACCACTTCTCTGATTTTATCGGCTTCCATGTTATTAGTTCGTTCCTTCCGATATCGTGCAATAAATGGAATACTACACCCTTCCTCCACCAGATCAACTACATTTTCTGTCAATGTGCAAGATACATGTAAGTAGAGTTAAAGCCGTGAAAAATCAACAATGAAAATAAAACACACCTTAAAACACTTGTTCTTAAATAACATGTACCTGATTAAATTATAATAAACACATTTTGTTATCAAAGTATTATTAGTTTGTACTATAAAGTCCAAGTACCAAAGCAAAACAACATTTCCACAAAACATGTACATGTAGTCACACTTTGTCATGAGATGGTCCTGCCTCAGCGCGCCGTAACAACACCCCTCTTTACTAACCCCTGGTAGGGAAGTGATGACAAACTAAGCTGATTGGCTCCCAACAGTAATTGCTTCGTGTGTGTGTGTATGCTGGTTAAAAACTTTTGAGCACTTGCAGGGTGCTAAGTTCGAGTGTCAAAAAGTATTTTTGACACAATCCCACTTTAAATTAATCTTTTTTTTTTACATGGTTACCTTGAACTGCATAGTTAGACATGCCAGAAGATCAAAGAAGAATGAGAGGGGACCAGTTGCTCAGAAATGGAATTGTGCCATATATTTGCAAATTTAAAATAACCAGTTCCAGGGGTTATGAGCGAGCACGGCATACTGGGGAAAAAATTGCACGGCGAGATCGATCAACCCTGGGAATGAGATTGGAAACGGTCTAGCTCACTGCTCAATTGGCACAGTTGCCTAAAGCAATATTAAATTACTACAGCTCTTCCTTTTATCAGATTACTGTCCGTGGTTTTTACAATCTCTCCTTGTAATTTTATCCTAAGATTTACAACATCTAAAGCATTACATACATCTTGGCGTGTCGTGGCCTGTGATGGTCAAGTGCAGTAGAGTGTGTGGGTCCGAGTGACCAAGTCCAGGTCTTGACACTTATGCCCTTTATCAAGACACTTGTCCATTGTTTTGCTTCGTCCATTGTATGGGACATAAAGCCATAAGTCCAGGGTTTGCCCTTAACCTTTTTCAGTGACTAGCCAGCAGCAACAGTTAGCTTGTTCACTAATCTTGTCAGCTTTTTCAATGGTCTATGTATTTTAAATGAAACGATAGGGATGCTTTTCAACACTGAACTAGCCAGCTGAATCACTTGGAGTGAATTTTGACTGGTCCTCGGGTGTTTTAACTGGCCTTTTGCCAGCAGACCACTGTTAACATGGTTAAGAGATAACTCTGAGGTCCCGATGTGTTATGTAATGAACATAAAAGAAACCAGTACAAGTGAAGACAAGGGGCTTGCCCTGATGCTTCTGGCATGGTCTGGCAGCCTCACTTTGTATCTCTTTCAAGATATTTCATAACGGTTGCTTCGTCTCACAAAATAATTGTGAACAATCCAGATTCGGTAATCCTGGGCCAGGAGGGTCCTTCATGACAGGCATGGAGAATTGCCAGTGTGCACTATTGTTGTACAGCTTTGTCATTATTGTTAGTAGAGTTGGCCATTTTACACATGAGCTGAAACGTACGAATAAGCTCAAATATATGTAACCGTGTAAAGTAAAAAGTCTTTAAAGGTAGGGTCATAGATTGGTTTTTGTCAACGTTATGCTGATTTATAGGCAATATTATCAAGAAAGATACAATAAACGTCTATGTAAAATTTTCAGCTGAATACAGTGTCTACTTGCTGATAAAACAGCAAAAGAACGGATCAGTTTTTCACAAGAACATTGAGCCCATCAACGTATAGCGAGGTGACTGCAGGTACCAACTACATCTTTGTATGCAGCATTCATGAAATCTGGGAAATCTGGGAAACAATTCATTTCTCAGATTTCAAACGTTTTGGGGTGAAAAATTTCCCAAACCATTTATTACTTCAAAGGGAATCCTTTCTCAAAATAGTTTTTACTATCAACCTCTGCAGTGCTTCTCACCAAGTAAATTTACAGTCAATAATTTTGGGGAGTATTTACCGACCTATGACCCTTCACCAGCCCTTGTCAAAGATTCAAGACCCTTTTTGCACTTACGGACAGCCCAGTATTTCTCGTACACACTCTGGGAGAGTAGATCTACCATATTCCAGTTCATCATAAGTCCACATCCGTCCTTCTTGGTGGCAGATGTCGAAGCTCTATCTTTTGGGCGGTTGTCCATTTTTCAATTATTATGAAACTTGATTACCTGTCAATTACACAGACCTCCGTTAAATACACTGAAACCCTAAAGATTACAATTTTTGACATGTTTGAATGCAACTGTACACAGTTCTCAAATAAATCACCATTGGTCGTATTGCACAAAAGCTTTAGTTTTTTAAAACCCTATACTCTCCTACCCAACTGGCTCTTGCCACAAAAATCCACAGGATACTGCAGAGATTAAGACCACAGTACACAAGCCATGGGGTTTCCACATAAAACCAGAGCTCTGTACAAATAGAAAAAACCCTTGTACCCAATGCTAGCCTAGAGGGTATGGTACTTTGTGGCAGTCTTTCTCATCTGAAGGACGAAGTAATAATGGTGAAGTGTCTTGCTTTGAAGGACACAAGTGCCACGACTGGGATTCGAACCCATCACACTCTGCTGATCAGAAACTCCAGAGCTTGAGTCCGGTGCGCTTGACCGTTCGGCCATGACTCGCCATCAGTTTGGGTGTTTTTTCACCATCTTTTTTCTCTCAACATTTAACATAAATAACAACATTAAACAACAGTAACACTCAGTGACGTTTTAAACTGAACTTAAATCCTTCAGTACTAAGGCTAACCGAGGTTAGTGGTACACTCGAGTCATTATAAGTTTTATCTTCAAGCAGGCTTGATTCTGATAGGTCGAACCATAGCAACAAGGATTGTGGTATAACCTATATTGCACGGCTCATATCACACTCTGCGTATTGCGCTGTTTTAACTCTGCGTATGTATTGCGCTATTCTAAGCTATACATGCCGAAAGTACAGCTACAGAAGTCAATGTAAATTCAAAAGTGGCGCGTTTGGCAATTTTCCCAGTGTACAGCGGTGCTTCATCCATCTTTACTGCGCATCAAGTTAGCTTGAAGATAAATTTGTTATCACACGCGCGCGCGCTCATGGAATACCAACAAATATAGCCAGCTCAGCCTTTTTTGGCCTCATTGGATATGGGACGCAGAGGCGCTATCTTTCTGTAATCCACTCGCACTTGTGATCAAATTAATAACTGATTAAAGGTGGATGCGCCAAGAAAACTACGACGACAGTGTAGGGCCTAAGTCCTATCCACCTAAGTCATACTCACTCATCTCAGTCACTCAGTCATAGGCCTAGGGGAGGGCATGTCCGTCCTAGCAATAGCATGCTCAAATGGTTAGGGGTAATCGATGTGAGACTGAGACTGAGAGCAAGATAACAAGTAAGTACTCCTTCCTACTAAAATTATGAGGTTCGATCCGCTATTGGCTCCACGGGGCCGATAGAGGATCAAACCTCATAATTCTAGGAGTAGATGAAAAGGGCGACATCGATCCAAGTCGACCGGAACAGTCGTTCTTTTTTTATTGCACCCATACCATTTATAGCCCAGGTTGGACTCCTCCGTTGCTAGTGCAGTGCAACGAATACTGATTGATAGTTTGGGAATTGACCTATTTTTCATTTATTTTGGTCAGAGACCACCATGTCAGACTCAGCAGAGATGCAAAGGTCGTATTTAAAAAAACAAAAAAAAACAAAAACAATGAAGTACCTTTGTTTTGGACATACCTGTCACGTGGAAAGTGGAAAATGGCTTATTTTGAGAAAGACAGTCTGGAGAAAGAACGGGCTTTAAATTTTCCCTCCATCACACCCCCAGTCGCAGACGAGTGCCGTGGTGTGGTGGCTAAGCGCGTGTGATGTGTAGTCACATGCCTTTTAATTCTACGCCCTCTATCGTCACAATACATAAACATTAACGAAGCTCCACTTCGGCAAAAGTATGGACGGCCTTCACAGCAAAAAGTACAGGAATTAATACAAAATCCGAAAAGATAGCTATACCAAAAACACAGACGAATTAGTTGCCACCCATTTTGGCGGGAAAATGGCGGCCATCTTAAAAAATGGCAGTCATCTTGATTTTTTCTTGCTCATGTGTGTTTGGAGAATAATATGCAGTGACTATATCTATGAAAATATTGTGTGGAAAAATAAGATTTATATAATATAGGCCCCCTACTACTGAAAATAGAGGCAAAAGCGGCAATTTTGAATTTATGCAAATTAGGCATATTTCCCCTACTTCCTTTTTTTTCTTTTTTGATACGTTGTTTTGGAGGGTTTCAAGAGACACTTGCAAAAAAAATCATTTCTGTTGCAATTTTGTCTAGGTCAAACCATAGATTGACTAGACCACAGTATTGCTGCAATCAACCCCAGCAGCGCAATAATGGCCCCAACACGACGTATCGCATGCAATCACCATTGCACCTACTTAATTGTTCAATTCAATCATAGAGCAAGGATTCAATTCAATAAACATGTTACCCATCGACCTTAGCAGAGTCTTTCTCGAAGGCTAAAGAACAGACATAAACAGGTATACTGGTGTAATTAACAGAAGGAGTCAAGGGGGAAGAAATGAAACCTAACGAACGCAGATTATTTTCGTTTGGTTGGGGTACGAACTTTGTATCTAACTCTTTTGCGTTCCGTAGCAGGACATGAGCAAACTGCCGGCTGTTGGTGAAAACGATCGGAGTTGGGCCGGAAGCAATTTTTTGTTCTGCAGCACATGCCGGCTATGGAGTAAACAGTTAAGGTATAGGGAAGAAGAGCCTATCTCTTTTAACTGTTGACTGTACTGACGAAGTGTGCTGCAGAAAAAAAAATCGCGGGCCGGAAATTGATATATCCGTCGTGCATGATACATGGTGCGCAATTGTGAAAATGCTTGCCAAGCAAGCCAACATTATTTCACCAGCCTCGCTACAATGGGCAGTGCGCCGAACGAAGATTTTGTATGAATTATAGTTTATTGTTATCAACAAAAGAAAGAGAGAGAGAGAGAAAAAAAATAGAAAGGTCAGGTAGGCTATTGATCTGTGCACCATTGCACCGCAGTACACACAATAGTACACACATCAGTGTATGTATTTTTAACTATTACATGGTGTACTGCAGTCAATGGCATAGTCGAAGTAGTGACAAGCTCCCTCTGAGAGAATAAACAACATGTCTGCTAAACGAGTAGTCTACATTGTTATTATATTTGTAACATTATACCTGTTTATAAATTACTTGATGGTAAGATGGGTGCTTTCAACGTACAATAATGCCGTTCCATTACGAAGTACCTCAGTTGTAACTGGTAAGTGAATTTTTGTCATTGGTAACAATTATTGTCAATAAGACCGGTGGCAGATTTCACAAAGAGCTAACATTGACCTTTAAAAAAGGCATGGTGCTTTTGGTAATTGTCAAAGACCAGTGACCTCACTTGGTGTATCCTAGTGTAAATGCATAAAATAACCTGTACAAATTTGGGCCGCTTTGGTCATCGAAGTTGCACACAAAATAAACACCCCTGTTGCATAGAATTGTGTGCTTTCAGATGCCTGAGAAGGCTTCATGCATGAAGCATTTTTCAGATTCAAATTCTGGGGTGAAAATATACCTCTTTCTCTAAAACTACATCACTGCAAAGGGGGTCGTTCCGGACAATGTTTTATAATATCAACAGCCAGGCCCGTAACCAAGATTTATTTATTTATTATTTATTTTTTTATTTATTTTATTTATTTTTTTATTTTTTTTGGGGGGGGGGGCAAATGTGAAAGTTTATTTATTTATTTTTTTTTTTGGGGGGGGAGCGGATTTTTTTAAATTGGAATTTGGGGGGGGGGGTCCGCCCCCGCCTCCCCCCTGGTTACGGGCTGCCAGGCCCGTAACCAGGATTTATATGTGGTTTTTTTGGGGGGGGGGCGAATGTGAAAGATTTTTTGTTGGGGGGGGCGGATTTTTTGTGGGGGGAGCGGACTTATTTCTTCTTCTTTTTTTTGAATTTTTGGGGGCGTCCGCCCCCCCCCGCCCCTGGTTACGGGCATGTCAACAGCTCTCCAGTGCTGTCTACCAAGTAAGTTTGTACTGTATTGTCTTAAATATGAAAGTTCTATGGAAGGGTGGTGGTGCTGGTGTTGGGGGTTACCTGCTGAAAAGTGCTCACCAGCTAAAATGACATGGGGTGCGAATGTATAAATTAGTTGTTGTTGGCTTCACGTTTCGACACTTGTAGCAGAGTCTTTCTTAATGGCTAAAATTAATTACTGACAATAAAGCAGTGTAAGATAAAAGTAACAAGTAACGAAATCAAAAAAATTATACACTGGGTACCATTTTATGGAGTCAACTTTTTGACTCCACAAAATGTCCCACCGTGTTAGTTCGCAAAGGTCAAGGAAAACCACGCAGTTTCGAGGCATATTTGTGTGGACCGTTGTGTTCTACTTTTAAAACATCTTTCTAACCATATGCATTTTATAACAAACGGTTACAAACGCTTTTTGCAGACCAACTCGACCGATCTAAGGCAACGTGTACCTTTAATGCTACCCCACAGGGTTTTTTTTTCTAGCGGTACCACACGGAGGATTTCTTTAGAAAAAGAAATAATAGAAGACAGTGGAAGTACCGCGTAACTGCCATATGTAAGGGTGTGTATGTGGATAGGTATAGACATTCAAACCGGGTACCTCTCACAAAAGAGGACAATAGGGTCCCTGGTTGGGCGAAGGTCCCCAGTTGGAGAGTGTGTACAAAAACCAATGGGAGCTGTGGCCAAAATACAACCAAAAGAGGGACAAGGAGGTCCCTGATTCCAGGTGTTTACTAGTCTTGGTTCCAGATGTCGGTGGGGAAAAACATTAGTCACAGCGCCCTCTAGGTTTATTCATTACAAACGTGTACATGTACAGTGTGCATAAATCCGAACGTTGGTACTGATTGTGTGTACACATTTGGTCTTGGAACCAAGACTAGGTGTTTACACACTTGTGCTTACGGATTGGGAAGGGCCCTTGTCTGAACTTTTACACCATGGAACAATAGACCCCACAAAGTATTAATGTTCAACTTGGACCCCACAAAGGAATTCTTTAGAAAAGGGAATTAGAACAAACAATAGCAGGACCTGAGTAAAAAAGAGGCCCACACAAGGGAAAGGTTTTGAAACACTGTGTGGACTTACACACGTCCACACAGTGTTTTTGACAGTGTTGAAAAATATGTTTTTTTCACAGAACAAAGGAAAGTCCACAGAGTTCTTCGGAGTAGATCAATATTAAAATCTTCTTCGTCTGAAAACTCCGATTTATTCCATCACCTTGTATTTTTGCGTTGCACTTGCGTAAAAGTCATGTTAACCCACCCGACGGGAATAGACTCCGGAAATTGTTTTAGCCCGATTTGAAAACAAAAATTAAATTAGCTGTTGCAACCAATTGTAACGCAAAAATAGTTAATGGCCTGACATTTCGACCCAAGCAGAGTCTTTTTTTAAGGCTGAATGACAAAGAAATTAACTTGGGAGACCAGGGGGGGGGGTGATGTGGAAGAGGGGAGAGACAAACAGAAAGCTCACAGAAAAAGCAAGGACGAACAACAAAGAATGAGACAAGGGGTGGGGGTACAGGGTGGGTTATCCATAAGAGGTTTGAAACCATAAAAGACAAGATCAAAGGGGGGGGGGAGTAATTCATTATTGAATGAGACAGACTAAAGAGAGGGATATCTGTGAAAAAGGAGAAGGCAAAGACAAAAGGTTGTTGATGATTTCCTTCTTGTTCAGACGATGGGGTTGAATGGTCTGGAGGTGCCTTATCCACAGTTTCTCCTGACTCAGACGAACAGTCTCTCTGTGGTTACCTCGAGCCTCAAAGCCCTGTAAAATCATGTCAGAAATTGAGTGAATAGAAATGTTGATGTGATTTCCCACTGGACCTGTACCCAGTTCTTGGAAACAAAATGTAATAAAACATATCTTTATTGTTTGTCATTTAAACAAAATAAAAAAAAACATGAAGTTCTTGTTTTACTTTATTAAAGATGGATATGAACGGTGTATTCCAAGCAATGCGTATAGCGTATGCTGTCTGCTGTTTTTTTTATAAAATAGTGAGGCTAGACTGCACGTCTTTTTATCGCCAAAGATACTTCTATTCAGGAAAAATGCCAACTATTCAGTCAGTGTGCAGCCAGTCGAAAAGTGTTTCCATTTATTTGTTACATGTGCATAGACCGTGTGGTTATCTCTCGAGTCTCACCCCACGGACCCGTGTATGCACATTTATTTTCTGCAGCACACGTGGGCTATGGAGTCAACAGTTAAGGAATAGGGAAGAACAGCCTGTCTCTTAACTGTTGACTGTATTGACGAAGTATGCTGCAGAAAAAAAAAATCGCGACCCGTATACGGACAGGCGCAGGGTCCAGGCTCGATCCACGGCTGTACGTCATCAAAACCGGTGAAATGTTTTATTCATCATATGTAAATGAAGTGATGACGACACGCTCATTTCGCGAAACGGCCGCTGCAATGCAACAGATTCACGTCAAATTATTGTCTTTTTAAAAACATGTCTGAAATTTTGAAACTTTATGTAAGTGAAACTAAGGTCTTTATTACACTCCAGCAAACATGAATTTAAACATGCAGCGTATTTTATTATCTCGTTCATATCCATCTTTAACGTTCTTCTGACTCTCTCCATTTTTCTTTTGCAAGGAAACGCAGGTAGTCAGACTACAAAGCCTGTTCCAGGCAGAAAGCCTGTGCCAACTGCAAAGCCTGTGGCACTTACGAAGAATATGCCACAAATGGATTACGAATTCGTCATAGCTCACTACGGGGAGAAACTTGATTGGTTGAGACCCGTTGCTAAATATTGTCACGTGTACGACAAAGGTCACGACGCAAAACTAAAACCTTCATTTGCTATCAACCGCTGGGACGAACTACCTAATGTTGGACAGGAGAGCCATACCTATCTCTATCACATTATCAAGAATTATGAACACCTCGCAAATATAACCATATTTCTCCATAGCCAAATAAAGGATTACGCCCCAACATTTTGCTTTCCAACTCCCCAGGAGTTTCTCGCAAAAGCAAGGGAAGAAGTTCCCTGCGTGCTGTTTGGAAAGGTCCAGTGGGGGAAAATCAAACATGTTGCCATTTGGAAGTATGAATACGATAATGGTATTATGCGTCATGCTAAAAATGAAACACTTGGACAATTTTATCAGACTGTCTTTGGGAAAGCGCCACCACATCAGGCCGTAGATTATTGCTTAGCGGGCTGTTTCTCAGCGACAAGGAGGTGTCTCCAAAAGCATCCAAAGGAGTTTTATCAAAAACTGATTTCGTTTATGGACGATCACGTGAACCCGGAGGAAGGACACTATATCAGAAGACTGTGGCGAACTATTGTCACTTGCTAGACAAGTTGTGTTGGGTTGGCGAGTGTGTGTTGTGGTCATATACCTTTCCTTGGAAATAGCCTCAGTGTTTGGCAGATCAAGTTGGGAATATTTTACTTGATTTGTATGAACTCTGCCGGTACCTGTAATAATTTTATTTAGTAATACGTGTCGGCTCTTATTTAATGATAACGCTGTATGGCTGGTAGTTTTTTAGCCCACCTTGTTGGGCTGTAATGACTCTCTTTTAACATCGGTCATATAACACTCACCATTACAGCCCACCATCTCTACGCACCATAGAATAAAGAAAGTGTTTGCCCGACACACTGGTAGTTTCTGATTGCAAATTTCTCCCATTTCTAAACATCCCATACTATTCAAACCTACTCATATTATTCCTTACATTTCCAAATTTACTTTGATACATGACAGGGATTACCAAATGATACCTTTGTCCACATGTGATAATTTGAAAATGGCACAAAAAACGTGTACAAAAATTACATTCAAGTACGTCGTGACTCAGAAACTACCAGTGTGTCGGGCAAACACTTTCTTTATTCTATGGTGCGTAGAGATGGTGGGCTGTAATGGTGAGTGTTTAAAGATCTACTTCAGCAATATCTGCGAAATAAAACAAATTGCTGAATCTTAAACATAATGTTATTAAGTATTCTGACCTTGTAGATTGGATTGTTTTAAACATATATTTTTTTCGTAATTTTAACCGGAAAAAATAATCCGATCTTAGGGTTTTTAAAAACTCGCGCGCTTCCATGGCTCCCTCCATAGGCACCATGCATGTCCCATACTGAAGCACGTGTATTTACGCGCACCACGAACCAACTATAAGATACGTGGGTGAACCAGCGAATGATGACGTACTTATAAGAAAGGGGAAACCAGGAAGTAGCGATGTGTCGTGTGTTTACACGGTAACTATGTGTGATGATCTCATTATTCGAATACATTCACCAAGTTAAGACGTGAGAATTGACCATGCCGAACTCATGTTCTGTTGGTGGATGTACTTGGAACGCAGATAGGAACCCAGATGTGAGTTTTTGTTTCGATTCCCAAGAGATCCTGTCCAGAGAATGGAATGGGTGCCTTCGGTGACCAACACAGGGTTTCACGGTGACAAAATGGACCATGATTTGCAGTGCCCATTTTACGGACGACTGTCGGGTTGCAACATCGCAACTAAAGAGCAGTTTTGGATTAAAAAGCTATAACAGGCTTAAGCCAGGTTCAATCCCAACCATGAAAGCCCCATCTGCAGTGCTATCATCTTTTCAAACAGAGAGTAAAACAGGCACAGCCAAATGAAACTAAGCGATTCAGCCAACACTCGTCTGGCATGTCATTTAAGAAAAGAGAGAAGAGCTGGGTAAGCAACTTTTAAGTTCTAAAACTAAGTTCTATGAGTATGTAGTTGATATTTTACCATCGTTTCTTTTCATTTCAAAACATGCACTTCTCGCAAGAGATTTCAAACTCAATAGTAGGGCTACCAAAATTATCAACAATTTTCCTTTTCACTCGATGTGATTGTGAGCATGATTCGAGTTCGAAGTTTAGGAAAGTTTGTAACTAGTTACCAATTCTACTTCACCTCCTTGACCTTGTCATCCCAGTGCACATACATGTGTACAAGACTCCCCTTCAACTTCAAGTACAACCTACAGACTTCATTATTGACCTTACATTGCTTTTCCAGTTTAGTTTGCTTTCAACATCATTGTATCCCTGGGGGAGGAGTACCAGGGGAAGGACCATGGTAAAAAATTACTTGGGCCTACAAAGGGCAAAGCCATACATGTGTGTGAATACAATGCCCAAATTATGACATTTTGACTTAGAGGTTAAATACAATGTTTGTTTTGATCTTTTGTTCAGGTTTTGCAAGAAGCTTTTGCTGAATATATGCTAAGTATGGTGACCAGGAGCCCACTGGTGAACAACTTCTCCCATCTAATGTGATGGAAAGTTCAATCACATCAGAGGAGGTAATGAAACGGTTTACTGGCTTGTTGCAGAAACAACCTTAATTATGTTTAGGGGAGAAATATTCAACCGCATGGGGTGGGGGTCAGCTTCAAAATGCCTGGACCCCGAGCTGAGGGTTATTTTTATTTCATTACACATCAAAATGTGCAGTATCGGAATAATAATTAACTTTACTTTGCATAATCATACACTTGTCAGGCCTGGAATTTCATCTTGGAGAGGGCAAGGCCATTTTCATTTTGTAAAGGGTACTTCCATTGGAAAATCTTAAAGTCTATGGGAGACTTTTGAAGGGGCACCAAGGCCAACACAAGGGCAACGAAGGCCATGGCCTCCGTGTAATTCCAGGCCTGACTTGTGAATATCTTAAAAGTTAACAATTTCCCTCAAGATTTTTAACAAATTTATAAACCCCTAGGTTTGAGATGCATGATTCATGTCTGTTTGCAATTTTGTTTCAAGCAGAATTATTAAAATGAAAGAAAGGTTTTTTTTTGTCCTATTACATGTATTAAAGAGATACTGTTGACATAGTTTAAACACCTTATTGTTAATGCAGAGGATTATTTCTGATGGTAAAATATGATTTATTCATCAAGCCATTGTGGATTTTTTTCTTTATTGATTATACATGTATTGTACATATTTTTTGTACACCCTTTATTATCTTATGAGAAGAGTTGTTTTAATGCCCATGTAGCTTTTACTTGACCGCAACCACATCTGGTAATTTAAATGTAGGGTTTTATTGAGTACATGTACACATGTATACCGTACTTATTTGTTATTGTTATTATTATTTGTTAGAAGGGGGATCAACCACAAACTTGTTTGCTACGTAAGATTAATGAGCAGCCCCAGTTTGTGCATATTGCATGGTGAACTAAAGTAGTTTTTTTTTTGGGGGGGGGAGAAAAAGAGGAGTTGGAGTACATGTATTGGGGTTTGCATATTTCATGTGTAATGTGTTTTCAATCCAGGGCAAACACAAAACAATTACACTTCTTTTTGACAATTTGCCAGACAACCTGTCTTTCTAAGCTTTGACTGTAATTTGAAATGTTTGTTTACATTTTCTTGAAAGTCTACATTGAGCTGAAAATTTTGATAAGGTCTTTTAGAATGTCTGTAGGCAAGAAGAGTAAGGATCGCATGGAATTAGTTTTGCAACATTCCCTTTTAATTTAGCTGTTTTCTATTTAATTACTCAATGAAAATTGAAACTAGACAGAGAGGTCAACTTTGGTGATACAACTTTTCTTGACATTAAGTATTACATGTACACTGTACTCTTAACTCCAAAAATATTGCTTTTTGTACATAAGGTGGTCATTTACCATGTAGTATATGCAAGAAGGGTAAGGAACTCATAGTTACATTTTCTTTTAATGGCAACGTGTCCCTTTAATTTATTAATTAAGCTGCTTTCTATTTATTTACTTCACTTGAAGAGGGGTAGTTGACTTTGCAAAAACAATTGTTGTTTTATTCTATTTTTCTTGAAATAAAATAATACTCATAAAGACTAAAGACTGATATGTGTATATTATTAAAAGTATTTATTGTCATTTACTCATGGATCATCTAAAAATGATTGTAACACACTGAAAATTTAGAGTAAATGGAGGCCACCAATCCCACCATGTTTGTATCCTCAATTCTGAAAACCTTCCTGAAAACCATGTACCACTACTAGATTAGCAGAACATGTTTTGATCATAGTATGATTTGAAACTTTGCATGGTGGGATCAGGTTTGCAGTGATGCTATGTATAAAATCTCGTTGTGAGTAGTGGTGGTTTTAAAAAGAACAGGTGGTTTGACAACTTCCTGAAGAGGATCAGGGCATACTGATCAAAAAATCAAGTTGTGAAACCACTGTTTCTTTTCAGAACCACCACTACTCAAAAGAGATTTTACCTATGGTGTCAGCGCAAACCTCACCTAATTATAGACATTGTTCTTGTAATGACACACATCCCATCTCAGTGAGCCAAATATTAACAGATTTTTATCAAAGATTGTGGTTCTCAAAAAAGTTCCCCTTTTGAAGCCTCTTTGCTGTATAACTTCCATGTTTGTAATATGTACATGTAAGTTGAATGCATTTCACTATTTTCCATTGAGAGGCACAACAGCATGAGCTTTATGTTTGACAAATAATTTGTACATCTATTTTTTGAGTCTCATTTACAAACATTTTATCAACTATAGGGGCTAAAAATACCACACTAAATTCGAGTGAGAAGAGGAATTCTTATTATATGATTGGCAATAAATTTTAGGGTTTTTAAGTTACTAATAGTCAAGTGGCGGGTAAACCCTTTATATTGTCCATTGGGGTTGGGATATGTCCTTCGGATGGCGTCCATGATACATGAAGGAAGTGGCACTCTGTTGAACCTTCCGAGGTAGCCCGTACACCATCTGACAACTTGCCTGTAAACAACATGGCGATTTCTTCTGCAAACAAAGTAGTTGAAGAAAATCAAATTAGGTAAACATTTGATATCAATATTTGTTTAAAAACACAGTTTTCCCATTTTGAAGAAATCACGTACGAGTAAGGGTGGAAATATACTCTTCTGGTTTGTCCAGTCGAAAAACTTGTAGGAGAACCCCCCCAACACACACACACCCTTACATATGGCTGTTACAGGGGTACTTTCATTGTTGTTCTCCTTTTTCTGAAGAAATCCTAATTGGGTCACCACCAGAACAAAGAAAACCTTATGGGGTAGCATTGCTCCGTAAGTTGGCATGTGTAAGCTCACACACACACACACACACTCAAGTGTGTCATGAGCTCCAATCGTGGACCCTCCTTTGTTCAACTCTTTGTCCTGACAAACGTGGACCCCATTGTTTTCCTTTATGATAACAAACATGGACCTATTGTCCCTTTTGTTGTAAGTCCTCGGTTTGATTGCACTACAAACTCACACACACACACTTTTGGGTTCTTTAAAGAAGTCATAAGCTGTAACATACTCAACAATTGTGACAGAGATCAAAGTGTTTAGAAAAAATCTTGTACAGGTTTTATGGTTATTCGTTTTTCTGAGTTGAATAAATCTAATCCAACAGTCAATTATACTCAGGGTTAGGTAAGAGGCGTAATAATTTTTTTGGGGGGAGGGTTTGCTCCTTACATTATTTTACAGTTCAATTAAAAAAAGACACTTACTGGTCTAGAGTCCCTTCAACTGCATCTCTGCCATAGTATTCACCGGTACTGTAAATACGCGGTTTGAAGTACAGCCGGGTGCAGACAGACTGCTTCAAACCAATCATGCACAGCAAGGCTTTGGTTTTCATCCTCTACATTAATGTTCAATGCTGCCATTTGGGCTCTTGTCTTCTGCACTTCCTTACAGCAGATGCAGTTCACTGCCATTGGTTGGACCACACAGTGTCCGCATGAGCACCTGAAAGAAAAATTTAAATAACAGAAAATTAACGGATGAAAGTGTTGCTGTACTGACATAGGATGGACTATGTTCATGACCATTAACTAATTTTACGTGAACGGGGGTAATACAAAATGAGTGGGGATTGAAACGATGCGTGTCTCATTTATACATCTAAGTAAAAAATCATGCAATGTTTCGCATTGTTTATCAATGGCCGTTGTTCTTACTTTGTGTCTCTGGGAATTTTTTTTTATTTTATTTTTTTTATTTGAAAAGTGGTTTGTAATTGTAGTTCTGTTTTAAAGAATAAACATGACATATCATACTAGCCTAAAAGAAAACTATGAGAAATAATTAGCAAATGAGCTTGACATAAAAAATAATCCGATTAGGCTAGGACCTACCTCAATCATTTGCTAAAAAAAAATAAAAAAAATAAATGCGGTAGAACAGTGACACTGACAGAAAATATGGCTTGTCAGGATCAGTTCGGTACTGAAAATAAATGTTATCTCCGACACACTGAGATTTGATGATTGTATTGTGAAAAAATTAATGGATAAACGAGGAATTACAGAAACAAATAAAACAACATTCATCTATTTTCCTTCTCCATGGAACCCGGTTCTCCGATAAGGATACCTGCACTAACCCAATGGGAACAATTTTTGAGTGACACCATTCAATGTATCATGAAAACGTGAACCATATTGGACAACAGCAACCATTTCGTGAGAAAAAAAAATCAACTTTCTGCTGCTATTTCTATCCATTATAGCGGCCTCATATGCCGCATAGATAAATAAGTACTTCATGACGATAAAAAACAGTGAACATAGCATTGTTTGTTCTTCAAAAAACCTGTGGGACTCACCATTCAGTATTGTTTAGTCGACCTCCTGCATCAGGATTCGCACGTTCACGATCATCGGCGGCCAGTGGCTCAAACCTGTATGGTTTGGCACCTCGCACTTCCTCGTCAAGCACTCCCCCAGCTTCATCAACGCCCTCTTCGTCTTCGGAAGAGCTCCCTCCACCGTCAGATCTATCCTCACTATCAATACTATCATCTACCTTCGAATACTATCGAACCTTATTCATTTGTGTAGAAAGTATAAGCCCATTGTAGTGTGTGCAGATCTAATCTCCTTGAGTTTTTTTGCAGCTAGGCTAGCAAAGCTCAATGCTATTAGTCCAGTGACAGGTTGTAAATAAACAGCGGTTCCCACAGGTGCTGTCTATCACTGTTTTATGTCCATGTTTCAGACGACTGTTTGATGTACTGCTCATATTGTATGGCAGTTACTGTACAACAAGAAATCGTGTAGGCCCTACTGTACTTATAAGAAGTGGCAGTTACTGTTAAAAAAATCATGTGAACCAACCTATAAATTGCCTGAATGCTTCAATCCTTTCTAGGTGTGTCCAGGGGGACCTCCATTCATCTATATAGACCCTTAGAAAAGGGATTGTGTCATCCAAACAATGTTATATACGCTTATTAAGAAACTGCCTTCTGTGAGCTCCCCCTTTTATGAGGACATGCTGCTTCCCAGGTTGTATCGTAAACTTGGGTGTGATCCCTGGCTACACGGCAGTTAACGGTTGTATGGCTTCTGACTGGCACCCCCGAACAAAGATATTGACAAAATAGGGAGACCGCCAATATAGGGCTAGATAGCTCAGTTGGTAGAGCGCCGGTACGTTAATCCGGAGGTCGTTGGTTCAAATCCCGCTCTAGTCAATTTTTCTTTGTTCAACCCCCATACTATTTGAAATTTACCCAGTCAGTTTCCCTTGTGGTTTATTACTTGACATTTAAATTGAAAAAGTCGCATCCCCTCAAGGTGATCCCGTGGCTGCTGCTTCCCAGGTTGTATCGTAAACTTGGGTGTGATCCCTGGCTACACGGCAGTTAACGGTTGCATGGCTTCTGACTGGCACCCCCGAACAAAGATATTGACAAAATAGGGAGACCGCCAATATAGGGCTCGATAGCTCAGTTGGTAGAGCGCCGGTACGTTAATCCGGAGGTCGTTGGTTCAAATCCCGCTCTAGTCAATTTTTCTTTGTTCAACCCCCATACTATTTGAAATTTACCCAGTCAGTTTCCCTTGTGGTTTATTACTTGACATTTAAATTGAAAAAGTCGCATCCCCTCAAGGTGATCCCGTGGCTGCTGCTTCCCAGGTTGTATCGTAAACTTGGGTGTGATCCCTGGCTACACGGCAGTTAACGGTTGTATGGCTTCTGACTGGCACCCCCGAACAAAGATATTGACAAAATAGGGAGACCGCCAATATAGGGCTAGATAGCTCAGTTGGTAGAGCGCCGGTACGTTAATCCGGAGGTCGTTGGTTCAAATCCCGCTCTAGTCAATTTTTCTTTGTTCAACCCCCATACTATTTGAAATTTACCCAGTCAGTTTCCCTTGTGGTTTATTACTTGACATTTAAATTGAAAAAGTCGCATCCCCTCAAGGTGATCCCGTGGCTGCTGCTTCCCAGGTTGTATCGTAAACTTGGGTGTGATCCCTGGCTACACGGCAGTTAACGGTTGTATGGCTTCTGACTGGCACCCCCGAACAAAGATATTGACAAAATAGGGAGACCGCCAATATAGGGCTAGATAGCTCAGTTGGTAGAGCGCCGGTACGTTAATCCGGAGGTCGTTGGTTCAAATCCCGCTCTAGTCAATTTTTCTTTGTTCAACCCCCATACTATAACACATTTAGCTAAGCTTTTAGGTCTCTAATACAATTGCGCGCGTGGAGGAACAAGACCGATACAAGGTAATTTTAAAATGGCTTCTCAACAAGTAGTTGGCCTTCTCAGCGTCTGTACGATTTCAGTATTCATGTCCGTGTTTATTTACTTGATGCTCGGAGCAACACCTCTTCATAATCCCATTGTGATTGGTAAGTAGATTTCAGCCTTGAGACAATCAGGACGTCAGTGCAGTGCAACGGACACTGACGTCATACAAGGGCTAGATCCAACTTAACATTCTTAATAACCTTGTTGGCATAAAACTCTTCTTATAGACGAAAGTGGTGTATAACATGGTTGACTTAATAGTTTTCGTACAGTTTAAGACTTTTTAGTTAAGCAGTTTGCAACAACACATTCTATTTTCTCGGTTCATAGATCTATGCTTGGTTTGATGCATATTATACATTCTTTCAACCATGATTTTTTAATCATTAATAAAACCTTTGAATAAGGATATTCTCAAGTTTCTCTTGATAGCCTATTATGTTTATTTTGATGGTCGACCTAGTTATAGTTTGTGTGCATAAATAGAGTAAAATAAAACTAGAGGTAGGCCCTAGTGATTTGTTACAAAACAGTCACAGAGCTGTTCCATGTTAAAGGGATGGAGATCGGACGAAAGTGAACACTCATGAAAAACTGCTTCTGAGTTTGGGTCCCCTTTACTCCAGACATGGAACCTCCCATACGTATGGTTAGACCTTGTAAGTCTCGCGACGATGAGATCACCGTTAAGCTACCGGGCACCTCTGAGCCATCAGCTATATATGGGAGATTAACGTGGTGCTATTTTTATGGGCGGCCAAACCAACACATTTATAAACTACAGGACAACACAGAAATTAGAAAAAAATAGTTGTTAAAACAAAGAAAAAGTTAAAGTAAAAAACGTAACACAGTCAAATAAAATTGTTTTTAAATAAAAACAACACTTTTCTTTGATTTTTGTTTGTCCTTTAGTTTGTAATTTTTTAAATTTTAGTTATGGCTTTTTTGGCCGCCCATATTGTGTGTGATTTTGTTTCTGTCACATCACCTTTTTTCAACCACCAAAAACATCCGCGGCATTTTAAGTTAATAACGAGAAGTCACCTCAATCTACTAAATGAAAAGTGTTAGTCCCGGCTTAATTCTACCCCCGCCCATGTAGTACTTAATAAACAGGATACGGTTCTTTTCAGAACTAGTTAGTAGTAGTCACCCAAATTCCGCAATCTACTCCAGCCCCGGCAGTAGAATTAGCAAGACAACTTCTCAAAGAACAAATCTACGCAGCAAAGAAGTAGCAGATGGTGTTACCGCAAACTGAATACACAGTTACTTTCATTCTGTCACAATAGAGCGCTGCTCGTACCGATGACGTCACTAAACACGTCATTTCATGGGACACAATTCCACTCATGAAATACCCAAATGAACTATCAAGTTTTAATTACTGGCCCACCTCCAGTTGACACGAAAGTTGAGGTCATATGATTTTACATACACACGAAAAAAAAGTGGCCTATCACATGACATTTTTGGAACATGAATTATTTTGTTTAGTTAAAATAACACATAATGTTTAAATTTTAAAACCTTACTATTTAAAATTAAAAACACATGGCATCCGATGACGTAATGGTGACGTCATTTTCTAGACATAGTGTTTCACCAAGGCCTAAACATTAATTACATTCGATCAAACTTTATTACATAAATGGGAAGTGCGGATTTTGGTGGTGAGATTGACAAAGTTCGGTGGTTTTTGTTTTGATCAACTGCCAAAAATGTCATTCATAAATACTATGGACATTTCTAAAGATATATGCAACACTGTGGAAATGTGTAAGGCCAAGGAATCTGTGAAAATATGGAAATAGAAATCGTAAAACTCAGAGGGTAAAAATGTTGTGCATCGTCCGTGACACATTATGTTCAACAATTTCAACTTGTGCACACCACAATTACCACCGAATCAATCAAAATAATACATTTAAAAAAAATTATTTCTCTATATTCAAACCTGAATAAAAATAACAGTTTTTGCTGAGCCACTAGTGGTCAAGAAAGCGAATCACAAAAGGAAAACGAGCTACATTTTGAAGGAATTAATCTCGACGCCTTATTTTGTTTTCGATCCGGACTAGACTAACCGTATACCCCATGCAACGAAAGGTGTAAAAAAAGTCCCGGATGCAAGCTTGCAAAACCTCTTAAAATTATACCAAAAGAGGGCGACATTCAACATGTAGTTGATGTTGTACTTTGAGCGCTATAGTGGCAAGCGTGGTGCAATCGCTCACTTATTGAGTGTCAGTTTTTTTTAATCAAAAAAATTTCAAAGTTCCACAACTACACCTAGCAAAATAGCTGGCCAATTGTCTTATTACCATCGGGGTTTTTGTATCACTAAAAAATCTATCAATTATCAGCTTTCCCGGAATTCCCATAGGAGTTGTCAAATGTGCCCAAGAGAATTGTGACCTAGAACGACCACAGGACGTGCTCAGTGTGTCACCGCTTCACGTGTAAGGATCACAGCATTATAATTTGCTTGAATTGATTTTATTTAATCATAAGGAATAAGGGTCTATGTAATGCTTTTGGGCGATTTAAAAGTGATTGGTTTCTCCACAAAAAAATTATTACACGCTAATATCAAACTGACACTCAAGAGGTGATCGATGGCCCAAGACTGTGAGTTTTTTGTTTGTTATGGTGTCACGCAGAGTTCAATTAATGTGGGGCGACCGCGCACCCGGGACATTCTGGGAGCGAGATCTGAGTGCGCACCGCGTAGACCGGGATATCCAGGGTGCAGACCGGGAATATCCAGGGTGCAGACCGGGATATCCAGGGTGCAGACCGGGAATATCCAGGGTGCAGACCGGATATCCAGGGTGCAGACCGGGATATCCAGGGGTCAGACTGGGATATCCAGGGTGCAGACCGGGAATATCCAGGGTGCAGACCGGGATATCCAGGGTGCAGACCGGGATATCCAGGGTTCAGACGGGATATCCAGGGTGCAGACCGGGCATATCCAGGGTGCAGACCGGGAATATCCAGGGTGCAGACCGGGATATCCAGGGTTCAGACCGGGATATCCAGGGTGCAGACCGGGCATATCCAGGGTGCAGACCGGGAATATCCAGGGTGCAGACCGGGAATATCCAGGGTGCAGACGGGATATCAGGGTGCGGGACTGAAAGGGTTCAGTAGGAAAGCCCATTAGTGCCATTGCAAGTATAAATTGTTTTTTTGCAAGTATGTATTTGGCGAGTCTTGTTTTTTTGAAGCCCTATTTAGCAGTTCTTGTTTTTTGGGAGTATATATTTGGCGAGTCTTGTTTTTTTTAAAGTATATATTTATAAATTCTTGTTTTTCGGAAGTATATTTTTGGCGAGTATTGTTTTGGGAAGTATATATTTAGTAGTTCTTTTCTCGGCAAGCTATTGCAAATGGGACGTATGGTGGCCCTGAAGGGACATCTAACATATCTATTTGCGTTAATATTTTACGTAAACATTCACGATTTTTGGCCCAAATCGCAAATATTCACGTACATATTTACGTAAATATTTGTAATTATTGTCCGTGTCGCGAATATTTACGTTCAGTGTGGCACCTATGACCCCCTAAGCTCTAACTTCAGGCGAGGCATTTTCGAGATTGAAGTCTGCACCTCGTCGTCAGCTCCATCGGCTAGGATGGCTGGGTTTGCGATTTGGGCAAAAGTCCTGAATACTCACGTAAATATTCGCGTACAAAATTTGCTATTTTGGGCAAAAGTCCTGATTACTAAGGTTAAATATTTACGTAAAAAACGTGAATATTTACGTAATTTTATAAACGTAAATATGTTCGATGTTCCTTCAAGGCCACCATAGAGACGTGCTTGCATGCGGGCCAAGATGAGGGCGGCCATGTGATGACGGCGAGGTTTGCCACATGTTCTCGGCCAGGTTTTCGTGCCGCACGTCCTCTCTCAATGAAATTGTGTGAACACAAATTTGTATTTTAATAGCCCTGCGATTCTATTAATTTGATTGTTAAATTATCTTCGGACGCCCCAGGGTACAGAACGCCCTAGGGCACAGCAGCGTGCTGTACGCTGGGAAACTTGTATACCTCCTTTGCAATGTTGATTTCATACTTCTTGCAAAGCCAACAAACCTTTCCAGACGTTGTAGAGATAGTTAAGTAATAATAGTTTTCAATTTTGTGTGTGAATTATTTAGTTTTTACACTGCGAAACCGCAACATTTTTGTACAGTACCCTATATACAAAAAAGTGTTTTATAACTGGGGATTCGGAGTCCATGGGTCGTACTGCCTAAAGGGTCAAGGCCATGTCAATCGGGCCTGTTTTTGCTTTAAAAAATGAGTAAGGAAAATGTGTTTAGAAGAACGAGAAACAAAAAATCGTATCCACTTAGAATGATCAACAGTTCGAAAGAATGCCGTAATGTAATTTTCAGCCAGATATGAGCATGCGCCGTAGAGGTTTTTTTTCATATTTGTTTTAATTTAACAAACATACACGTTACTCAAACCTGATACAACTAATCGTACTCTCTCTCTCTCTCTCGTTCGGAGCCAAACGGCAGAGAAATCCCAAAATTGCAAAATGATAAAGTTGCATAGCACCCAAGATCACTACGGTCTCCCTATATTATCTTTTAAACATGAACTTTTCCCTTGATTTCCTTTCTTTTTAAAGGAAACGCACGAAGGCCAATAATTTTTATGCCAGCTACAGAGCCTGTGCTAACTACAAAGCCCGTACCACTTACAAAGTCTGTGCCACAAATGGATTACGAAGTCGTCATTGCTCACTACAAGGAGAAACTTGATTGGTTGAGACCCGTTGCTAACTATTGTCACGTGTACGACAAAGGTCACGACGCAAAACTAAAACCTTCATTTGCTATCAACCGCTGGGACGAACTACCTAATGTTGGACGGGAGAGCCATACCTATCTCTATCACATTATCAAGAATTATGAACGCCTCGCAAATATAACCATATTTCTCCAAGGTTACTTAAAGAATCACGTCCCAACATTTTGCTTTCCAACTCCGCAAAAATTTCTCGCAAAAGCAAGGGAAGGAGTTCCCTGCGTGCTGTTTGGAAAGGTCCGGTGGGGGAAAATCAAACATGTTGCCAAATGGAAGTATGAATACGATAATGGTATAATGCGTCCTGCTAAAAATGAAACACTTGGACAATTTTATCGGACTGTCTTTGGGAAAGCGCCACCACATCAGGCCGTAGATCGTTGCTTAGTGGGCTGTTTCTCAGCGACAAGGAGGTGTCTCCAAAAGCATCCAAAGGAGTTTTATCAAAAACTGATTTCGTTTATGGACGATCACGTGAACCCAGAGGAGACACTTCATGGAAAGACTGTGGCGAACTATTGTCACTTGCTAGACAAGTGTACTTGCAGTGACACTCAAACACGGGACTTATGACAGAAGGAACAACCCCCAAATTGAGTTGTGTAAGGGTGCACCCCACTAAACAATCTCCCATAGCACACAATGCAAAATGCTAAATATTCAAAAATACACGAAAAATACTTAAAAGTCTCACAGCTTTTAACTTGAAAGGGAAAATTATTGATTGACTCTTGAACTTTTATTCTCTGCTCAATTTTATATGGGGAGTCCCTGGGCCCGTCGAGTTATTCTCCCTCCAAGTAAAAACACCCCTTCACAGGTCTAATTTTCAAAACGTCCGAGCATCAATCTTGAAAAATGTCCCTACACCTCTCAGCAAATAGGATCATTTATTTCAGGGCTTATGTCATCCAAAATACCTCAAGCTGGAAGTCAACAACCCCCAGGTCACAATTGGGCAACATTTTTACACTGAAACACTTTCTGGGGGCTCTCAAATCTGTCTAATATAGAATATTTTGAGGGCCTACAAAATATTAATGAGCTCGACGCTCTGTTTTCTCCTATTTGGTGGGGTGCACCCGTAATGTCTCATTAGAGCGCCACCTCTCGACAAGAGTAGGAGAGGCATGCATGCATAATCTAGCATCATCCTTCGCTCGTCCCCAGCGCCTTGCCTTAAAACCAAAGGCGCTGGGATGGGCAAACGTATCGTTAACGTTAATGCTCAGTCCCATCATGCATCACACTCACACTGCAAGCACTGCACGCATGACGTACTTCCTGAACAAGAATCTGTGCAAGCTGATTAGCCCATCCCAGCGGTCCTGGATAGGCCGCTGGGGCCGAGCGAAGCATCATACCGACGTTGAGTGAAATGTGACGACGAGCATAGTCTACACAAGTTGTTCACTTTGTAGGCCTACCCGGCAAACACGTAACGTCATCATAACGTTACTGTGAAGTTGTGTTTAGGTAATGTTAATTCCCAACTAAAACACAACTAACCTGCAACGTTGCAAAAAGGTTGCGGTTTGGTCTTGTTACTTAATAACCTAAATAAAACGTTATAACAAGGTTTATTTTAACCGTCGTATGAAAACGTCTTGTGAATATTATTTTGCAACGTTTTCTGAATGTTATTGTTCTGTCACGTTACTTGGTAACGCAGATACGACGTTTTCCAACGTTGGTTTTTGACGTCATATACAAACGTTAGGTGAATGTTCTTTCATAACGTTACCTGAAGGTTGTGGTTTTGTCACGTTATTTAAAAACATAAATACAACGTTATGGCAATGTTTCTTAAAAACCTCTAAATAAAGTCGCGTTAACGTTTTTTGCAACGTTGCTTGAATGTTGTAGTTTTGTCAGGTTACTTGGGAACGTTATGACAACGTAATATCACAAATGCAAATTAGTAGATTGGGCTAAGAAGTTGTAACATTATTTACAACAAATTTCGAGAAATTTGCCAATTTGTTGAATTAGGTGTACTCATTTCTTCATGTATTTGTCTTAACTATCAGAGGACTTAGTAGCAAATTTAATGTAGTAACTAAACATGTAATTTTACTTTCAAAAAATATTATTAAAGTGGAAAAACTGTAGTAAAATAACACACCCATGATTGCCAAAGCAAGAAGTTGGTATGCACTTATATAGTACATGCTGTACAATATACAGTATACAGGTACAGTAAAGTCGGGCAACCGCAACGAGTAGTAATGGCCTACTGGTAGGTTAACATTTTTACGTTGTCACAACGTTATTATAAAACGTCATAACGCAACATCATCTAGACGTTGACAAAACTCCACACTTATCCATCCGTCCGTACGACATTCGAATAACGTCCTAGCGACGTCGAAGGGACGTTATTTTGTTTGCTGTGTATATTATTCTACACCTATTCAAGCCACATTTTCCCGTGATTTTCCTAACCTTCAGTTCCTGCCATCAGTTAATTCCATCAAATTATAATGTTTATAACCGAATATGGTTTGTAGACAGAAGTGGTCCGCGTCCAACTACTCTTTGTGCACTGCGATGCTGGTGATCGATAAAGGTTTAGAGGGACACACCGGCTTACTGTTTACCTAATTTAGTGACGTGGAATCACAGACAATAATTTTTAGATGGTTGTTGTAAAACAAAAATCATCAAAATGTCACGTAATTAACGAAAAATGTGAAGGGAAAAAAACGCGGTCAAAGGTCAGCTTATACGCTTTTCCAACCGTTGCAACTGTCAAGTTTACGTGACATCGTTGTCAGTAGACTGGTGGTCTGTTTATGTATTAATTATAACAATGTTAAACATTCCTCACAACCAACGAGGGATGAAACAAAACATCGTCTACCCCAGAAGCTCTAAAAGAAAAATGACACCCACTCCAAAACAAAGAAATACTATCGCCCAACCAGCTAACCGACAATCCACAGCAATTTCAACTACCAAAATGCTACACCCATGAAACCCTCCATTAATCACAACAGTGGCACTTTACATCTCCACTCTACCCTTCATCCCCACCCCCCTGTAGTCAGCCAACGCCGACTTCCCCAAACCCTGATCTTCAAACGTTGCTTGTTGATGATGAAGCCAAACAAATATCACATAACGGGGCCGTTTGGTTAAAATCACACCTCGGCTGGATAGCAGAATCGTCTGCAAGTCATCAATTTCCATCCCATTGATAGTCTGTCACTCGCCAACTCTGGAATATCATAAACACTTGGGCTCCGATCGAAGGAAGCGACGGAATGAAATTGACCTTAAAGACGACTGATGGATTGTTTCTCAGCTCTGGTCACGTATAGCGTGAACATGACGAGGAGAACCACACATAAGAGCCTTTGTGAGCTTCAAGATGCTGGACAGACCAGGGCAGGAAGATATATTAGCCTTATTCTTTATGACAATTCATTGAATATTGTCTTCGTTTGAAAACACGATTGTGGTAGTAGTACTACTACTAGTACACCCATGGAGGTAAAACCTGCAACGAGACACGGTGCTCATTATAGTTCACGAATGAAATCAGAGCTATGCAACCATGGTGCATGGATCCTCCGTTGGTGATCAGACCATCGTCCTTGCTTTTAGACCATAGAGCAAAGGGGGGGGGGGGGGTAGACTGGACTGATATTGAAACGGGTACATGTAAATGATGGGTAGACAGGTGGCCCGTGCACCACCGTGACACACAGCAGGCCAGTGGGGCCGCACCAAGAATGATAATTGGTTGGGCGGAGTTTACCGGAGGCGTTGATTATTATTGTCTCTGCCTCTCTCACAGTAATCAGTTATTCTTTTGTCAATAATGACTTGAACGTCTTCGATCTATTCATGATGTTCGGACATTGGTCGTTAGCAGAACGGGCAACGTCATTAGATGGGTCATTAAATTTTTTACGCAAGTTGGTGCGACGGGAGTAAATTTGTCTCAAAAAGCGTGTTACATGTTATTGGGGGCCGTCAAAAAGTTTTCCTTAGGGTCACTGATATCCTTGCTCTTTCTCACCTCCATGCTCTCACAATATCTGCATTTCAGGTTGCAATTTATTCCTTGTCTTCCTTTAACACTTCCGAAGGCAAAATATATTTATCACCCCCCTCCCCCTCTCAATTTAAGTTATGAACAAAATGACTAAGCCATGACTGATATCTTCAGTTTGACCATGGAGGTACGACGACGCTCTTGTTCAGGCATGGTTGGGAGCAGTGTCACTAGGGACTTCTCCCCAGTGTAGTTTGAGTTAGATATGAATTGGATACGTCAATACAACAATGCTGGCAATGCTGAACATTCAACTGACAAATGAAGGGGAGATGTCATTGCACACTGTACACAATCCTACATGCCTGTATCGACTATAGAATTCTGCCAAGGACGTTAAAGACGGTGGTAGGAACTGGTACCCCTTAATTCCACGATGGGTACCCAATGGATAAGTTTACGGAACGGTACAACAATAATAATATAATGCGATTTATAAGGAGATAAGAGTAGCTGTAGCCCTATATAGAAGGAAATAGAAGGAAATATACATAAATCACAGTGAGAATTTCCAAGAAACCTGAATAAGAAATACATGTTTTTGTTTGTTTATAATTAATTGTTGGTGCCTTTTCCCTAGAGCTACTATAATCAGTATACAAAAGATACCTGCTAAGCACAGAGAAACTAAAATGGTTAAAATACATGTCCCAATTTCAGAGAGCTATTTCAGCAGAAGCTATTGCTTAACAATGTTCTGCTCAAGCAGAAATGATCAGGAATGTAACATGGTAGTTTGGCCGGTAACCTAAATCTGGTAAGCATAATTTTGTAGTGCTTGTAGCTACGTTTTGTTCTCAAAGAAGCTCTATGAAATTGG
This sequence comes from Pycnopodia helianthoides, assembly GCA_032158295.1. Taxonomy (NCBI): domain Eukaryota; kingdom Metazoa; phylum Echinodermata; class Asteroidea; order Forcipulatida; family Asteriidae; genus Pycnopodia; species Pycnopodia helianthoides. Next base: position 23,354,195 of record CM063243.1, read on the forward strand.
GCCCATATAGGAAGCTAGGGCCCAGGTAGGAAGCTAGGGCCTGCAAAATACAACCATTGAAATACCAAGTCCGACTGTCCTCTGATCGTTGGTGCTTATAGCCATTAAATTTTTCGTCCAGACACGTTTTCTACAAAACAACTCTATATGACTATGAGAACTTGCCCGTCTAGGCTGTCAACACCGACCAATTTTATTTCCCACGTGGCTGCTGGAAATTTCTGGATGTATATTTGTGTTTACACTATGAGGGAAATTCTGCAAGATCTGGAAATTCTTTGTGCACAAAATGGCAGACAAAAATAAATACATTGACCACGGCTTTAAATCAAGTCTCTGTCATTGCATGATATGTGCACAAATCTAGAAATGACCAGAATTTGTTTTTGCCCCTAAACGAAAATGGTGAAAAGGGAAAACACAAGTTAACAGTAACAGGGCCGTATGTTATAACACTGCAAAACAAAACAATAAAAATCCTTCAAAAGACAAAACGGAAGAGGTGCGAACAAAGCAGATTTGATATGATTCAATTAATTTCATCCAACAAAATTGTTACCTGATATGCTTCCCGGATATTCTGATGAATTTTAACCACAATTTTTTGCATTTTCACTTGTTTTAAAAATAGATAGCCGCTTTTATCTATAAACTATTGCTGTAAGAACAACATATTTTGTAATAGTCTTTTAATTTATACCCTTTTTAAGCAAAAAATGACCACATTTTATACTTCAAAATATTATTATCATAATATCGAAGAGAAATACGTACACCATCTTATGACAATGCATACGTCTTCATTGTTGGGAAAGCTGACAAAATGTATATAATATATATTTTTTTGATCGAATGGTAATAATTTATGTAAGGGGATTTATTTTTGTATCCCTCGTTGCTCAAACCAAGCCGGCGAAGAGGAGAGGGGATAGATTTGTTTTATCACTTGTTCCTCAAACCCAGCTAAAAAAGAGGAGGGGATAGATTTTGTTATCCCTTGTTCTTAAAATTAACCGTCTTCTTGTGAAATTTTATTGATGTTTGTATAAACACAACAAAATGGTACATTATATTTTTAACAGATTACTAGAAGAATTCATTGTGGATATTTGAATTGTAAGCCTTGCAAAATGAGATTTATTTATAAAATCTGGAGCATGTGTTTCACATTTTGGGGAGAAAATGGTAAACGGAAAAATGTTTTTGCTTTAATAATTCTATTTTTATAGCAATTTGTGGACTATAGGCCTAATGATAATTTTATGCTGTAAATTTTAAAAAATTTACAACAAATTAAAATTGCAGTTGAAAATTAACCTGTTATAATGTCCTAATAAAGTATTTTACATTCGAACTTTTCATTCAAACTACTGCTGGTGTGGCAAGAAATTCTGTCCCCATGGCGATACTATCCGCCATACGGCGAGTTGTGCAGACAATGCGTCTGATAGCGCCCTCTTTTGAATCTACTTCCTTCAACCCGCGCTAATTTACCGCATGTGGCATTAAAACGTTTTTGTTTTTACTTATACGGGACCCAACATCGGTGGGAAGATAAAACCCGGCCAGCTTATAAAACAATGTTATACATTGAACTATAATGAGGTGGGGTACAGCACATGGCAAAAGGCAGGCCCACCCCGAGTTAGAGCGAATAGCAATGGGTTTGTCTTGAGGACTTGAGCATAGAGGAGCATTGCAACATGTCAGCACAGGAAGGACCTTCCTCTGTGGTTTTAGCCACAAACTTCTGTCTTCTAAAAAAATGGACACCAAGTTATCGCCAGTACTTCCTCAGACGTTTTGTACTCCCCGACTACCAAAAAAGCCATGAGGCTATGATTGTGTACAACGACGAAGATCTCCAAAATCTTGGTTGTTTTTGTGTGTGTTGGAAATCAAACTGTTTTCGTTGTTTTTCCCCATCCTATTTAACCTCTTACATTATCAATCGGTGGAATTGGCGGAATTTAAAGTACTCTATAAATTTATGTCAGTTTGTGATTATGTCCTGATTTGCACAACTGAAGCCATGTGGCGTGTTGTTCAGGCATAGATTGTTGGGCGGGTCGCGCTGGGAGTGCGACAAGCAGTACAAGCTCCCAGAGGGGTCTGTGGTGGTGCGGTGGGGCCCGGTGAATAGCACCACATTGACGGGGCATGGGTAATACCGCAAACAATACGATACTCCAAGCGGCTATCGTTTATTTGTTTTGCCCGCTTTCTCACCACTCCATCATGTTCAGGTCGCAGCTGCGAAGCCGACGTACTGTACTCTTAAGAATTCGAACAGGGCCGTTTTTAGGCATCAGGGTTGAGTGCGTGATGGATTCCATTAACATACAGATATTCAAAATTCTCATAGGAGATTTTGTTTTAAAGGGATATGAACATCGTTAGGCTTTAGAGAAACTCAATTTCTCGAGATGCACCGGTGAAAATTGTCATCGAATTCGGAGTTAAAGAATCACATAGACGTTCTCTCTTACACTGAATACCAATACTATTGGTATCGTAAGGTTCGGAATAGAAGTGAGACTTGGAGAAGTGTTGTTAAGTTTTAAACAAAGTAGATTGGTTAAAGGAACATTACAGAATTGGTTTTTGCTAACAAAACAGTTGCTGGCAGTGTAAGCACTTTATGTAATCCACCATGTACATAAACTGACAAACCTGTACAAGTTTGAGATCGATCGGCCATCTGGGCCACGAGAAAATAGTGAAAAACCGATTACACATTTGCATGAAATCATATGGGTTCAACAAATGAATAAAACGCTCACTGAGCGATAAACTCCAATCGGAAAATTACTTTATTCATTTCTCATCAAATATGGCATTTCAGACAGAAATATTTCAAGCGATGTTTTCTATCATCATCATTAGACCGTGTAAGTTTTATGTAAATCTGTGATCAAAAGTATATTTTACAATTACCAATTCTGTAATGTTCCTTTAACTATAAACAACAACTTGACTTTTTTCTCCCTAATAATTATTATCAAAACTTGGGACCACCGCGTGGCGCTGTTTATAAAGGAGGACTGGTGTATTGAACTCGTTGCATTGCAACTTTAGACCTCAATTTGCATAGGATTGTGTACCAATATTTTTCTGGATCCTGCATTGGATCATACCGTCACTCTAAAACGGCTGACTTCGAAGTTAGAACACACAATGGGTTGGCGTGTGCCACGGTGATAGGACGCCTAAAACTATATTTTCATTCCTGACGTTTCGGCAGTGATCCTCTTCATCATTTGCCATTTCCTCTTTTCTCTTTCTGCCAACCATACAATAGATTTGCCGGTCACGAACACTAGTCCACCGGTTATTTTGTTTTGGGGAACATTACAGAGTTGGTTTTTGCTAACAAAACAGTTGCTGGCAGTGTAAGCACTTTATGTAATCCACCATATACATAAACTGACAAACCTGTACAAGTTTGAGATCGATCGGCCATCTGGGTCACGAGAAAATAGTGAAAAACCGATTACACATTTGCATGAAATCATATAGGTTCAACAAATGAATAAAACGCTCACTGAGCGATAAACTCCAATCGGAAAATTAGTTTATTCATTTCTCATCAAATAATGGCATTTCAGACAGAAATATTTCAAGGGATGCTTTCTACTATCATCATCATTAGACCGTGTAAGTTTTATGTAAGTCTGTGATCAAAAAGTATTCTTTACAAGTTTTTTTCTTACCAAATTCTGTAATGTTCCTTTAAACAAACATAAAATAAATAAATGCAAGGTAGAAGCTGAAATATAAATGCAGGCCTATGAACAGTGGCTTCAATAAAAGTGAAGGGGCAACGACTTAACGGATTGGCAAGGAAAACAGATTCATTAATTGAAACAAAGGAGAGCAAACAAAAGGGTTTGCCGAGTGTTAACACTGGGCAAGTAGAAACGTGTTTTGATTGCGTTGAAGTCGAATAGACCTATAGTAAATGAAACCTGCCGAATTCGTCAGCACAAAATAAACAAAAGAAAACCAATCAATGAAACGTCAACAATAGCCTCCATCAATTTAGCAGAATGTTATACACTTATTAAAACCGATCTCAAGATAAAAACGAGAAGGGGGGAGGGGTTGTTACATGGTGTATTTTTGAAAAGATGAAAAGACTATATAATTCCCTAGATGGGATTTTTTTTTCAAATATATTTCGCACATAACCACGTTAGGGTCTAGGCAGTGTTGACGCCCCGGGCCACACGCACCTGGTTTTTAAAGCGTACACACACCCTGATCAGAGCAGTGAGAGGAAAATCAACAGTTTTTTACTCCCATAGTCTGGTGAACCGCCAAATGGACCGGCACGTTTGATATCAGGAGGAATACGGGCAAGTGGAGAGCACTCGAGACTATAATTTTGTTATTTCTGGGCCACTTTGCCGGAGGCCATGGTATAGATATCTGCATGTGGCTCACAAGCGGCGTGAATCAGTCATATATTTTTAAAAAGAGCTTGAAGTTCAACGTGGCGTTGAATCACGGGCTGAATTCCAGGCGAGTGTTCAGCCAGCGATATGAAATTACACGGATCGATTTCACGCTTGATAATTACTTGCTAGTTAATATGTGAACCCTCACGGGTGACCCAGATGACCCCCTTTGCTAAAGCAGAACCTTTGAGTTTAGCTGCGGGTTCTTTACATAACCTCGATAGTGTCTCTGGGTGTTTATATGTTTTCTTAATTTTTTAGAAGACCAGATCCAATGTCTTGACAGATTTTGGCGACTCCTTGCGGCAGTCTACAAAAGCATAAAAGCTGTATGAGATGGTGAACTACTATATGCTATTGTTAATCATCGCACAATACAAACTGTCCAGCATGGGCTTTTCTTTTGGCACGTTGTACAGCTTCTGTTGATGTTCGTCAATTGTGTCAATTGTTTGGTCTATTATTTCAAGCTAATTCGTTAAGAATTTTGATGATGTATAAAACCTCTTACAAAACGGGAAAGCTGTACCCACTGGTCGCCGAAACCCGATCATAATATATGAAAAGTTGATTTCGTTATTGGTGACGAAACTATACTTGCAGTTTGTACCATGGGGTGCACCATTTGTTTCTTGGGGCGGGGCAATTTAAACTGCAGTTTCCGTTCGCATTTTTTCCCAAGCCCCTATTCGGTGCTCTTGAGCTTTCACTTACTATTTTTGATAAGACAATCTGACGTGAAAGTAAAAACAAATACATTGTCTGTAATTAGAAAATTGTTTTAGAAATATTGAAATTACTATACATAAAAGCTTTAATGTAATGTTATTCCAGTTACGCCACAGTTCATCATCATTTCTCGAAATTATTCGATTCAAATGATGTTTTTCCTACAAGCAATATTGTAACTGATGTCCTTGTTTTACATTGGCAGAATTCCCACCATAAGAAAACAGTTATTGTTTCGACCACAAAAAAACGGTACCATCCCGGGCAAGCAGCGATAGGCCAATTATTACTAAATATAGGCCAGACAAGCTGAAAATGCAAGCTGACATTTCTAGAAAACAAACGTTCCCATTAAACCACAAAATGCATTATTTTCTTAATTGTTTTAATAAGGAGCTTGGCGACAGATAAACCGGCACTCGTGGCGACAAGACGAGACTCGATGTAGCGCCATTGGGCAGAGGACAGCGGGTCATATCGATTGCAGTTTTGGAACAAAGCTTCCCACTTGCATTAATTCTGTGGCCTTTTCTGCTGCATAATGCTTCCATTTTAATTTTGGTAAACTGTTAATCCCTTAAGACACTCCACTGAAGATTCCTGAAGACTGGTGCTTTTTTTCTTGAGGCAGTTACCCCATTCCCCCAATATTAAAACTAAAGTTAATTGATGTTCAACACTCATAATTAGTTAGTGAAGACTTTGTACAAAGTCGTAACTCAGCTCTTGAGAGGAGATGAGCTAAAGCAGTGCATTTGCCGGTAAAACTCACTGTGGTTAATCTATTTACAATAACGGTAGGTCCTTGACAAACTTCATTTTGTAAAAATGCCTTTCTTTTGCCCCAAAGCGAACAAAGTATTTACAAAAGATAACACTTTTCTCCCAGACAAACGTTAACTTTACTTTTGTGTTTTCCTTTTGGGCTTCTACGACGAACTGTGCAAGTTTGTACCAATTAATCTAACAATCAAATTGATGTTTCTGTCACACGCATCCATTGTGATATCTAAAAGAAAATAGCCTGCAGTATTCAGTGTTGATAACACAGTGAAGGACACCATCGCGCTGCCCGATTATCACAAACGCAAGATGCTCATCAGGTTGGCGACCGGAAGAGCCGACTGGAAGAGCCGGAAGTTTTTTATTTATTATTTTGACATTGTGTGTCCTTGTGTTCTTACTCGCTTTTTATCAAAATATGTAAACTACAGAAAGTAAAATACTTGGCATTGTCCGTGGATGATTGTCATGTGAGATTGACAAGCCCATACCGCGTCGCATTGAACTTGTGTTGACATTACACGGTATAAGGGCAGTGAGCTTCGGGATGTTCACCTTGGGAAAACATGTGCGTTGTCGGCCGTAAAATAATACGAAAACCGCTGAAGGAAAGCTCTCGGTGGAGTACTAGAATTCGAAATTGGGGAAGTGTTATTCTTTTTTTTTGTATAGACACAGTTAAAGGGAAAATACATCTTTTTTTTATAGAGTAAAATGAAAACCCATCCTTTATTCTTCAATAAACACACATAGAAGCAACCGTTAAAGTGTCATCAATGATTCTCATGGTCCGTTTTGAAAGCAACGAAAATGGTACACGACTTTTCATGGATTTTGTTTACACTACATGATTGGAAGGTCTTTAAATAATAATTTTCTTAAGTTTGACAAAATGACATTGTTTCAGACGGAAAGTATTCTCTGGATGATGGTTAGTCAGTGACCTTTAAGACTAATCAACTTTTGTTTTCTTCAAACATTTGTCCTAAACCCTTATATAGTTTAGTTTAGTTGTTAATCGGCAATTGACAAACAGGCTGATACACGTACCGGTACCAATCCTTCACTATAATTGTTTTCCCCATGTGCTGCCATCTTCAACAGGCGCGCTAAATCTCACCATCCCACAGGGCCCTTATACCTGTCAAGAAATGGTTTCCGTTTGAACAGCTAACAATAACATCTTCAAGTAAATCGTGTTTGATTTTGATGGTTGTTTCGCCTTGTCTTGTCATGCAAGAGAGATAGGCCCAGGTAAGTAACAAGCAGTCATGTACTATCAACACAAGGAAACGTGTAAAGAGGCCCGTTATACGTGAGTTTGTGTCTTTCTTGTCTTCTTCTCAATGACAATTTCCCAAGATTTATGCTGAGACGGGTCGACAAGATTGAAAATCCGTCTTACATAATAAAAACTGTCATGACAACGACCAAATATGTTATAGGCTTACGTTAGAGTTCAATCGGTTATTCATGGCCTGTGTTTCTGTGATAAACAACAACAAAAACAACAGCAAAAACAAAGAATTCGAGTTGCCTATGTGACGTACATCCATCACCTCCCCCTACCCCAACGGCAGTGATAACTAAAGGAAACAGGGCTATATATCGCTGTACGTTCCGGTTTACAGACGCATCAATAAAAAAATCGAGATTAAAGGTCGAGTTTTCCAATTTCCTCTACATTTATTTTATTAGTTGTTGCACAAAAGCAACCCATGGTGCAAACCATCACACAGGGTGAGCAGACGTGACGAACACCCCCGGCGGGAAAATCACCAAACGATGGGAAAAGATCAAGTTGTCTGTAATAATTTAGATCTCCCAGACGAGAGCTCTGACCTCATTTCTAGACGGAGTTCATTCACTCGCTGTGAATTTCGCGCAATATGATGCTTCCAATTCGTCGCCTTCTTGATCAGCGAAAGGCCAAATGCCATATTAACCAATCGCACCCTACCTTGTAAAGTAGTTTCGAACAACCTATTCAAGTTAACATTAATTTTGTTTCGAATTGAAAGTGTTATTTTCATCTCCATGGTGAGTGTCCAACTGAAGAAACAATTCAACTTTCTTCTACCAGCAGTATGCAAAGCAAAGCTATGTATGTGACCTTTATGATGATATCACGATGTTGATCGACCTTTATACCGTTATTGTGCCGCCATTGTGATTGTGTAGGCTACTTCCGTTGGCCATTGTGTTTTTGTAGGCCGGGGTGCCGCCATGTTGAATTCATGTAGGCCATGGTGCAGCAATGAACAAGTTCAGATGGGTGACTAGCGTCGACTAGACTTAAGTACTTAACCATCGATCAGGATGATTACACGAACGCTGCATTGTTTGACTACAGCTAGTCCAACTGGATCAATCTAGCTCCGGACCACTGTTTCTCTAGTCAACTCATGAAGTTGCGTCACTTTTTCAAGATGGCGGTTAGGTTACGTGACGGAAAAAGGTTTTCTGAAACTTTGCAATAACACAAAAAGTTAATTTTAACAAATCTCCTAGAAAGGTTTAACTATAATGGTTGGTTTTTTCCAATAAAATATGCCAATCATTAAGATAATAATTAATATCGCACTATATTATTCAAACTATTTTGTAAACAGAAGTTTAAGAAAATCACCATCACGGCCCAATACATTTTTTTCTTCTGTTGATTAGGCCAAGAAAAGAAAAAAAATGTTGAGTTGCCCTCCACTAAAAATATTTGAAGGGGTCAGTCGGTCAGTTTTTTTTGCAGTCTTTTTTTCCCCCTTGACTGTCACTTTTAGTTTGAAATGCATCGGAACTGATCCCCAAAACAATGATCTAGTAGTGTGCAGAGGTACATAAAGAATGAAAAGACAAGAAACATTCAACTTCATATATTTTAACATTTTTATTTCAACATTTTTATTTATTTTTTCCTGCACTTTATTTGTTCTTGACATCTTTTATGCATGATTGTATACAATAAAACTAACCTGTAAACATTTCATTTCAAAAGGTGAAAGGTTTTGGAGATTATCGCCGAATATCTGAAGCGTTTATGTCCACGCAGGAAGAATAATCTGTAACTGGAATACACAATCTGAGAAACGTTTCATGCATGAAACGTTTCTCAGATTGAAATGTTTTTGAATCTCTTTCTCTTAGTGTGAATACTGGCAATGCAGTTTTCGCAACCATGGACACGGTAAAGTAATCCATTTTGCATATACTGCGTAGATGATGCGAAGCCAATGCACAACATGTGATGGTTCATTCGATTTAAAAACGTGTAGATTGAGTCATGGGTAATTGGGGAGTGTATCGGCGATTTGTTTTCTCTTGAAGTATCCGTTCTGTATACCTGCAAAAAAGCAACTGGCCAAGTTCCAAAAATGACCGTTTGATGTCAGCAGCCAATTCTAGTGGTACTCGCGCTCAAAACAAGTGTTGGGTACCAGCGAATCCGCTTCTTGGCTCAAGCGATGCGATCGCCTATCGAATTTGGGCTGTTTGCCAGCATTCTGTCTGCAGTTCATGTCATGTGCAATATAGACTGTGCAAGTCTCGCGCTCATTCGAACTTCCGGGACCATAGTGGTCCCAACCATATGGAGTTTTACGTGGGCGAGATTTTGTTTCGTCAATTATTTTAGTTTAACGTAGTTTATGATTATGAAAATTATATATGTTGTTGGGAATGTTATACTTAGTGATAACAAAAATGAAAGTAAAATCAATTCAACAATATAACGAAGAAAACCCGAGAATTGAACTTGACCTCAGCTTCCGGTTACTGCAAAAAAATAAGAATTTTGTGCTCACCATCCGTTTTGGATGCGCGATGATAATTGCAAGATGCTGTAATTGCAACGCCAGGCCTTTTCATTGCAGTCTGTTGTTGAGAGGTCAGTACCTATATAAACTCGATCCGAGGTACCGTAGAGGGCCGGGCACGTTGCGTTCGACTACGAGTTTAGCAGCACACAAAATGTCGACCTCCTGCATGCATGTTCACTTCAAAATCTATGCTTTGCACTTTATTTCAGCTTATTAGGAAAAAAATTGTTCGTTTTAATTTGGGTAAACACAGAAAATTTGTAAGTTTCATTAAAAAATGAATTAATAAAAAAATATAAAAAAACGACCCGAGATTTCAGCACTTTTGGGTCGGTCGCCGAGGGCAACTTCTTGCCTCTATGTCGTTAGGATCTCTATGCAGTTTTACCTTTAGGCGGGGGCGGGGAGTTGTCGCGTAAACCAGCGGGACTTACAGCACATGAGTTGCCACGTGTAAAATTATACAAGCATTACAGGTTTTATTGCAGTTTCTTGAAATATCGGGTCCAACTATTGACCAACTCGTTCATATCTTTCGGTTGGGTTAATTTTTTTATGAGAGTGTCAACTCGAGACATTGTAAGAAGGAGTTTTAGTCAAGTTGAGAGATAGCAAAGGAGTGTCATGAAAGCAAAATGGCCGAAAGAAGAAACTATAGGCGGGAAAGACGGAAAGGAAAAGAAAACAAAGTGAACCAGCGATTAAAGCAACGGTCAGTCATTCAATCCGTGAAATATGAACCTACTTCATACACTTTATTTGCGGTACATCATTGGTTTTTGGAAGAGTAAATTCATTGCCATTTCATCTAGTTTTCACTAATTCAATCATCATAAAACTTGGTTTATGAGCCATGAAAATCGAAACATCTTACTCATCCCCGCGCAAGAACACACTCAACCAACCAGCCTGTGAACATTTCATAAAATTAAGTGTTCTCGATTACTACGGAAAACGAAAAACGCGTGTTGATGTGCTCGTCGTTCATATAGACTGTGCAAGTCTCGCGCCCATTCGAACTTCCGGGACCATAGTGGTCCCAACCATAGTCCCAACCATATGGAGTTTTACGTGGGCGAGATTTTGTTTCGTCAATTATTTTAGGGTGCGTTCGATTAGCTTCCCCGGGTCGACCCCGGTGTGCTCATCCTGGTGAGCCCCTGACATAAGCTAATCGAACGCCAACTTCCCCCAGCATTCACACCAATGCATCTTGGGACAGCCGACCCGGAACTACTTTCATTTTGTGCACTACGTCCGCAGATTCACGAAAAGATCGTAAAATAATTATTTTCAAGGTGAAACTGCAACGTTGAATTATTTTACACACCCTAGTTGATACACAAATACCCATCTTCGAATAAAAAAAATACTTCAGCTCACAAAGTCCCTAGTGACCCGCTCCACAGGCAGGGCACTTGGGGCTGACCCGGGTGAGCCCCGAGAATGACGTCAAAGCTATTCGAACGCACCGGGGGAAGACCTGGGTCGACCCGGGGAAGCTAATCGAACGCACCCTTAGTTTAACGTAGTTTATGACTATGAAAATTATATATGTTGTTGGAAATGTGATAACAAATACGAAAGTAAAATCAATTCAACAACGTAACAAAGAAAACCAGGGAATTAAACTTGACCTCAGCTTCCGGTTACTGCAAAAAATTAAGAATTTTGTGCTCACCTCCGATAACAAAACTTATGTAAACGCTTGTTTGGGATGCGCGTTGATAATATTGCCAGATGCTGTAATTGCAACGCGAGGGCTTTTCATTGCAGTCTATGGTTGTTGAGAGGTCAGTATACCTATATACTGTGCGAAGCTTTTATTTTACGCCGGTGTGACCTTCGCGAATCCGCGTAAGAAGTTTCTAAAAAGTTAAGAGCAAATAAGCATCTCTGTCCCAGAGTTTTAATTATGTTCTAATAATAATTAAAACATTATGTGTGTATTTATCATAAAAGCTAAAAAATAATTTTATAAAAATTGTACTGAGTATTTTTGTTGTTCAGATTTTGTCATTGGATATAATTTAAAACACAGATTTGATTTCAGAAAAAAATATGTTCTTCGTTTGACGTGTTTTCTTGTTCCGAGACGCGCGAGACTTGCACAGTCTATAGGCCCCCTACGTGTTTTTTCTATTGCTGCAATTAAAACAAGCAACTAGGGGATCATGGGTGGGCCGGGGGGGGGGGGTTGTCTTCAAATGTTATTTGTTCTACTTGGACAGTACCGGTATTTCAGACGTAAATCTTATACTCAACTTACTTTCAGATTGACTCCCGGTAATTAATGTTGCTTTATTAATTACTCCTCACTTTGAAGCCTGCCCCCCCTCTAAAAAAAAAAGGGGGGGGGGAGAAAACGTACTAAATAATAAAAAACAACATCTTCGAAAAACAAATAACAACAAACAACAACAAATTACTAACTAACTGAAAAACAAACAATTACATTAATGATAAAGGCCAACAAGTATTTCATTTAACGCATTATGATTGGTTCAACTTGAACCACAATCATTCAATGAGTAGAATGTATTATACGTGAACACTCCACATTTTTTGACTGTGTATGACGTGTCCTCAATTAGCAAACAAGTACCGTAACCTTTTTCTCGATAATGTCACATGCGACATCCCCACACTTCATGTTTATTCATGTAGGCCTATATAACAAGTGCCACTGTTTTGTTTCTTGCGCCGCTAATGGAATTGATCCGAGTTCTATTGAATTGCATTTACACGGACTAAGTTAGTCATCGTCGGCCGTCCGTCCAGCCTTTTGTTTAGTCTTGTTTCTGGGCGGTGATAAATTTGATATTGAGAAAATTAGATCCTCTCGGTAGTACTATACTAGTATAGCATCAAAGTGAATGCATGCGTTTGACTCGCACTTCATCATTCTTCGTGAATCACGCCTTTGCAAAAAAGGGGCGCCAGAAAAAGCAAGGATTAGTTCTTGCGATTCGTAAATTAGGACATCGCCTGCAGGTCTTTTCCAGCCCACACACAAAAAATGTCATTCAAATTGAGTGCGGTTTTGCCTTTCAAACGGCGTAATGAGTAGAGCGGCCATTATAGGGGGAAACCGGACTGATAATTGGTGATCCATCTTCCCAAGATTGCTCCTGCCCGTTGTTGACAATCATCATCCCCTACAACGGAGGCAGACGGTCACTACAGCCGGGTGACCTCATTGGACTTGGCAAATAAACCTGTCCGCATCTACCGCGCAACAAAAAATGAAACCTCAATGACCCTTTGATATGCTGGCCTTTTGTCATCTGCCAGCACTTTAGTGTTTTGGATAATGCCTCTAGAGCCCACATTTGATATTTGAACTCGATCGCCTGTGTGTAGGTTTGACCAAATCTGAGAGCGCAGTAACCTATTTAAGATTGATTCTACGAGTGTCTGATTTCATTTCGTAGCTGACGGCAGTGTGTTAAAAAACTGCCTACACAGGCAGCTGCTCAAAGCAATACGAAAGTACACGAGATGCTCTTTATGTATTATATACATCATGAACTCTTTCAGTTTTTCCATTGGTACTTTTTTGGAGGGAGTAGCTTTATTCTCAGACTGAACAACGGCATAGGGCCTAAAGCCGCAGTCCCATAGCTACTTCCGTATGCAACTGGGCTTTGGAGAGGTACCTGCCTTGTCAATTAAGACCTGTCAATCATTCCGGATGGCTAAGTCACTAATGGACATTGGGCGGTAAGTAACTGTTTGCTCAGGTCGTCTACCGACAATGGGCATCAATTAGAGTTGGCACAAGGGGTGGCCAATCAAATTAGGTTACGACAAGTCACGTGGGTGCGCACAACAGGCGGATCGAAATGCTCATCGATTCGTTTGTATATCAAACATGATACAAAGTAAGGATACAATGCTTACTGGCAGTCCGCACTGTAGTGCAGTTTGCCTTCGTTCCAGCCAGCAGAATGGAACACGGGTGTTCTACACGGAGTACTTAGATGTCGCTGCTGCTCAGGTATTTGTTTCATCAAGAGTTGCGATCGCTGTGGGACGACTGATAAATTGGCCGCTGAAAAGATCATGTTGTCGACGATGCCGCAGAGAAATATTTGATTTGTGAAACGGAATGCCGATGGTATGGGAACTCAAGACGGTGATGATGAATCCATCTAAAGATGACACTCATCACAAAGGGCTCGCAACTGCGCAGTGTAACCAAACTGTGGGAAAATGCAGACTTTAGAATCGTTGAAGTTGGATAACTGGAGGATTATCGCACCAAGTAAACTCAAAGACCTACTTAGGACTTAAATTTTGAAGTTTTCTAGAGCACACTCTGAAAGCTAACATGACAAGACGTCTTCAGCGAGGCATCCTTGGTGCTGTGACCGTGGCATTTGCCCTGTGGATTATCGGGGCTACCTTCATGTTGTTAACATCGGGTAGATCAGGCCCAGGTGGCGGTAGCACAGCGGACGACACCTCCAGTAGTAACCCCAGCGTGCGGGTTCTGAGCCCCGCGGAGAAGCGCTTAACCCATCTCGCCAACCTTGTGTCTGAACTGCGCCAGGAGATCGGCAACCGAAGGAGGAGAGTGAGGGAGAGCGACGAGGAGCTAGCCCGCCTGAAGGCGAAGTTGGACGGCCCGTTTCCCGACTCTCTCGCGGTGCTGCCCCCGTCCCAGTCGGCCAAGTTCAACCTCAAGCGACATTTGATGGATGTACACAACACGCTCGACCCAGTTTCGCGTGCTTTCAAAACAACCCCAGCAACGAATAGGAAGGGTGGAGCGGACAAAGACATTGAGGCCCGCGGGGGAAAGCGATTAGAACGCCCCGCACGTGTGGGCTCAAGAACCCAGCTCATCCGTTGTCGAGACATCGACAGCATACCGGACTCGCAAAAAGAATTTGTGGGTTCCGGATTTACGAAAAGGGTGCAGAAAGCACAACTAGGGGGTAGATATGTGGCCCTCAAGACTCCATTGCGGGATGGACCCGACGTGTCAGAGTGCACAAAGTTTGGGATGGGAGTCGATGAATGTTTTAGACTCGCAAACTTCAAGATTCTGAAGGAGATTGCTCTACTGCAACAACTTCAACATCCAAATATAATTAAGGTTGGTTGGAATCTCTACTTCACAAATCATTGCCATTCAAATAATTACTCAGCGGAATGTTACACTATTTAGGGCCACTTGCAAGTATCAATTAAGTACGAAGTTATATAGGTGCCTAATTTGTTACTAAATTAATTTACCGACTTTTTAAAATTATGTATTAGGTATCAAACAAACCACCCCTTCTAAATGCATTTTTTTTCCAACTGTTTAAAATTACTAGAAGTTGTCTCAGCAGAAATTGTAAGTGTTTGCTCGTGAATGAGCGAGCCCCTATTGTTCGACATGGACGCAGAGTTTCGTCTCATGTTTCTGTCTTCATCTCTTGCAATGCGGGGAAGAGAGTTAGGTGTCGAATATGAAATCATTTCGTTGCAGAAATGTATATGTTAGTCAAAAAGTGAAGTTTCTGATCTGCTTGGAGAAGACACAAATATGATCTTGACAAATAGTTTTTCAAAATATAAATATCGCGTTGATGGAAAAGAGCAAAAATGCATTGTACCCTTGCCCATTCAAGCCCTTTGTAGAGCTGCTGAGTGTAAGAGTTGTTGACTCTAACTAATCATTTATTTCAAGATATATTTCCCGGGATAAGTTATTGACAGACACCTCTGTAAGAGCAAAACCGCTTTTTCGAAATTTACCAGAGAACATTTACTTGAAAAAAGGCGTTTTATAAGTTATTTTGAGTGGTTTGTTGTTATGTTGTGAGGTTCGTGTTTCCATTGTCTTTGCGGAGAGATAATCCAAATAATATCAGCCTATATCATTAGGTCAGTTGGACACATCGTTTTCGAATTAATAATAATAATAACTGTATTTATAAAGCGCCTTTTGCCAAGGGATACAAGGCGCTGATATATATATTTTTTAACCTGGCATGTATGTGGAGCTACGTTTTTGAAGTATGAGACCTAGTCATTTATAGCACCATGTAATGGTTTACACGGTGCTGTGGCGCAATATGCTGCCGATCAAACCACGAACACCGGGGCGAACCCCTTCTCTTTACGATAAGTGTACTGGGTTCTTTTACGTGCATTACACAACACACGGGACCTACGGCTTTACGTCCCATCCGAAGGACGCAGCAATAATGGTTAAGTGTCTTGCTAAAGGACACAAGTGTCACGACCGGGACTCGAACCCACACTCTGCTGATCAGAAGCACCGGAGCTTGAGTCCGGTGTTCTTATCCGCTCGGCCACGACACGCCATGAGTGTCAATGGTTTATTATAACTCTCAAGCTTAAAACATTTCCTGACGAAGGAACCAAAATGTGGCGTATGCGGCCATACTTGACTTGAAGAGAAAACAAATCATTTCAAACGGTAATATCTCTCATATCACGGGATATGAAAAGAAAATTTTTCGGGGAAACCGCATTTACTTGGGACATAATGCTGAGATGTAGAACAAAGAGCTATTCCAACAGCTTGTTTGAAAATGTTATAAACACTTCTTGTATTTTGCTATTATTATAACCCGCCTCGGCTAGATTATTCTGCGTGCTAAGCATTTTGTTTTATATTATCAAAAAAGCAATGAGACTTACCACTTACATCATCTCTTTACTCAAAACATCACCTCAGTTTGTTGACAGACAGCCAAATTTTAACTCAGCCAGCGAATGTCAAATACAGCACTGATTCGCCCAAAATAAAAAGCTTTAAAGAAACCGCTCCAAATAAGGGCATGATCTGCATTAACCTTGAGCCACCCCCCCTCCCCACACACAGTCATATAAAAATAAAATATTTTCCATCACTCAACAAGACTGCTGGAAGAGACAGCTGCTTCAAATAGAAACGAACTCTTTAGCAAGCTTGTGAGTTTCTTTTTATCATCTGATACAAGCAATGATTGATGATGCCTTTAACTTGCACGATAATGGACGTCGTGTTTCCAACTTGCGGTCTTGGCAGATTTTTCCATTAGGTGTTTTTTTTCCTTTTTTCTTCCGGATTTTTATGATCCAATAAATCGGATATGTTATACACGGCGTTCAGTAAATACCAGCGGCCCCATTTGTCATTCTGAAAGTAACGGTTGAAGTTTCGTCCAACTTTGAATTCATTTTCTGTTTGAGTTGGGAGTCCATTAAATGCGGTTTTGACGAGCTCATTGTCACCTTGTGGTGAAAATTATTGGTAAATTGCTCTCAAATTAACCCTGTTCAACCTTTGACGACACACGGGTGGTATAACAACATCGGTATTTGATTTAATATACTACATTTTAACCACTATACATGCCTTTGTTAAGACGAAGAGCCGTTAACTTTTGTTATAAATTGAAGGGGTATAAAAAACTTTGACAGATTGTATCAGTTTAACAACAATTATAGCACCCGGAAACGATTGCCAGCACGTTGTTCATGCTCCAACAGTTTCTCATGAAAATGGTTCAATTGACTTGTGGACTTTCTTTCCCGTCATGCTCACACAGTGATGATGGTAAACAACTTCAATGTTTGTTTAGATGATCTTCCCGCCCAGGGAACTCGGGAAAAACTCCCGGGCAAACTCCCACAAGGAGATATAAAGGTATTAACACCAAGCTGGCAGCAGCCGATCTCTCTTATACAAACATCGGTTTTAACATCCATGGTTACGAATTGCACAAATCAAAAAATTGTGATTCAGTAACTAGACGCCAATACCTATTCTAGTCGTGAAAGCTGCGGTTAGCTTGGTAGAATTCGAACCCACGACCTTGTGATTGTAAGTCCTGCAGTCTAACCTCTGGACCATCATACTGCTCTGCGTCAGTGCACGGCACGGTGGGCGTATATCGCGTTCCTTATAAGAGACGCAGAGCAGCTGCCACGGAGAGTGGGTGTCCACATAGACTCATCTCAAATCGCTACACGGCATCTGACAACAATCTTTCTCGCTCGCTACTTTCACCTGCACTTAGTTACAAGCCCGTTATTTATGACGCTAGGGGCACGTCATGGGCCAACACAAATCCATTTAGACCAGAGAACAAGCGGGACACATGTACAGTAACGTTCTTTAAATCGGCACGGCTTGACTGATGCCAACATTTCACCTGAGTTGCACATTTCATCAGGGAAGTTATCTTCGACGCAGCTGCTCCTTTATACCCTACCGTGGACCCATGTTACTGTAGAACACCGAGCTCCCCAAACGCTGGCTTTTGTTTATATAAACCTTCAGGCAGACGCGGCCTTGACTTCGAATTTAAATTATGATGTGCTCTTTAGTATAGGTGATGACACCACATTGTTTACTTATAAAACGGTCAATACGACACCGTGTACCTGAGTGTTTTCACACGGGACCAAGGTCTAACTTGCAGGCCTTTTTTGTAGCACATCGTGATTTTAACACATTGAAAAAGAGATAATATAAAAATTACGATGTGTTCAGATTGTTCGTTATGAATAATTAAGACAGGTCTAATACAAGCGTTTGATTTAGAGATCGTCAACACAGTATGCAGCTGCTCGTTCAAAGTTTGAAATATTGCGAGAATGTGGCGAATCGTAACAGTTTAATCGAGCAGTACAAAATTCTGTTTCCTCACGTTCTAGTTCTTGTGCGATGCTGCATCAAACTCTCAAACGGGGTGGAACATAAAGGCGCTCTCGTGGCTAGCTAGGGTGTGCGCGGACTAAATAAGTAAGGCCCCCAAACCTTCTTACAATTCGCTAGATTAACTCACCATCCCATCGAGTGGACGTAGTATATTATTATACATACATGATACTTTTGGGATGGATCGAAGATTTGGCTCGGTCACTTTGCTTTCAAATAAACTCCAAAACATTATGGTAACCTATCTTCATTCATCTTCAAATGGCTCTATCAGCCGTCTGTAAAGATACATTCGAAGTTTTTTCCTTCTCGTCACAGCCTTATCTGTCTAATGTTCCTGTATACAGAAAATAGCAACAGTTTCGCAAATTATTTTTGCCTCCAAGCCGCGGTTTGGGTTACGCTGAGGTAAAATTAATGTCAGAAATTGGTTTGAAGACTGCGCTACGCTGGTCCTCACTCTATGCATGCTACGACAATTACTCATACCCCAGTGATAATTGCACCGGTGGTGAGATGGTCACCCTAGTTTTTGCGTAGATTAACAGTGTCAAATTCGGCACCCCCACCGCACTCAGCTCAAATTAAATCTGGTTTAATTAAATTAATAATGGATACAATAAATGACATTCGTTTAGAGAGAGAGAGGGGGGGGGGCATCATTATTTCATTGTGTGTATTGTCTGATACTGCGTGACAGCTGTCATTATCGATGCTTCTACCAGCCGTTAATGAGACCATGAGACCGGGCCTCTTATCGCACTTCGGAAGCCTGTTGGCAAAACACCGCACTCGGTACCCCGTCAAATGTTATCTGCCCGGCCCTGTCTGCCCGTCTCCCCCTGACAACTACAGGCGGAATATGACCGGGCCTGATGAGCTCAGCTTTCAACTCGCGATTAAAAAAGAATATTCCATGGACCTTTAGGGTAGGGGTCTGTCAGAAATGTGTGGTGTTTTAAAGGGCAGATAGACCAACCTTGTAAGCCTTTATTGAAGAAATTAACAGATTGATTATGGCGATGAGCACACTGGTTATGTTAGCAGAAAAAACACTGGATGTGCGCGTCGTGTCTCCTAACATTTTAGTTAATAATCTCCTTTCCGCGCATCAGCAGCCCAATTCCCCTCGAGGTAAGCTTTGTGTTTGTAGCGGTTAAAGAAAATTGACTCCGTGACCAATTTCGTAACGCTGTTAATCTAAGACAACAACAAAACAAGGAACTGCTAGACATGTTCAATTCTTGCTTTGGATTCAAAATTACCACAAGTGCCCGTGACTATGTAATTGGTCACCGCCAATTTGGTCTTTCCGTCAAAGCATGGAGGAATGAATGGTCAAGTCAAAGGATGTGCATGGTTTAGCGAAATGAATTTAGTAACAAAGATTGTGAACATGTTCACTGATATAAATACAACTTACATTGTACAAAGATGGTCGTGGTGGGGGAAACTTCCATTGACATATTGTTGCCTGAAATTCTGTCTTTTTTAAAAATTAGTAAAACAGTTCGTTTTGATCTCGCGAGTCCAAAATCCGATGTTTGAAAACCAGTAAAAACAGTTTCACTTTTTTTCGTGACTCTGATGACCGATCGCGCTTACAGTACGGTCTCAGGTTTGTTATTTCATATATTTGGGGCACATAAAGTGTGGATAGCTGGTCTTTGACAAACCAATTGTTGGCCGCGTATTTTATGCGACATTTACCGCTGTGCTGCTCTTTGAAATTTGGTTTCAGATTTGAAGAATGGATGATTAAGTAATGTTTACCTGACTCCAGTCTACAGTCAGATTGTTCCATGATGTTGTTGCTTTATGAGTAAAAAAACAACCTTGAAGTATAGAGTCACCCGTTCAGAAAGAATGAGAGATTGTAAAAACAAACAAACAGAGTTGCTGAATACGAGCCGGAATCTTTTTGTGTTGTAACCATGTACTATTTTTCTTTAACACCCAACCGGGCGTTTTGTTCATGAAACTATACAAGGTCTCGCAGAAGGTCGTACACAATGAGATTGTCTATAGACTACTGTTTGATAAATCGGCCGGTTGAATTCCAAGTAAAATGTCCATTCCTAAAAGCCCCGTGCCTCCCCCTTAACGTTCTTTTTCACACGGACCTCCCCGTAAGAAATGAAAATCGATTCCCTCTTCTCTCAGGATTCACAGGTTGCCCAAAGGGAGAGACAAAAAATCGACCCTCTCTTTAGTGAGAAGACAAACACTTTTATAAAACGTATATAACGTTTTGGCGCGTGACTTTACTGCCCGTAATGCATCAAAAAGGTGAAACTGTTTCATTCTCTATTATTGACTACCCAGGTCTGTGACAATTTGAGACACTTCAAGGACAACTGAGCTATCGTCATTTTGAGTGAACTTGAAATGCAATTGAGTCACTGTTTATCAGACTTTGCATTCTTTGTAACCCCCCCCCACAAAAAAAAATTATATACAAAAAATAAGAAATAAAAATAGTAATAATAATAAATAAATAAATAAATAAATACAAAATCAGGAAAATTGAGGGAATTCCAGCAGAAAGTTATAGTCTGGGCCCTTGCTTTCCTTGTTTTATGTTGGGACTAGGACTTATGGAAGATAAGAGGTTAGAAAGAACATTGTCTGACAAAGAAAGAATATCTGAATGGATACAAGTATCTAACAGAGTAGTCGATATATACCAAGAAGAACTGAAAACCATTCAATGCGTATTTGCAAATGACCCTTGGTGTTTGTCACTTAACCGGTCTGGGGGAGGATCTAATGCAGAATGCGACGGGTTGATTTGCAATGTCCTTTGATGATGGTGCACCTGTTTCAGTGTCGAAGGGCTCGCATAATTCAGATCCAGAAAGCAGACGAAACGTGATTCTACGATTCCACTTTGACTAATCCATACTCCTCGTCCCTCAAAGAGACTCCTCGGTCCCCCCCCCCCCGTCTTCCCCACTTGTGAACTACTACTTCAAGCACGGACCCTATTCTTTGTTAGTCAACCGAGCAAGCAAATTGCACACTTCTTGCCGAAATTAGGCCGACAGCCCCTTCCGGGTGGCTGTTTTGTTCGCCGTTAAGCCAGCGTAATTCAGTAGGCGGTCGCCGGCCCGAGTTAACAAATACCGGGGGAGGTAACCCCGCTGGTCCCGGAGGCCACTCGCTGAGTTTACCCAAAGTCTGATGCATTCTCACTGAACAACAATATTTTGTATTGGCGAACAGTGGAACCGTTTTGAAGAGTACTTCTGCGGATTTTGAAGTCTTTATAAAGGTAGCTTAACAGCCCACAGTGTTTGCTGTGTATCCAGAATCTGGAAAGCGGTCGGAGGAGCTGCAAGTCTTAACAATTGCGAGAAGCCTTTCTAGTGAACGCTAATGTACGAAGCCATATAAAAGTAAACCTTTTAGACCGATTGCGTCACGTTACATTGAGATGATTATCATGTAATGTAGCCGCAAAAGCACCAGCTATCTCTTTTTCTTCGATTCGAGAATGTTGCCACATTGAGAAGTGGTTTATTCAACAGAGTGAATAAAAGAAGCTTTTCTCACAGGAAGAGTCTTGATTGTCCCTCGGAGTAAATGGAAACAAGTTTAGCAATCCAGTTGATAACCAAATTACCAAATCGTTCCACAAAAACACACATTCTCTGTCTATTCTAAGAAAACTACCCTGCCGAGTTGTGTCGTCAAAATCGCGAACCGTAAAGCACTTTCGATACAGCTATTCAAAACAAACTACACACTACTATTTACACTACACAACCTCAGCTCTCCATCCACACTTCAGACTCATTGTTAAAAATATAAGATACCAAATATTTGTTGACAGTTCGAGCACGGTATTTTGTGAACTTTCACACATAATAACCAAAAGGGTCTGAGGTTTGACGTGACATGCACAATCTCATTTTAAAGATCTACTTCAACGGCACTAAGATAATTTAAACTTTGGCGAAATCCAATCAATTTGTGTTTCATGATTACGTATATATTAAGGAAAATACTTAGCGGTAATTGCGTAATTAAAAAAAAAGGTCATTTAGGCCAGCGTTCAGCAGCTCCTCATACCGAGTTTTTGGAAACAGCCTGTCACGTGATGAAAATATACCATAGACTCTGATGACGTACATGAATGGAGACGGCTTGTTTACCCCCCGCGCAGCGAAGTGTGTTTATTGTACGCGTCTATAGCTACTCACACAGTAAACGAGGACAAAATGTCAGACTTTAGCGGATCGTGGGAGGAACACAGTGTGGACGAACAAGAATTAGGAAATACAGATGATAGTATTGATAGTGAGGATAGCTCTGACGGTGGAGGGAGCTCTTCCGAAGACGAAGAGGGCGTTGATGAAGCTGGGGGAGTGCTTGACGAGGAAGTGCGAGGTGCCAAACCATACAGGTTTGAGCCACTGGCCGCCGATGATCGTGAACGTGCGAACCCTGATGCAGGAGGTCGACTAAACAATACTGAATGGTGAGTCCCACAGGTTTTTTGAAGAACAAACAATGCTATGTTTACTGTTGTTTATCGTCATGAAGTACTTATTTATCTATGCGGCATATGAGGCCGCTATAATGGATAGAAATAGCAGCAGAAAGTTGATTTTTTTTTCTCACGAAATGGTTGCTGTTGTCCAATATGGTTCACGTTTTCATGATACATTGAATCGGTGTCACTCAGAAATTGTTCCCTTTGGGTTAGTGCAGGTATCCTTATCGGAGAACCGGGTTCCATGGAGAAAGGAAAATAGATGAATGTTGTTTTATTTGTTTCTGTATTTCCTTGTTTATCCATTAATTTGTTCACAATACAATCATCAAATCTCAGTGTGTAGGAGATAACATTTATTTTCAGTACCGAACTGATCCTGACAAGCCGTATTTTCTGTCAGTGTCACTGTTGAACCGCATTTATTTTTTTATTTCTTTTAGCAAATGATTGAGGTAGGTCCTAGCCTAATTGGATTAGTTTTTATGTCAAGCTCATTTGCTAATTATTTCTCATAATTTTCTTTTAGGCTAGTATGATATGTCATGTTTATTCTTTAAAACAGAACTACAATTACAAACCACTTTTCAAATAAATAAAAAAATAAAAAAATTCCCAGAGACACAAAGTAAGAACAACGGCCATTGATAAACAATGCGAAACATTGCGTGATTTTTTACTTAGATGTATAAATGAGACACGCATCGTTTCAATCCCCACTCATTTTGTATTACCCCCGTTCATGTAAAATTAGTTAATGGTCATGAACATAGTCCATCCTATGTCAGTACAGCAACACTTTCATCCATTAATTTTCTGTTATTTTAATTTTTCTTTCAGGTGCTCATGCGGACACTGTGTGGTCCAACCAATGGCAGTGAACTCCATCTGCTGTAAGGAAGTGCAGAAGACAAGAGCCCAAATGGCAGCATTGAACATTGATGTAGAGGATGAAAACCAAAGCCTTGCTGTGCATGATTGGTTTGAAGCAGTCTGTCTGCACCCGGCTGTACTTCAAACCGCGTATTTACAGTACCGGTGAATACTATGGCAGAGATGCAGTTGAAGGGACTCTAGACCAGTAAGTGTCTTTTTTTAATTGAACTGTAAAATTAATGTAAGGAGCAAACCCTCCCCCCAAAAAATTATTACGCCTCTTACCTGACCCCGAGTATAATTGACTGTTGGATTAGATTTATACAACTCAGAAAAACGAATAACCATAAAACCTGTACAAGATTTTTTCTAAACACTTTGATCTCTGTCACAATTGTTGAGTATGTTACAGCTTGTTATGACTTCTTTAAAGAACCCAAAAGTGTGTGTGTGAGTTTGTAGTGACATTCAAACCGAGGACTTACAACAAAAGGGACAATAGGTCCACACTTGTTATCACAAAGGAAAACAATGGGGTCCACGTTTGTCAGGACAAAGAGTTGAACAAAGGAGAGTCCACGATTGGAGCTCATGACACACTTGAGTGTGTGTGTGTGAGCTTACACATGCCAACTTACGGAGCAATGCTACCCCATAAGGTTTTCTTTGTTCTGGTGGTGACCCAAATAGGATTTCTTCAGAAAAAGGAATATTAGAACAACAATGGAAGTACCCCTGTAACTGCCATATGTAAGGGTGTGTGTGTGTGTGGGGGGGGGGTTCTCCTACAAGTTGTTCAACTGGACAAATCAGAAGAGTATATTTCCACCCATACTCGTACATGATTTCTTCAAAATGGAAAAACTGTGTTTTTAAACAAAAATTGATATCAAATGTTTACCTAATTTGATTTTCTTCTACTACTTTGTTTGCAGAAGAAATCGCCATGTTGCTTACAGGCAAGTTGTCAGATGGTGTACGGGCTACCTCGGAAGGTTCAACAGTGCCACTTCCTTCAACAGAGTGCCACTTCCAAGGACATATCCCAACCCCAATGGACAATATAAAGGGTTTACCCGCCACTTGACTAATAGTAACTTAAAAAACCCTAAAATTTATTGCCAATCATATTGTAAGAATTCCTCTTCTCACTCGAATTTAGTGTGGTATTTTTAGCCCCTATAGTTGATAAAATGTTTGCAAATGAGACTCAAAAAATAGATGTACAAATTATTTGTCAAACATAAAGCTCATGCTGTTGTGTCTCTCACTGGAAAATAGTGAAATGCATTCAACTTACATGTACATATTACAAACATGGAAGTTATATAGCAAAGAGGCTTCAAAAGGCGAACTTTTTTGAGAACCACCATCTTTGATAAAAATCTGTTAATATTTGGCTCACTGAGATGGGATGTGTGTCATTACAAGAACAATGTCTATAATCAGGTGAGGTTTGCGCTGACACCATAGGTAAAATCTCTTTTGAGTAGTGGTGGTTCTGAAAAGAAACAGTGGTTTCACAACTTGATTTTTTGATCAGTATGCCCTGATCCTCTTCAGGAAGTTGTCAAACCACCTGTTTTTTTTTTTAACCACCACTACTCACAAGATTTTATACATGGCATCACTGCAAACCTGATCCCACCATGCAAAGTTTCAAATCATACTATGATCAAAACATGTTCTGCTAATCTAGTAGTGGTTCATGGTTTTCAAAAAGGTTTTCAGAATTGAGGATACAAACATGGTGGGATTGGTGGCCTCCATTTACTCTAAATTTTCAGTGTGTTACAATCATTTTTAGATGATCCATGAGTAAATGACAATAAACACTTTTAATAATATACACATATCAGTCTTTAGTCTTTATGAGTATTATTTTATTTCAAGAAAAATAGAATAAAACAACAATTCAGCAAAGTCAACTACCCCTCTTCAAGTGAAGTAAATAAATAGAAAGCAGCTTAATTAATAAATTAAAGGGACACGTTGCCATTAAAAGAAATTGTAACTATGGGTTCCTTACCCTTCTTGCATATACTACATGGTAATGTAAATGACCACCTTATGTACAAAAAGCAATATTTTTGGAGTTAAGAGTACAGTGTACATGTAATACTTAATGTCAAGAAAAGTTGTATTACCAAAGTTGACCTCTCTGTCTAGTTTTAATTTTCATTGAGTAATTAAATAGAAAACAGCTAAATTAAAAGGGAATGTTGCAAAACTAATTCCATGCGATCCTTACTCTTCTTGCCTACAGACATTCTAAAAGACCTCCTTATCAAAATGTTCAGCTCATTGTAGACTTTTAAGAAAATGTAAACAAACATTTCAAATTGCAGTCAAAGCTTAGAAAGACAGGTTGTCTGGCAAATTGTCAAAAAGAAGTGTAATTGTTTTGTGTTTGCCCTGGATTGAAAACACATTACACATGAAATATGCAAACCCCAATACATGTACTCCAACTCCTCTTTTTCTCCCCCCAAAAACTCCTTTAGTTCACCATGCAATATGCACAAACTGGGGCTGCTCATTAATCTTACGTAGCAAACAAGTTTGTGGTTGATCCCCCTTCTAACAAATAATAATAACAATAACAAATAAGTACGGTACACATGTGTACATGTACTCAATAAAACCCTACATTTAAATTACCAGATGTGGTTGTGGTCAAATAAAAGCTACATGGGCATTAAAACAACTCTTCTCATAAGATAATAAATGGTGTACAAAAAATATGTACAATACATGTATAATCAATAAAGAAAAAAATCCACAATGGCTTGATGAATTAATCATATTTTACCATCAGAAATAATCCTCTGCATTAACAATAAGGTGTTTAAACTATGTCAACAGTATCTCTTTAATACATGTAATAGGAGGACAAAATAAACCTTTCTTTCATTTTAATAATTCTGCTTGAAACAAAATTGCAGACAGACATGAGTCATGCATCTCAAACCGAGGGGTTTATAAATTTGTTCAAAATCTTGAGGGAAATTGTTAACTTTTAAGATATTCACAAGTCAGGCCTGGAATTACATGGAGGCCACGGAGGCCATGGCCTTCGTTGCCCTTGTGTTGGCCTTGGTGCCCCTTCAAAAGTCTCCCATAGACTTTAAGATTTTCCAATGGAAGTACCCTTTACAAATTGAAAATGGCCTTGCCCTCTCCAAGATGAAATTCCAGGCCTGACAAGTGTATGATTATGCAAAGTAAATTTAATTATTATTCCGATACTGCACATTTTGATGTGTAATGAAATAAAAATAACCCTATATCCAACTCGGGTCCAGGCATTTTGAAGCTGACCCCCACCCCCCGCGGTTGAATATTTCTCCCCTAAACATAATTAAGGTTGTTTCTGCAACAAGCCAGTAAACCGTTTCATTACCTCCTCTGATGTGATTGAACTTTCCATCACATTAGATGGGAGAAGTTGTTCACCAGTGGGCTCCTGTCACCATACTTAGCATATATTCAGCAAAAGCTTCTTGCAAAACCTGAACAAAAGATCAAAACAAACATTGTATTTAACCTCTAAGTCAAATGTCATAATTTGGGCATTGTATTCACACACATGTATGGCTTTGCCCTTTGTAGGCACAAGTAATTTTTTACCATGGTCCTTCCCCCGTACTCCTCCCCCAGGGATACAATGATGTTGAAAGCAAACTAAACTGGAAAAGCAATGTAAGGTCAATAATGAAGTCTGTAGGTTGTACTTGAAGTTGAAGGGGAGTCTTGTACACATGTATGTGCACTGGGATGACAAGGTCAAGGAGGTGAAGTAGAATTGGTAACTAGTTACAAACTTTCCTAAACTTCAAACTCGAATCATGCTCACAATCACATCGAGTGAAAAGGAAAATTGTTGATGGTTGTGGTAGCCCTACTATTGAGTTTGAAATCTCTTGCGAGAAGTGCATGTTTTGAAATGAAAAGAAACGATGGTAAAATATCAACTACATACTCATAGAACTTAGTTTTAGAACTTAAAAGTTGCTTACCCAGCTCTTCTCTCTTTTATGCCAGACGAGTGTTGGCTGAATCGCTTAGTTTCATTTGGCTGTGCCTGTTTTACTCTCTGTTTGAAAAGATGATGGCACTGCAGATGGGGCTTTCATGGTTGGGATTGAACCTAGCTTAAGCCTGTTATAGCTTTTTAATCCAAAACTGCTCTTTAGTTGCGATGTTGCAACCCGACAGTCGTCCGTAAAATGGGCACTGCAAATCATGGTCCATTTTGACACCGTGAAACCCTTCCGTGTGTTGGTCACGGAACGCACCCATTCCCTTCTCAGGACAGGATCTCTTGAGAATCGAAATAAAAACTCACATCTGGGTTCCTATCTGCGTTCCGAGTACATGTACATCCACCAACAGAACATGAGTTCGGCATGGTCAATTCTCACGTCTTAACTTGGTGAATGTCTTCGAATAATGAGATCATCACACATAGTTACCGTGTAAACACACGACACGTCGCTACTTCCTGGTTTCCCCTATCTTACAAGTACGTCATCATTCGCTGGTTCACCCACGTATCTTATAGTTGGTTCGTGGTGCGCGTAAATACACGTGCTTCAGTATGGGACATGCATGGTGCCTATGGAGGGAGCCATGGAAGCGCGCGAGTTTTTAAAAACCCTAAGATCGGATTATTTTTTCCGGTTAAAATTACGAAAAAAATATATGTTTAAAACAATCCAATCTACAAGGTCAGAATACTTAATAACATTATGTATAAGATTCAGCAATTTGTTTTATTTCGCAGTTATTGCTGAAGTAGATCTTTAATGTGATTGTGTCCTCACTTTGTTTTAACATGAGGCTTTTTAACTCTTCAGACTTTCGCCTTGCAGCCCAAAGAAAAAAAAGAGTTGCAATCTGGGTGAACTAGTCATTCCTTCATATACTGTTTAGAACAGCCTTTATACAAATGCGTGAATTGAAGAATGTTGCAATTTAACTGCAAGAACTCTTAGTACGAAATTAATTAACCCGGCGAGTTTAAAACTTGGCAACACCGGTGATCGTCATAAAAACAGAAAATAAAACAACTTTGTCTTTACTTTAACTACCAATACTATTATAAACGTTTTTACCAGTGGTATCACACATCTTTCTTGAGTGAACTAATTTTCCACCGTTAAAGGAACATTACAGAATTGGTAAGAAGAAAACTTGTAAAATATACTTTTTGATCACAGATTCACATAAAACTTACACGGTCTAATGATGATGATAGTAGAAAACATCCCTTGAAATATTTCTGTCTGAAATGCCATATTTGATGAGAAATGAATAAACTAATTTTCCGATTGGAGTTTATCGCGTCCTATCACCGAGGCACACGCCAACCCATTGTGTGTTCTAACTTCTAAGTCAGCCGTTTTAGAGTGACGGTATGATCCAATGCAGGATCCAGAAAAATATTGGTACACAATCCTATGCAAATTTAGGTCTAGAGTTCAATACACCAGTCCTCCTTTATAAACAGCGCCACGCGGTGGTCCCAAGTTTTGATAATAATTATTAGGGAGAAAAAAGTCAAGTTGTTGTTTATAGTTAAAGGAACATTACAGAATTGGTAATTGTAAAATATACTTTTGATCACAGATTTACATAAAACTTACACGGTCTAATGATGATGATAGAAAACATCCCTTGAAATATTTCTGTCTGAAATGCCATATTTGATGAGAAATGAATAAAGTAATTTTCCGATTGGAGTTTATCCCTCAGTGAGCGTTTTATTCATTTGTTGAACCCATATGATTTCATGCAAATGTGTAATCGGTTTTTCACTATTTTCTCGTGACCCAGATGGCCGATCGATCTCAAACTTGTACAGGTTTGTCAGTTTATGTATATGGTGGATTACATAAAGTGCTTACACTGCCAGCAAATGTTTTGTTAGCAAAAACCAATTCTGTAATGTTCCTTTAACTATCGATACCATTATAAACGTTTTTACCAGTGGTATCACACATCTTTCTTGAGTGAACTAATTTTCCACCGTTAAGTCAATTTCGCAACCGTCAAAACCGGGCGATGCAAATGTCTAACTGTCATTGCAAAGAGGAACGGATGATTTTTTTAACTAACCATATTCATTAATTCGGGATTAAAATTTCAAAAAAAAATAAAAAAATAAAAATACAATTAATGGCAATCAGGTAGGCCTACAAGCGGAAGCCTTGGGGTTGGCCAAAAGCGAACTCAATCTAAAAGAGTAGTCCCCTCCCTCCACAGAACTGTATAATAATTTAGAGCAACTCTCTGAAACAAAGAATAAGAAAACGACGCAGTTATTCACCCAAACAACACCCGGTAACCACCACCAGAAGCCCGGGCTTTGCATTTCCCGCCAGCTGGCCCGCTGGTTCAGCAGCGAGACTCGGTTTTGTTTTCAGTTTTTAATCTCTGGAGGTTAATACGAGATCAGACGATGGTGATTATCAAACAGAGCAAAGTATCGGTAAAGTAAAATGCTTTTTACCATGTCATATTTTCTTCCTTTCCATGCTTTCCCTGCTGCCCGTTAGCTATCGGTGATTCACTGGTTGCGTACGGCAAGAGCTTTTTGACTGTTTACCCAAGGAAAACCCGTCGTAAACTAAACAAGAAATTCGCGAAAGTGATTGATTTTTAAGCCAAAAAAGCACGTCCCGTACAAACATCGCCACAAGCCTGTGCTTGTTAAAATTCATTTCGAAGTCCTGGATGTTTATATCGGATCCAGGTAATTGTGCATTTGAACAGACGTAAGCGTGCAGCGAGTGTCAATGGAACATCTTGTTTTGTCAAGTTTCAGATAGCTGCAACAATGACACATCTTGAGCTGAAGTATTTTTGTCATGAGAAAAGCTACACGGTCTTTTCACAGATACAGCCGAGATCAGAATGTCATATTAATGGAGTCTTCATCGTGCTATTGCCTCCTGACAATCATCATTTCCCGCGCTCTGTAAATTTTTCAAATGTATAATGGGGTTTTAACCGCGGATCTTGCCTATGTTATGATACGAATACGTCACTCCACCTTTTGAAAGTTGAAATCAAACACGCGGGCTACCTTTAAAAAACCTTATTAACCATTGTTCAATCAGAAATATGATACAAATACATTTCCGAAGCACTAAATGTATGATTTTATTTGTTCTGACAGGTGTTAGGATTCTGCCTGCCAGGAAAGATCGACACACAGGAGTCATCGCACACCGCTACCATGGCAATCGAGTACGGAGAGCCAATCACATTTCTCGATCTATTAAAAATGTCCTGGGAGGACAGACTCAGGGTGAGTGAACTTTGACCCTTCCGGGCCACGGAAATCGAGGATGTTCCCTGGCAACCACATTATTAATGTCTTGTATGTGACATCAGTTGTACTCTCGAGATATTGCTGAATCAGGAATTGTATCCGTCCTTTTTGATGTGCGGTATTTCTTTTCGAGTACTCATGTGCCGCGGAACCGGTAATCGTTTCAGTATGGTGGAAATAATGTCGACTGCCCGCGGGGTTTTACTGTACATGAATTTGACAGGAGTGCCACATAATCTCATTATTGCCAATTGACGACATATTTTCAGCCCTCAGATCTGTCAGCCTAAAACGCTGAAATTGTACAGATTTGCTCTAAAAAAAATCTTGACAGCGCCATTAAATCTTTAATTCATTGGAAAATCTAATGACGTTAAGCTAAACAAGGGAGAACTCGCGGGGAAACCATGCCATTTCGTCGGGGACTGCATTAATAGTTCTGAATAGTTAGAGTCCCAGAGGCTTTTTTGCGTTGACAAGATCTGTAATGGTTTGCTACAGTGATCCAGAGTATAGTGCTCAGTACATTTGTCATAAGCTTACAAAATACAGTCCGATTCAACTTATGGGGAAGCTGCTTTACAAAATGCCCATGATTAAAGAGTCGAAGGATATCACACAATCTGGTCAAGCTTTTTTTCTAAATTCTTACATTTGTTTCTTTCATCAACATATTTATATAAGTTACTTTAAAAAATCATCTCTTACTATTGATCATACTCAAGTTTGATATCAGCCTACATCATAGTTTTCTTAAGATTTAAAGTTTAACACAAGACAGAATAACTTATTGATGTCTTTACTTTCTGTTAACAAACCAGAGTTCTCCTTTAACTTCCTGCTACTATTGCGTCTGCGCAGATAACACCAAGACGGATATTTTGTTTTGGGGCTGAAGAGGGTTTGGAACTCCACCTCCTTGTTTGTTACGCCACTTAAATGTATACAGAGTATATAGAAGCAAATAGACTTAAGAAATATTGGCTATTTTCGGTACAACGGACAGAAAATAATGCAATGTTTGCCCAAACTAGAGCGGCCTAGTGCAGATAGAAAATTATCAATATTTCATAAAGTAGAGTGATTATAGCCGGTCAATACAAATGAAAATGTCTCCAGTAGACCCAGCCTACTGTATCATCTGAAACCAATTCTCATAATTATTGTTGATCCATTGAAGCAAAACAATTGACCATGCCAGCATGGTGATTTTTTTTAAATTTTCGACCCAAAATTTGAAGTCGATTTGATGCTATCAATTGAAGCGGGTCCCTCTACCGATGCAACCTTTTATGCACTTGAACTCTGCATCGGTGCTACTTTAACATGCCATTTTAAAAGGGTATTTGTTTGTTTTTGCTTTTTTTCAGATATCGCTAGGTGTGAGCAGGCTTCTTGTTTATCTGAGAAGTTCAGCTCTTGGCTCACTCGCCATCCATGACTTCAAACCATCGCAGTTTGTTCGAGTAAATGGAGAGGTAATGTCTCTGCGCATGTGGTCATTAATGTCCACTTATAGTTTTCGATAAGAGCGCACAGAAGCATAACACAGTCACATTTTTTTCTTTTATATACAAACATTTAGAAAATGACAGTCTTTAGATCGTAATACTTTTAGTGTTTGCCCCACTTAACGATCCCGCTAGTTCATCCATTCCAATAGTATTTTTTTGGGGGGGGGGAATCCATGGGAAACAAATGTGGTAAGTTTCATTCCATTAAACTGCTGCCAATATTCTTATGACCCAAAATTATCGAGATCATGTCTCAAGTTGTTCACGTCCTTAGACTAATATATCAAATGTATATTTCTGTGAATAAACACGTTTGCTTAATATGTATACGGGTCATAGATTGGTAAATACTCCAAAAATTAATGACCATGAAAACTTCGTTGGTGAGAAGCACTGCAGCTGTTGGTTGCAGAAACTATTTTGAAAGAGGATTCCCTTCGAAGTAATATGTTTTAGATATATTTTCACCCCAAAACATTTGAATCTGAGAAAACGATCTCAGATTTCTGAGAGTTGGATTCCCGTTCGCAAATGCTGCGGCCAAGAGATGCGGTTGGTGCCCGCTGTCACCGTCAAATTACCGTGACCGTTTGTGTTGTCTTACCAGCAAGCAAACACTGTATTCAGCTGAAACTTTCACATATAACTTTTATTGTATCTTTCTTTAAAGTTGTGCCTAAAAATCAGCATTACATCGACGGAAACCAATCTACGACCCTACCTTTAAGAGCGACACATTCGTTTCAAAATATAGTAACATTAATGTCAATATTTTTATGTGCAGGTCAAACTAGTTGATCTCGATGATGTAGACGACCAGCCGAGGTTATGTAAGACGCAGACTGATTGTGCCATAAACGGAAGCTCTTCCACTGTCTACCTTCCATGCAAAGACGGCAAATGTTTAAATTACACAGATAGGATGAATGTCTTTAGTGCCTACAAAATTTTCTTCACCCTTCTTCCCTACGAGACACCGCATCAACTGAAGCCGATGATGACAGATTTTGTCAATAAGACAGGTAATTAATTAATGACATATGGGCTGATTAATATCGATCTGAAATGGCGGCGCTGCCCGTCAAAACCCGGATCTTTATTGCGTTTGAAGAAAACAGTGCGTATTGATTTACTCCACTTGGACCCAACGGTCTCATCCAAGGACCGCTGGGATGGGATGATGCCTCTGACAGAAATTCTTGTTCGGGATGTAGTGTTGCATGATGGGAACGATTGTGCTGCTGATTGACTTAATGCGCACAATCACAACACTTACACCGGCGTGATTATGATAACACATGAGGCTGCATCATTATAATTAAATCATGGATAATGTGATGATCTTTTTAAACCAAATGACTAAAAGAAGATAATGTTGCGATCGAGCCCAATTTTTTGTACAAAACATAGAATGACAGCAATTATTATTTGCATTCACACGATATGGATTTAAACAATTCAGCTACGTTATTTTATTGATAGTTGAATAGTTCGTAAGCGGGAAGAGGTGACCGGGGGGGGGGTATTCGATCAGGGAATGGTCCAGTGCGCATGTGCATACGTCAGCCCATCCCAGCGCCTTTGGATTGATGAGGCATGCTGGGGGACTGAGCGAATTGATTTACCTGCTCTGTTGAAGAGACGCCATAATTATTGTCAAAAGAGGACGCTATAAACATTGTGTGTATAACTTCTCGTCAGTGCCGCATGGTCCATAGTTAATTTTCAAAGAAATTAATATTAATAACGAACAATTCATAGAAAGAGTCGGCTGAAATGGAAAATAATTGTTTTCATTCAATTATTGATTTCCAGCAAACTCGTCTATACATGGACACTTCATTCATCTTTGCATTGTCTGAAGCATCATTTTAAAGCCAGAGAAAAAAAAGAAAGAAACAAAATTGAATTAGCCACTTAAAACGGCCATGCATTTTGAAAAGGTTGAACAATAAAACAAAATTCTTCATAATTTGATCAAGAGAAACTAACAAGTAATTGTCACTGGGCCCGTCTTTATTCAACGTTTTCTGTTTCTTACCTTGAAACTACTGTATCCATTGAATATGTTGAAAACAGTAACTCAAATAATTGTGATTTTTGTTTCTTACTACGGATTTTTCCCTTTTTAATCTTTTTTACCATTTTCCAATCTTTCTCATGAACTTAGGCCAACTATTTTAAACTATGTTTAAACCAATTTTGAGAAAAAAAATCACTTTTTTTGCTGAAACCCACAATCATTATAATTCAAGAGACCCCAATCCTCCGATTTTCACGAAACATATTTTCTAATGCTGTAGCTGTGCATCTGATATAATTGATTGGTTGTAAATTGATCTATGATTTAGGTGAGGCACTGTTCGGCTCAAGTGAAACTCACCAGTACTTGGAGAAGATTTTACAACTCTACCAAAGTGGTGAATACTTGTACAATACTAATGGTGACGGCCTTTCAGAAATCGCAGGTTCGTATAAACACAAATCAAGTGTTTGCTATAACACCTCATTATAGGCACTTGATGAGTGGAAATTAATCAACACATTCTAGTGTAATCTGGAAAAATGTACTTTTTTACCCTGTAAGGTAGAGTACAAATTTATGTCCATTTATATCACCCCTTAACAAGAATTCTTGCTTTTGATTGGCCTTAGAGTGTGTCACATGACATGTCTCACTTTCACTAGAAAGCCGCGCGAACGCGACGCACCATACACCCAGCAAACAATGTACTACCTGTGGTAACCGATGTACTAAACCTATATCAACTAGTGTACTATATACCGATTAACAGCAGCAGCTTATTGGTACATAGACGTCTAGGCCCAATTTGGGGTGTTTATAAAACAAATATTGACTGCTTTTACTCGTGCTTTGGTTAAAATTACGACTTCCTCGGTGATCCCTCCTTCGGTTTCGCCTCTGGAGAACTGAACGCGCCGAGGATCACCCCAGGAGTCGATGACTGGAGGCAGTCAATATTTGGATGCAATATCATACTGTCGGGTGCGTGAAATTTACATTTACACATTCTGCAATTTATACAAAAGCCAAGTACATGTACCACCGAAGCAAAGTGATTTTAAGTTCATGGCATTCCTGATAAAACACATGCTTCACCACAATTTGGTGTTCTAAAAAATGTCCAAAAAATTGTTTGTTACCTTATCGAAATGGACCAAGTGAATTTTGTTCTCTCGTTATAACCACTGATGCACCATACTTTGCTCATTGAAAGTACTATTTTGTAAATCGGTGTTGTACTTCGTGTTTTATAATCAACACTGGAATTTGGTCCACAGGTCCAAAGAATGCTTATCAACTGATAGAAGATGGCGATCTCCCAAGCCATGGTGATTATTGGTGTGCGTCATCACTGCAGATGGGTAGCCCGAGCTGTGTACTATTGGCCTTCGATGAAAATGAGGCCAAGTATCTCTGCGACCACAACGATCAATGCAGGTCGTTCGTGATGACGTCAGAGAAAACATGGACAGGTCAGTATTTGATCAGTCTCTTTTTAATTGAATCAACTCCAAAGAATTAGAGGAAATTCCCTTGACCGGATGGGGATAGGGAACGACTATTTCTCTTATTTTGAACGATGTTACAGGACTCTGTATCGGACACAAACTCCAATAATCTAGACTAAAATCACTCACCAGAAACTAGTTCAGAAAGCTGCGTGAAAACTTGTCTGCGTGGAAAACTTGTCTTGGTTCGCGACGTTCCTGTTTTCTTTATTTGCAATATATCGCTAACAGAGGGCGCTATTACAAACACATCGTTATCACACACAAAGTAGGCATAATAATTGTGAATAAAGAACACAGGCTAGGGCGGGAGAACCCGTGCTCGGCAACAACATGTCACAAAACCACTAGTGTCCTTAACAAAACAAAAATCCTGCTCTTTAGTTCTTGAAGATTAAATCACATTGTGTTTTATTTTGAAATGGCCATGCAAATAGAATGGACCCCTTGCATATGACGTCACAAGACCCAAAACGGAGCCCGCACCGAGGACAATGAATTGACCTACCATTGGCTGAGAATTGTGGGCGGCGCGTACACGTTTCCATTGTTTTACCTCGGCGATGGCGGCCACTGCTAGGGGTCTATTCCTGAAACATTTATTTGAGAGAACCAACCGTTTGAACAACCACTGAACCGGTGATTAATGAAGTGAAGAGAAACCATGTGGTTCTCTTTGGCAACATTCTTTTGTTACCGACACAGTTCAGTGAAGACACACTCCCCACCCACTCCCAATATAATTCAAGTTCAGCGTACACGCATAACCGAGCTAAGCATAGCTTTATGCTGTTTCTAGTTCCCGCCTTCACTCACCATTGAGCTAAGCCCACCTGTGAGCTAAACCTCTTCGGCAGTTCTTATTAGCAGCATACGGCAGTAGTTTAATATTCCCCAGAAGACGATCAGACAACACTGATCGAAACGTCGAGTTGTTAAACCAACGGTTCTTCTCATCCAAAACCAAAAAAACTCACATTTCATTTATTACACGGTGTCCTCGCAAACCCCACTTGATTGTATCTTCACCACGCAAAGTTTCAAATCCTACCTAAAATACATTTGGAATAATCAGATTTGAAACTATTTTTATTTTTCCACAGGTCGGACGGTTATATATTTGAAGAAAGCTACAGGACATATGCCGGTTTACAGTCCTGGAAACATGCTGTATGTACAGTTGACGTGAATAATATTCAACCAGCAAAGAGGAGGAGCCACGGATTGCTTTATTTGTAATTCTACAAAACGCTATGATGTGTAAATACCTGTATACGACAGGTGCTCAACTTCACATTGAGAATCGTCAGTACTTGTCAAAGTGCCTCCGTTTCGGTGGGGGAAGGGGAAGGTGTAGCATCTGTATAGCGCCCTCTGTTTTTGAAATAGAATTTTCCAAAATATGTACATTGACCAGGCCTTCACTTATTTTACTAATCTTCAGACAAGCTGGTACTTAATTGAAGAAACAAATGGTTTAAAATAATAATAATAAAAAAGTTATAGTCTTGTCATTGATCACAATTTTCCCCCAGTCTCAAATTATATATTCAATTTTAATAGTGAGAAATATATAAAAGAAGAAGGATAGGCCAAATGCTATTTTGATCATCAGAAATATACACTTATTTCTGAAAAATCTACAAGTTGCACCAGAGTGCATCAGGAAGAAAATTAATGTTCTTTCAAAATGATAAAAGTCACACTCAATTGAGTTTAATGTACACAGGATGCAACATTCTGTGAACATCAACCTCAACTGCACCTGTCACGTGACTGTTTTAGTTTTAGGGGAAAAAAAAACATTTCAAAGTCTGAAACATTTATCCAAGTATTTTTGCGAAACATCTATTAATAGCATATTTCGTAAAATAAAAATGGAGAATAGAAGCACCCTTTGGAATAGACCATGTTCACATGACGTCATTTGAGTAGGGTGCCCTCTGAAAGAGGTCAAAAGAAGGTCGCTCATTGGTCCGTCCTGTGCGCTGCGCGTACATAGATAGAACCGAAACATCTTATGTCCACACTTTAAGAGGGGACCAGTCTAACATAGATGTTGTTTGATCATCGTTTTACTTCTAAGATGGTGGCAGGATAACGTAAGTGGACAAGGGCCATACGTCTTTAGACTGTGTTTGGATTAGCGGCTGTGACTGCGGCTGTTGGTAAGGGTGTTGCTAAGGGCAGTCTATGGCCATGTCTGAACCAAGTGGCTTTGGCTACGGCTATGGCTTTTGGCTGCCATGGCAACGTTGAAGAATAAGCCTTTACAGCGATCCAGCCATAGCCACAGCCAAAGCCATCAACTCAAACACAACAAGGCCAAATAAAAGAAAAATCATGATCAGCGTCCCTGCCAACTTCCCTTTTAGAGGCCGCCTCCTTTTTGGGGGATAAATTTTAACGATCTCTGACGAGATTATAGTATTTTTATAATTTAGCAAACCGAAAAAAACACAGAAAAAGCAGGCAACCACCTTGAAAAATAAGGGCCCGGCTGGTTGTCTTGAAAAATGTATCGGGCGGCCATTTTTTTTGGGGGGGGGGAAAGAAAAAAAGGCCCTCCTTCCCTTTTTCAAAAAGGCAGGACGCTAACCATGTTTGTTTTATTTTGCCTAATAATATACTTTAACGCACATTATAACAATGATCCAGCCGTAGCCAATAGCAGCAGATGCAGCCTCCATTTTGAACTTGGCCTTAACATTATCTCCAACTATTAAGGGATTGTCAGAATAGACAAAAATAATTAAGAATGTTAGAAATTATATATAATTTATTTCACACATCGTATTAAAATTTTTATACAAAATGGGCAGGGTATTCACCAGAAGCCTGCTGATATAGACTATATTTGATACAAATATTCACAAACCAATTGCCAGTACTTATTGGTTACACCTAACACAGTCCAGTGCCAACCTTCTAGTTAGTTCCTAATTTAACCTTTAACGAAATGCAAAAGAAAAAAGTGTAACATTTGTAATGTTATTATTGAGAAATTATTATTTTTCAAGTGTTAAAACACCATGAATAAATAAAGAAAATCCAAGACAAAAGTGTGTTCTTCGTCCATTAGTGAAGCTATTATTGCTGAACTGTTTTTTACTGAAACATCAGCATTACCTGACATACACAACAATAAAATGACTTGAACATAAATCTCTGATTTAAGATAACTATTACACTCAATGCATCTGAATTCGTTTGAATAAAAACACCCCCACAATAACATAAAAATGTTCACAAAAACAGTGATGTGTTACGATTTTATTGTCAAGTGGTCAAGTTTGATTTGTACAGTACTGTGACTAGACCTTTATCAAGGCATGCTGATCTCATAATATTCCCAAGTTCAAAACAAAGTGTTCATAACGAGGCTGGAAGGGAATTTTAGTCAGGCCCTATTTCTACATACATTGCAAATCAGTGTTCAATATTGCTATTGCATACAGGGTTAACGACCAAGATGCTGGCAGCCTGATAACAGTCAAACACATTTTGCAGGGACACCATTCACAGTACTGTAGTTGTCACAGTTTATACTTTGTCACTCAAGAACGAAAACGGGAAACCAAAGTTGCTCCGCAAAACCTAATAACAAACCAAAGTGTCATGTAGTTTATAAGCCGATTGTGATTGGTCCCCTGACAGCTGTTACCAAGATAAAACTCTACCCCAAAAAGGCTTAAGGTGACATTTTCCACACAATATAAAACTGAAAGTTACCACAGTTTCCCACTTACTAAACTGGTAACAGTAGTTCAGTTTTTGCTAAGCTACCTTCAGACATTAAATGTCTTTGATAAGTTTAACTTCATGGTTGAGAAAACACAAAGCGTACACATCATGTTCAAAGTATTAGTACTGGCAACAAAATGGCGGCTCTTATTGCTCTTTTCAAGCTCAAATACATTTTTGTTAAAATGGTGTCGAAGGATAGATGCACTATGCCTACACGCAACATGATATCATGTGGTGAATGCATCTACACAGAACACTGTCAACCTTCAGTATCATCTACTGTGGTTTTGAATGATAGATGCACTGTGCCAGCCTGCAATATGGTATCATGTGGTGAATGCATCTACACAGTATGCAGATAGGTTTGTACAGTTGTTACCAGACACAACCTGTCTGGTTGGTCAACTATAATGGCAAACAAATGTTATTGAAAGTAAGAGAGTTAAGCAGACCCACTCCTCCAATGTATCCTAAATTATTATTGTTGTTATATATTTCTGGTAATGAAATTAAGAATGCCACATAAGTGAACTTAATTACTGTAGCTTGCAAGCCGATAAGAAACCTGTAAACAAGGGTGCTTGCTATGTGAACCAGAAACATCGGGGTTAACCCCTACTCTTCCAGGATAAGTGTTCTGGGTTCTTTTACGTGCACTACCAATCCTAGTACACGAGACCTACGGCTTCATGTCCCATCCGAAGGACAAAGCAATTAAGGTAAAGTATCTTGCTCAACGACCGGGACTTGAACCCACACTCTGCTGATCAGAAACACCAGAGCTTACGCCACGTTACACCACAAATTCCTTTTAACTCATGGTTTCCAGCATGGGCTAATTCTAAAAAATATATGTCTTTTAAGAATGTGGGATAATTTTTAGAAGTTTCTTGAGAAATTGAGTTAAAGATAAATTACTATGGCCTATCACAACCAACACATGAGATGTAGCAGTTGTTAAGTTCTTACATTGACAATCTATAAAATTTCTACTGATAATAGATTTCTTTTAAATCACTGATTGTAATTCCAATAATGAGATAGAGATTGTAAAGAAATAAACACGATTCATCTAAAAGCTGCATCTAAATCATAAAGCATGAATAAATTGCACAATAAAGCAGACTTAGACCGGAAATTCACGTCTCTGTCAGATGTGTAGTAGCAATCCTTTAAAAAGGAAATACACGCCAAACAATGCACATTATCTTTCACCCATAACGCAGTACACAATGCGAAACATGGAGTTATGTGCACTATGCATGATGCACATTGCAGAGGAGACACATAGATTTCCGGCCTTGTGGTTGATGCACAGGTACATGGCAGTGTTAAAATGGCAGAGTTGATACCAAAAAGCATGATTCATAGAACTTTAAAGGAACATTACAGAATTGGTTTTTGCTAACAAAACAGTTGCTGGCAATGTAAGCACTTTATGTAATCCACCATATACATAAACTGACAGACCTGTAAAAGTTTGAGATCGATCGGCCATGTGGGTCACGAGAAAATAGTGAAAAACCGATTACACATTTGCATGAAATCATATAGATTCAACAAGTGAATAAAACGCTCACTGAGCGATAAACTCCAATGGGAAAATTAGTTTATTCATTTCTCATCAAATATGGCATTTCAGACAGAAATATTCCAAGGGATGTTTTCTACTATCATCATCATTAGACCGTGTAAGTTTTATGTAAATCTGTGATCAAAAAGTATATTTTACAAGTTGTTTTCTTACCAATTCTGTAATTATCCTTTAATTTCATGGTTTCTATCCAAGTCTTTGTTTATGGATTTTGGACCACTACAAAGTAACCCTATGAGGGAAAATTTACACCACAACTAGCATAGTTTGGGAGATTTCAACCCTAAGGACTATTGCTAATTACCGGGTGGTTCAAAATGGCTCAACCACAGCCAAATTATTTAGATTTGGTCATATTAAGTTGGCAATACTGGAAGCTGTTTTTAATTCAATGAGAAGATTTTACTTTGAACTTCTCAATGAAGTACAACGATAGCACAAAACCATTGTATTAAGTCTAAAAATTGGTTCAGGTTTCGGGCAGACTGAGTCTGATCGCATTCCAAAACGCTGAGTATGGTATTGTAAAACCAGTTACAATCACATATTAATGTTACACATCAATTAGTTGTATAATTTTTAAATAATCAAAATGATATAGGTGGTTAGTGATAAACATTTCATAGTTTCAATCTATATTTGCATACATATTTGTACTTTATAAGGACAAAAATGCTATGAGAAATATCTACAATTATATCACCTGACTTTTTTTACATGGCTTATTTATTAGTATCATGGAAATAATTATTGCTTCTTTAGAAATATTTATACAAAGCCTTTTGCATATGGTTTTAAGAGTCATACAAATGTACAGTTTATATTATTTGTTATATTACAAAACTGAAATTGCAATAATTATTCTTTTGCAGATCATTGAAAACAACAATGATAACACGAAAGGATCACAAGATATATAGTGACAAGCACTGAGATGAAACAAATATCTTTTCGGAAGACCCACCTTCCTTCTGTTATTTTGTTGGTGTTGTTGTTGTTTTCTCAAAACTGTTGTTGTTGTTGTTGTTGTTGTGTGTTGTTGTTGTTGTTGTTGTTGTCGTTGTTGTTGTTGGTGGTGGTGGTGGTGGTGCTTTTGTTGCCTTTTCTTTTAGTGCTGTTGTTATTATATAATTTATATTAAATACACTGGCAAAACTTCAAATGTTAGTTGGTCTTCCAGTAGTGAGGCATTGACCAATAACCACAAAAGTGAAAAATATTGAAAACTGGAGTCAGTTTACAAAATGATATAATCCATAACTAAAGTTTGATATTGAGTTGTTTGCTGGTCCCACTGTTCGTATCTTTACTTTCACTCAGTTTATTCCACAAGGAAAATGTCTGGGAAAGTAGTTTGGGAAGTTTTCTGGGAAGCTTCGCAGGAATAACAAAAAAGTAAGGCATTCAGGAGGTGAGGGCAAGATTTATTTCTGGTTGGAAGAACGGAAGAAGTTGGTCAGCGAAAACGGTCGTCTTGTATCCTTGCCTTACGACTGATAAGGTCACCTGTGAAGAAAACAAAGTAACGAAACAACGATTTAACTATCTACTTACTATAAACTCAACACCCACAAACTCAGCGCACCCAATAACTCCCCCAAACATATGTTGTGCCTAGACATCTAGGCACCAAGAATCTGCTGTTGCTATGGGTCAAGTACACTGGTTGCTATGGGTATAACACATAGGTTGCCATCGGTATAGTGGTAAATAGTACATTCTTTGCTGTGTGTATTGCACATTGTGCTCGCATGGCTTTCTGGTAAAAATAAGACAAGTCATGTGATGTGCTCTAAACCAATCAAAAGGCAGAATCCCATGAAAACCTGCTTGCAAACCAAAGAGACAGTTAAGCATATTCCACTCATGTCTAACTCCATTTTAGTTTATTTCTCACAAGAACTTCATTCTTCTCTTACCTTTTTCTGAGAATGTAGCCAGACATAACCTATCCATCTTGTTGCAGACAGCCGTCTTTGGTTCTTTCACTGGAAGAATTCCAAAAGCTGTGAACAACAAAAGAAATGACGCTTGAATGTTTGCAATGCCAGGGAGGTTAACATGCATGTAGGGATTGGTGTTTCATGAATACCAATAAATATAATAACAACAGCAATAATGATGATAATTATAATAACAATAATAATTAATGACAATTCTAGTGTGCCCCTTCTATCCAGGGATGTATGAAATGATTCACATCAAAATGACATCAAAGTACAAAAATACAATAAAGCCTAAAAATGCATACAATGTACCAAACAACACACAAATGCAGCAACAAATTTCACACCAATTTTCAAAAACAGACCCTCTCCCCTAACAGGGGGGAACAAAATACAAAATAATAAAATAATAAACACAGTCAAGTACAGTATGATAAGATACAAGTAAAGATACATGCTGTCTAACCCCCTCGTTTGAAATTATTTGTGCTCTAGGTTAGGTCTGAATTTGGAGCACAAACAATATAGAGAAACATGTTAATTTACAGAAATGAACACAAATATCAATCAACAAACGGCAGTGAATAACAAGAGAAATAACAGATATGCATCCCCAACAAAACCTAAAGCACAAATAACACGATGCGGTGAAACTAGGGAATCTGGATCGTGTACACAAAATGAGCAATAAATAACAACACGATTTCAGTTTAAGACAACCAAGACATTCTTATTACAAGAACAACATATGAAAAACTCCCTCCCACTGTAAATGGAAACATGTCAACGTACCTGGTGCAGAGGCCTCCATAGCGACTCTGAAATAAACCACAAAATATAAGGTTCAATTGTAAACTGAATCGTAATGTCACCAGAGGCTTTTGGGAATAACAAACAAAAAGAGTGTACTGAAGACTTATTTCAATTTATTGGACAACCATTAGTGAGTTAGCTTTATTGAAGATAAGATCAAAAACCAAATTATGTTAAAAAAACTGCACATCAATTTAAATCTCCCACCCTTACAAGACGAAAAACACAACAGTTATGATTTTATTGACGCAAAGAATAAGATTTTAAT
The DNA here is from genome assembly GCA_032158295.1 of Pycnopodia helianthoides. NCBI lineage: Eukaryota > Metazoa > Echinodermata > Asteroidea > Forcipulatida > Asteriidae > Pycnopodia > Pycnopodia helianthoides. The sequence goes on from CM063243.1 coordinate 23,398,779, forward strand.
TTAACTCTGACACCAATGTGTGATAAGCACTGTAAACTCAGTGCCCTCCGAGTCCTGTGGTAGAAACCCTAATCAGGCTACACACGTGGGATTCAAACCCACAACCCCGGCATCTTAACCACTAGACCAACAGGCATGCCGGGACAGCACTGAATATACAGTGCTTATCGTGAGAGGCTGTCCAAAGTTATCATCATATTCACCACGGTCATACAAAGAGTATGACAGGTGGAGGGGGGGGGGGGTTTAAGACCACGTATTACTTTAAAGGTATTGTACACTTTTGGTAACAGCTCAAAATCAGTGTCCACATTTTGTGTGATTAAACATATGCATGAACAAACGAACCTGTGAAAGTTTGAGCTCAATTGGTCATCGAGGTCACGAGAAAATAATGAAAAGAGATCTTATGTGTTTTCTGTTTTTTCAAATTATCGCGCGCGATAATTACTATTGTTTTACTCGTTACTCAGAAACGATAGCATTTTAGGCAGAAATATTTTAAGGAACCCTTACTTACCTACCATTACTTACTTTAAATCATGTAAGTTATGTGTGAATCTGTGAACATTGTGTTTTTCGATCTTACCAATAGTGTACAGGGCCTTTAAAAGGTGTGTAAAATGTTGATGTAAATAAGGTGCATCAGTTTTAAAAGATTTCTTTCAATGAGTACTACTTTGGGGGGGGGGAGGGGGACCTCATAAGTAGTAGTCTCCTGTACGACCTGAACAAATGTTGACAACTTTGGACAGTCCCTAAGGTTAAAACCCAAGTCATACAGTTATTTACTTCTGCTTAGGCAGTCAATAGACTGGAACGGAAAGTGTCTTGCTCACTTCCTATGCATGAAAGGTTTCTCAGATTGTGTATTCCAATTACGGAATAAAGCACAAGAATAAAAGAAACCAAAATTTGGTGCTCAATTACATTACAAACACACCCTAATGACGGGGAACAAGACTGAAAGTTCACATCAAACATTTATTCAAGTTAGTGGATATCTTGCCGGCATCAAACAGGAATCCCACAACAAGAATAAAAGAAACCAAAATCTGGTACTCAATTACATTACAATACAAACACACCCTAATGACAGTTAAAGTTCACATCAAACATTTATTCAAGTTAGTGGATATCTTGCCGGCATCAAACAGGAATCCCACAACAAGAATAAAAGAAACCAAAATCTGGTACTCAATTACATTACAATACAAACACACCCTAATGACAGTTAAAGTTCACATCAAACATTTATTCAAGTTAGTGGATATCTTGCCGGCATCAAACAGGAATCCCACAACAAGAATAAAAGAAACCAAAATCTGGTACTCAATTACATTACAATACAAACACACCCTAATGACAGTTAAAGTTCACATCAAACATTTATTCAAGTTAGTGGATATCTTGCCGGCATCAAACAGGAATCCCACAACAAGAATAAAAGAAACCAAAATCTGGTACTCAATTACATTACAATACAAACACACCCTAATGACAGGGAACAAGACTGTTCCATAAAGTTCACATCAAACATTTATTCAAGTTAGTGGATATCTTGCCGGCATCAGCTAATTTTTAGTAAACACTATTGAGCTGGTTTGCAGTAAAGCAACCTGTTTGAGGCATACATGAATGGCTGACACCCAGAGGTGTTAACTGCCTCAATATTTTGATCAATGTCTTTATCAAGCTGTATGAACCAGGTTCCAGCCATGCTGTTTTCCCCAATTTGTTTCTTTATCCCCCAAAATAAGAATATTCTTCTTTTAGTAGTATAAATTGATTCCCACATTTAAAGATAGTAATATACCCTTTTCTTTTTCTGATTTGTGGCTCCCAAGGAATTCTTTTTTCCAAAGGGAACTTAAGTCAAAAATTAATATCACATCTCATGATTCCAAAGTCACAACGATAATGTTGGCGCGGAACCAGACTAACATCTGTCACAGTAAAATTTCCGAATCTCCCCAAAACAGTCACTACACATGTTTTAGTGCCAATCCCGGCTTTATAATGTTTACTTTAAAAAAGCCAGTGCCAGCAAAACATCCACTGCCTTTAGAATTCAATTATAGAAATGCACTCGGTGTTTGCAAACAAGTGTTTTGCAGAGATAAACAAGGGATGCAACAGCTACATAGTTACACTCATGCTTTTGTCACCAGGGCACACTTTTGTGGCATTGCTTAGCGCCAAAATCTGTGCTCACTGCCATGCTAAGCACAGACTTATATGGTAAGCAGTGCTGTGGAATGGGCCCAAGTAGCCTCAGTCATTTCTGCAGAGAGTCATTCACAAGATGCTTCATAAAATATGAGAATGTGCTCTTAAAGGATGTGATTTGAAGATGTGCATAAATGCATGAAAGAAAAGGTTGACAAAGTGGCATTCGGGTATTGAGACTCCTTGTAAATATGTGCGATGAAATTGTTGACTAAAGACGGGCTCCAAGGTCACATTCAGTTTCGTGATCCACTCATTTTCCAATAGATAGAGCCCTTATGATGGTGAAAACATACTTGCAATTAGTCTCTGACCCTACGTTAAAACGGTGTAAAATGCGACTGTGTTTGATACCCTTCTTCAGGTGCAATTTTTATCAAAACCCAAAAGCGTTCGATGACATTACATTTTAAAGAAATGGTCTGTACGTTTTTGTACAGTTGTTTTGTTAGTTGATTCCTGAATTTTGATGATATTCAGTCAAAACTGCATTGAATTTGAGCTTTTGACTGGCACAAAAATTTCCTCTTTGGAATGTACAGACCCATTTGTTTTTGATGTTCGGTGTTTGGTGATGTCACGTTTCAAATGTCGCTATGAAAGAGTATAAAATAAAATGGCATTTTACACCATTTCCACATGAGGGTTAGAGACTTCTATTTTTCCCTCCACTTTCATGAACACTCTATCTATTGGGAAAATGAGTGCATCACAAAACTGAATTTGACCTTGGAGCCCCTTTTTAGGGTAAATTACTTTTATTCTTCCTATTAAGAAGATGCTGGAATTGTTGAGCTTAAAACATGGTGTTCCGCTCATTGGTGAATTTAGCAAGGTGTTAAAAGGGAATACTGGAGATTGAACAAAGGTTTACTAAAACATTACCATCACTTAAAGGAACATTACAGAATTGGTTTTTGCTAACAAAACAGTTGCTGGCAGTGTAAGCACTTTATGTAATCCACCATATACATAAACTGACAAACCTGTAGAAGTTTGAGATCGATCGGCCATCTGGGACACGAGAAAATAGTGAAAAGCCGATTACACATTTGCATGAAATCATATAGATTCAACAAATGAATAGAACGCTCACTGAGCGATAAACTCCAATCGGAAAATTAGTTTATTCATTTCTCATCAAATATGACATTTCAGACAGAAATATTTCAAGGGATGTTTTCTACTATCATCATCATTGGACCGTGTAAGTTTTGTGTAAATCTGTGATCAAAAGTATATTTTACAAGTTTTTTTTCTTACCAATTATGTAATGTTCCTTTAAAATACTGATGACAAAATACCATAACAATAAATTGTTGAAAAACTGGCGGGAAAAAAGGCATGGGATGTTTGTTTTGTTTCAGTGCAAAGGATGAACATCAAGAGAGTGCAACACACGCAGGCAAACATCAGATCGTAACAGAAAGCAAACCACATATACCTCGTGTAGGAAATATGACCATCAACAGTATCCATTCCATTTTCCTGATCGTTGGAACCACTAAGGATAGGATGTAAGAGCCAAGCCCAGGGTGGGGGGGGGGGGGAGGGGGATAGAGCAGATTCCAGTTTAGAGCAGGGTTAATAAGTTAATTAGCACAGTATGTTAGAAATATTTGTTCAGTTTGCAAATGCCATCTTGTTTTTGTTTTCTTTTTCTGATGCATGTGTTATACAGACATGTCAATACAAAGAAGGTTGAATTTATAAGTAAATGCAGTTGCAAAAGGGATCATTCTTGAAGTTGTTATTTAGCCTCGATACTAAATTTCATATTGTTTTTTGTTAAGAATGCTTTCCTAGAACGGGGTGTAATTAATCTATATAGGGACACTGCCTACAGTGCAAAAGGAATTCACATTCTTGAAATTGAAGTTATTAACCACTTCTGTACCACAGTACCCTTTTTTTATAGAGACCATGCTTTTGTGCACAACCATCGTGCCTTAACACAGGTGTGTGCCAATTTCCCCAGCGCCTTCGAAGAAGTTTGATCAAATTACTGTTGAGACGGCAGATTTGGAGGCAGGGGAAACAACTAATTCATCCCATGAACATTACTTTGAACTATTTTCACGATGAACTTATCGATGCAAACTGCTTTACTCCGATGTGATAAGCACAGTTGAAAAAGGTAACTGTGAAAAAAGTAGCTACCTCATCATTAAAAACAAGGCCTGTTTAACTTCTTTCAGCACTAGAAATTATCCAAGATGGCTGATTTTTAATGTAAAGCTAACAGTTTGACATGGTTACCTTAATAAGCCATCTATGACTGTCTTCTTTCTGTGCTTCCCTTCGATGTCTTGCTTGTTGAGTTCCTCTACGCTTGCTTCGATCATGGCATTCATCATAACGGCCTGTACATCAACAAACAAATCAAAAACCGTATACAACTCTAGGTGCATCATGGCTCAGTGTTAAATCTACTTATGACAGGGCTATATGTTGAAATTTTGATTGTGCTCATGGACTGTATTTTATGCAATAAATCACAATGCGCAGTTCTTTAATAGCACTTTAATTATAGGCCATCCGAAGGATGAAGATGTTATGGCGTGTCGTGGCCCAGCGGATAAGAGCACCGGACTCAAGCTCTGGTGTTTCTGTTCTGCAGGGTGTGGGTTCGAGTCCCGGTCGTGACACTTGTGTCCTTAAGCAAGACACTTAACCATTATTGCTGCGTCCTTCGGATGGGACGTAAAGCCGTAGGTCACGTGTGTTGTGTAATGCACGTAAAAGAACCCAGGGCACTTATTAAAACGAGAAGGGGGTTCGCCCCTGTGTTCCTGGTTTGATTGGCAGCATTGCGCCACAGCACCTTGTAAACCATTACATGGTGCTATGTATTAAGGAAAAGGTCTAATACTTCAAAACATAGCTCCACAATACCTTGCAGGAAAATACTGAATGTTGAAGTGCCTTGAGCGTCACTGAGTGACGGATGAGCACTATATAAGAAGCCACTATTGTTATTATTATGGTTAAGTGTCTTGCTCAAGTGCACAAGTGCCATGACCGGAACTAAGTTTTGCTGAGACGGCGACAGTACACCTGCTTCCCCAGGGGGTTCTAACAAGTTTTAGAACACAAATACAATTCCTAACCTGTTTGGAGAAAATCTGAAGAACCTTGCTGCATTTTTTTCCATTTTCCTGAGAATCAAATTCAAGCCATAGACATGGCAAACAGTCCGCGCGACCTTCTGTTGGCTCTGTGTACTCCCATGACAACTCATCAAATAGTAGCCCTAAAATTAATTCCTGTGAACGACAGAACATTGGCACCGGATCGATTACATCACAGTTCAATACAATTTATGTATACATTCCTAAACACAATTAGCCGCTTTATGAACTTCAGCCGTCTTGTGTTTGGCCCTGTCAGATGAACACCCAGACTTTGCTATCTTGCGATCGTTGGTGGCCGCTAGCTAAGGACATTTCGGTACAAGCCGCTTGTTGCCGCTTTGGTCTCATAAAGCTTTTAAAGGTATTGTACACTTTTGGTAACAGCTCAAAATCAGTGTCCACATTTTGTGTGATTAAACATATGCATGAACAAACAAACCTGTGAAAGTTTGAGCTCAATTGGTCATCGAGGTCACGAGAAAATAGTGAAAAGAGATCTTATGTGTTTTCTGTTTTTTCAAATTATCGCGCGCGATAATTCTATTGTTTTACTCGTTTCTCAGAAACGATAGCATTTTAAGCAGAAATATTTTAAGGAACCCTTTCTACCATTACTTACTTTAAATCATGTAAGTTATGTGTGAATCTGTGAACATTGTGTTTTTCGATCTTACCAATAGTGTACAGGGCCTTTAAAGATGCTAAATCTGCCAACAATAAGTGGTAGTTAGTTACAAACAAAAAAATGAATTATTGGTGTGATCCTGACAGTAAATCATGTCCATCCGCGGTGTACAAACAATTACATGTATTTTGTGCATAATTGTATGTGGCTTATATGAAACAGCATCATCTGTCAAAATTCATTCAGATAAACTAATTTAAAAAAAAAAGAACTTCTTTCAGCAAGAATCGGACCATGCAAGTTTATTGCTGCCATAAACATCTGGCATCTAGCTACCCCTGAACATCGTGCGTGACTTATTATCAAACAGCTAGTAATAGTTTTTTTCTGCCTGTACCTGTTTTGCAATGTCAATAAGAAACACCGATTCTCTGTTTATTCCAATGTGGACGGTCTATCTTTGGTGTCTCGGAGGCTGACTGTAGAGGATTGTCTCTCTATTTGGCCGCTGAAAAACACACATCTAAAAGTGGAAAAAAAAAAAAAATTGGAAAGGATTTAGGGAAAAAAAAGGTCATCTGAAGATGTATTGCCCCCTTGCACCAATGTCACTTATGGCAACTGTCTGCCACACTGGCCATTGTGGGAGTCAAATTGCATGTCAAAGTTGTAAGCGTGTAATTGCTACGCCGCCTAAAATGTGCACTACATTGTATAACATTACACATCCCAGGGACATTAACTTTCAAAATCATTTAGAATATTTAAAAATTATTTTGATGATGACGTCAGGTGAATTAGGTCAATATTTTAGAATAATAACAACAATGGAAAAACAGTTTGCTCTTCCTTTTTTCGCATCATGTAAATTTGATTCGTTTAAAAAATTGATTCGTCTATAATACTGCAATTTACAGGCAACCAGTTCCAGGCAATCTCCGAGAAGAGAAAACATTCACATTTCAATTTTCACATAACTTTCTCGGGGACAGCAAGAAACTTTAAAAAAGAAAATCTTCTTTGCTACCAAAGTGTTCCTTCTGTAAACAGTGAAGTTGGTTGCCTCCTAGTTGCCTGTAAAATTGCCCTGTGTGACCATGGTGTGAACATGGAGCAATTGCTCCATGGTGTGACTGACAAGACCTAAGACTGAACACTGACAATGCAGCTACCTTGATTGATGTACTCATTGCTTAATCATAAGCAGGTTATCTTGACCTTTTTATCATTACTGATTACCAGTGAATGTCTGTATGTCTGTTTACTTGTTCTTGAGGAAGCCATTAATCTACCCATCTATCCATGGTACGTGTTTCAAAATCTTCAGTATAGGCCTACAAACTCTATATTATGATACCCAGCATATGCTACCTTGATGCAATCCTTGCTAACTCTTGGTAAGTTAACTAGGTTATTTACAACCACCATCATAACTGATTTATTGCAAGACCAGTAAGTAGAGCGCCAGCTACAACACCTGACAGCTGTCACTGTTGGTCAAAGAATGCCAGCACACTAATCCCCTGCTTGCAGTTGCTCAGTTCAAGGCTATAGGGTCATTCCATGCCAACTCACCTGATGGGTTGGCTGGCAGGCACTGTCTCAGATTTTGCTAATTTATAAAAAAACAATCCATATGGGGCCATGGCCGAAACATAATTTTAGAATCCTATTCCTTATCATTTCTGAGATATGACACCAATTTATCTCCCCCTTCAATTGATATTGTGTTGGCATTTTAGGGCCATGTCACACAGGGCATTTTTACAGCAACTTGAGCAACCAACGCACTGTATGCACAAGAAAGACTGGCTGCACAACTACATTCTTTTGTGTCTTGTTTCCCAACAATTATGTAAATTGACCTGCATGTTTTGTTTCATAGAATTGCCTGAACTGGTTGCCTTAAATTGCTGTGTGTGCACGGCACTTAGAGTCTATATCTACAAACGGAGATAAGAAATGTAGCTATGAATTGATATACATTTTATCCGGTATCCCATCAACTGGAATCTACTGTCAAAAGTAGCACAGACCATTTGCATATCAAGGTAGAGGTCTTTAAAAACCTACATTTTAGCCTGCGGAACACTTTTTGTCAAATAACCACTTGAACATATAGAATGGATTAGGTTGTAGCAGAATAATCCTGTGTTTTAATCTCGCCAGTTTGTGGATAGCAGATGTGAAAATTGCACATGAGTGCTTTCCTTATTGCAGTTGAAAGAACTTATGTGTGTAATACCAGGAAAGTGGGGGGGGGGGGTCGTTTCTTTCTAAATTTATTTCAAAGTCCACATGCAGTGGTTTTGTTTTAATGATATTTTATTTTATTTCTCACTGGACCATTTCATTGACTATTTAGACTCTGTATTGTCAACTCATACAGCATCCATTTCACGGCGCCATCACAAACCTCATCTCTTGTCTCTCCATCCCATGTAAAGTTCAAAGTCCAATCAGAGCAGAGAGAACAGAGATAAAATAAAGTCTTCATGAGAATGCCCTCATTCCAGCCACCAACTGCCCGCAAATCCCCAAAGCACCGACCAAACATTTTAGTTCATAAATTGCCATTTTAAAGTTTGTCGGTGGCAGTGCTAATTTCTCCTGGCAGCATGTCAAATTAAGACAGCAAGGGTCCATTTAGGATTGATTAGAGATCACTGGGCTCTATCAATTCTTATTGAGGTGACCTTTGAATGATCCAAATTGCCCTTTCAAAACAGCCATGAGCTAATTTTTTTCTTGTGGCAAGACACATTTTTGTGTTCATTAACCTCTACAGAAAGCTACAACGAAACATGAGAGCTGTGCCTTTGTTTTTTATAGAGTTGTTAACTTCCAACTGAAATCAGCATCAAAATAATGAAATCAATCTTAAGATGAAGACACAAGTGTCATGACCGGGCTTTGAACCCACACTGCGATGACTAGGCCATCAGAGCTTCAGTCCGATACGTTCAATCGCTCGGCCACGACACGCCAACATGAGTTTTATACTGTAATCGATGATCCATCTTCTGTTTTGTCACTTTCGGAACCTCAACATTTGGTGAGAACCTCGTTTTGAAACTGTCCAGATATCGTGAAACTTACCCATAGAATGGAAGCTTCCAGCAGAACTCCAGGAATAATTTGTAGCCTGCTGCTTTCGTCCTCACCTTCTCCGTAACGTGATCCCAATGGCCCGTAATTCTCTGTTCCATTGTTCCGAATCCTGCACATTACCAAGAATTTATTGCCAAATTGTTAGCTCTGTCCGACAAGTTTTGCTCTCACTTTTTTTATCACTCAAAGGAACATTACAGAATTGGTAAGAAAAAAACTTGTAAAATATACTTTTTGATCACAGATTTACATAAAACTTACACGGTCTAATGATGATGATAGTAGAAAACATCCCTTGAAATATTTATGTCTGAAATGCCATATTTGATGAGAAATGAACAAACTAATTTTCCGATTGGAGTTTATCGCTTAGTGAGCGTTTTATTCACTTGTTGAATCTATATGATTTCATGCAAATGTGTAATAGGTTTTTCACTATTTTCTCGTAACCCAGATGGCTGATCGATCTCAAACTTCTACAGGTTTGTCAGTTTATGTATATGGTAGATTACATAAAGTGCTTACACTGCCAGCAACTGTTTTGTTAGCAAAAACCAATTCTGTAATGTTCCTTTAATGTTAATGGCTTCACTGTTTCGACCCAAGCAGAGTCTCAAAGGCTGAAGGACTTTTGAGAAAGAAGCAGCTGGGATCCAAAGTTAAAGCCCCACTTAACAATTTTGTTTGCATTAGTTAAGTTTAGGCAGCGTTTGTCTTTATTAAAATGTACATGAACATGAATTTCATCTAGTTAGCCTTCAGGAATGAAAATATGTTCACAAATTTATAGAAAATATGTAAAATGAGATGTTTTTTCAACTCAAAGGTTTCCTAGGGACATGAATGAGTATGGCACAAAGATCCCCAAGAGCCTCACAAATACTCTACACTCATAAATCATTCATTGCATACATGCCCCTTGGATGGTTCAGATTCCACGACACCCAAACTTGCCAGATCAGTTGAAATGTTCATAATGATTTCAATGGTTTGCCCGCAGTATCATTGATCTGATATTCAATATTCACTTCGTGAAGGGGCAATCTGAATAATTCATTTATTTTGATTAAAGAAGAAGAAGAAAAAAGGAAGTACCCAGAACACCTCAAAATTGTTGTGCATAATGACACACAGGATACGAGCACTTTCCTGGTTGTGTATCCAGGGCTTGACCTAATTGCATGAACAATGTGCTAATTTCCAGCCACTCCCAAAAATGACGGTTTGAAAAAGGTAGACAAGAAGTACTTGAAAACAGACTTTAATTCTTTTTTTAAACAAACAAACAAACCCAAAACCAATTAAACAGATTCTTCAATCTGGAAAATTACCTTTGTTTTTGATCCACCTGGAGCCTCCCTTACACATACATGCTGGAACGTATCTTTGTAAAGGATCTCTAAAACAGCGGATGACAAAAAACATCAGTTTTTATTGAGTTAATAGTCGTAAGAATTGCATTAGGATAAGAATATTATCTTGGATTTTTACCAAACACCGATGTGTGATTTTTCAATGCTTTCTAGAATCCTGAGTAAATGGAGCTTATCACACATTATTGTGTAGGAAAAAAAAAACACAAAATATTATTTATTGAGTTACTTGTTCCAACTTGATTCATCCAAGGAAGTTCCTATGAGTAGGATTTAACAAGCCGTTTCTTCCCATCTGGTCTAATAGCATCAAGTGCATATAAACAGAGCCCTTCAGAGCCAATCACAGTGTTGTTAAACACTTGAGGGATGATGCATTCTACCCTGAGAAACAAGATTTATGTTCAGCCTTGTCTTGTTCATAAAGTCCCAGCTGACTGTTGTTGGACCCCTACAATGCTAAACTACTGATAATTCTGGTTTGAATTCTGCGCTTACATCAAGTGGCCCAATTTCATAGAGCTGCTTAAGCACAAAAAGTAGCTAAGCACAACAAAATTATGCTTACCAGAATAAGGTTACCAGCTAAACTACCATATCACATGTACAATTTGTAACTGGTATCCTGCTCATTTCTGCTAAGCAGGCCATTGTTAAGCAATATTTTCTGCTTTAAGCAGCTCTATGAAATTGGGCCAAGAGTATCTCATAGGTTAGAAGGGAATTTTTGCTTGTAAGCGAAGAATGGTGATAGCAAGCGCAGAATTTGGCAGTAAGCCAAAGCCATAAAATTGGGCCCAATCCAGATAAAATGCTTACTTATTTTGGATTTGGTTGGAGTTGTTCTGTGAGCTTGTAGATTCATTATCTGGCGATGGTTTGGCATTTCTAGTAGGAGAACAAAATATCCACATGATTAAATACAAATAAACACATTATACTTTTCAAAAAGAAGTTAAACTTGATTCGGGGATAAAGAATATTCTTTGTGTTCCACCTAAACACCGATGTGTCTAGCACTGTATACTTAGTACTTCCCCCCCAAAAAGGCAATTAAATCCGAGTGGGATGACCTTTGCCATTCTGGAGCAGGTGTCTTACCACTAGACCACCGAGCTTGCCCGGTAGCTAGAGGCAGTTCAAATCTGATATTTGCACAGTAGTTACTGTTTGTGAAACGAAAAGTAAAAAAAAAAATTAAAAGGAAACCATCTTACATTGATAATGTAAACCATCTTTTGATTTAGTTTGTCATCCTTTTGTGTATACTCAGACGTATGCAACTTTGCAAGTGCGGAAAAAGAGAAAATGTAAAACCACACGTGACTTTGTACAGTGTGTATTTCAGCTTGCTATAGCGCTATTGTTATATCAAACAGAAGAAATCAGCTGATCAGCTGAAAGGTTGCATGCCTGGACTCAATTTCATAAAGAGATCAGATTGATCTGAACTGCGAAACCTTACATTTAACAATAATAAATCCTTTCTTTTGTCCAGAGTAATCCTACTTGTTATCATTTGACATGGAAGGTTTTTCTTTGGAGGATTGGGTACTGCTATGAACTTGACTATCAGTAACCTTTCAGACTGACACTAATACATTTTTTAGTTTGGCTATGAGATTCCCTTTACACTAACCTCAGGATTCCAGTGGGATGGTCCTCTGGGTTGTATTTTCCGTGCTCCAGAAACGCCAAGATTCCAGCCAGATACTCAAAGTCATCGGTCTCACATGGGTAGTGTCCCTCAAGGATATTAATCTTTGCTTCCTCAAATAGAAGCTGTAGGATCTTAGGATCGGTTATCTAGGGGAAGAGGACAAATTTATTCAGGATCACACCGTCGGATTTATGAAAATTAGAATAAATAAATAATATATTATTGTAAATGTTTTAAAACAGTTTTTTTTTCAAAATTATTATAAAGTTCAAATATAGTGTAGGGCACATTTTGTTAAAGAAAACAAATACTTGCTGCGGTCTACTGAAATCTCTGTGGTACAGTGAAACTTCTGAGTACATGACCTGTGGGAAACTGGATATTTTGGGGGGGAAATTTGATGTGCCCTGTGGGAAAGTTTTTTTAAAAGACATTTGAGTCCTGCCATGTGTACTTAGGTCTCAATTTGATATGTTTCCCCCAATGGTGCTCTTGAAAGTGAAAAAACAACTCTGTTTTTGGACTCGGCTCCAGGGGAAGTCAGACTTATGTTTACTTTTATTACTATTTTTAAAATATCTTTTTCGGTAACAACACAACCAATAGGACTGTGAAGAGAACAGGATGAGTGGTTCAGTTCTAGGTGTAGTTGCTTACCTGACTTTCCTTGCATTTGGGGAAAAATGCATTTCTCTGGAAGCACAGCATAGGTTCATCTGAAAAGCCAAATGAAAATCAGAACCACTGTAGATATTTATATTATTCAACAACTACATGTATGGTCTTTAAAGGCAGAGCATACCCTTGGTTTTTGGAACCGTTTATTTGTGTTAACCCTTCACAAATGCAGACATATACAATAAAACTAACCTGTGAAAATTTCATTTCAAGAGGTGGTAACGTTTTTGAGATATCGCCGAAAATCTGGAGGAGTTATATGTCCACACAGGAAGAACAATCCATAATTGAATGTGATACACAATCTGAGAAACATTTCATGCAGAAACATTTCTCAGATTGAAATGTTTTTGAATCCCTCTCTCTTAAACCACATTCCTTAGAGGGGAATCTTTTCTCAAGGAGTTATGCCTTATCAACAGCTGCAGTGCTTCTGATCAAGTAGGTTTTTATGAGCATTCATTTTTGGAGTGCCTTGCAATGTGGATTGCGGGGGTTTTCCTCATTTGGGGTTTTCCTCCCACATCTACAACAGATTGGCGCTAAATGTGCTGTGGGATGTGTAATAAATAAATAAATACCTTAATAAAAAAGAAGAAGTAATGTTTAAATGTTGACTTTGAGTCTGGTAAATATCTTTCAATTCTGTTGAGTATCAAAATATGTTTACCCGTAAGCCAAATGAAATAAATCTTCTCTTAGTGCTTGGTCAAATAAATATGCAGTTTACATGTTCATTTTTGTGAAAAGTTCTTTCCCATTTAGACTCAGGTCTTGTAAAGTAAATTCTCTGGTTCTGTACAAAGTTTGAGCAACAAGCCCTTTAAACTTGTGGAAATTTACCCCAAATTTGACTTAAGTCCTGCATATGATGCTCGATTTTGATAGAATTGTGGATTAAGCAAATTACCCAACGGAGGTAGGGTTAATGGTTTTCTTATACTACTTCAGTGATGTGGCATGTACGCTCATGCTCAGTTCAGACCGTATCAGCTACATGAGATCTAATGTGTAGTGACAGCCGACTTGGCCATCCTCCATAATCAATATTTCTGCCCGCTATTGTCTCTAAAACACACCAACATTAATTACTTGCTTGCCAGTCTGTCTGGTTGGTGTTAGTTCTTTCAACCAAAGTCTTTCCTTTTTTTTTTAAAGGATTGTGCAAGGACGATTATCCATTGTTAAACTCCTACAATGTCTTCAGTAAGATGCCTAGATTAGGATTTTTATATACATTGTACCTTACCATTTGCCTTTTGTTCATCTGTTGCAGTGGTAAACTTGTCCAGCAAGTCGTGCCATTTTCTGCATAATTTGAATGGAATATGGTGGCTCTTAAGCTGTAACTCTGTAAATATATCAAAACAAAATTGAAATCATTATTGTTTGCATTTTTCGATTTTGATAAGACCAGTTACAGTTTCAGAGCCAGGATTTTTCTTGGCCGATAAACATGGCTGAGGTTTGTTTAACATCATAGATCAATTTTTCAATTGCTGTAAACAAAAATATATATAAAAAACACCTGAAAATATTTATATTTACAGTTCCTCTGCCAAGCTACTAATTTATTTTTCTCTTTTATATTGTTATGAATGCACTAGGGGACACTTTCAAAAAAATGTAATACCCTCAGATAAATCAGAACAGGCAAACATTTATGCCCAAATACTGTGTGTGTGACTGCTTTTTATGAGGTTATGTCTAAATATTGAGACTTTAAGCCCATGTAGAAAGGGGAAAGAAAGGGTCGAATCCAATCACAGCCCCATATTTGGGTACAAGTTGATCCTCTTCTGTCTTCTATAAAAAAACCATTTTTAACTTTAACTATGCATGAACAAAGAATTACCCATCCAAAAGGCTTGAATAATGCGCCAATGACACTATGAATGTCAAGGGCAACATAATACAGAGACATGTTTACATCTCCTCAGCTCTTAAATGCAGGGCCTGATTTTGTAGAGCTGCTTTTGCAGGAAACCAGTCGATCACAATGTTACATGGTATTTTGGCTGGTAACCTTTTTTTTCTGGTAAGCACAATTCACAGTTGCAGCTCTATGAAATTGGGCCAGTGTCTTGGATTAATTCTACCTCAGATACCTGGGCATATTCTGCTTGATACATTTTTTTCTAAAACTCAACGAAAGTAGGCAAATTTATTCTCATAAATAAATGATGACTAAAACAGGATATACAACTATGACTGATGTACATACATGCATGACAGTAAAAATAGATTTTTAAGTGTACATTAAACACATTGTATGTACACGTTAAGGTATAGAACACGTTCCAGTCTTTTTCATTGATTTTGTTCCCTTCAAAAAACACAGGCTGTTAATGATTGACAAAACCGTGAACCCAAACATCACAATACGTGTATGCTTCGGTGATTAAAGAGCTATTTCTATCGAGAAGTAACTTACATGATTCAGTTTGAATTTTTATTTGTTTTGCTGGATGTATTAATTAAAAATGTATTTGAAATTTGTTTCATGTCATTAATGCATGCTTTAAAAACTTACAAGTTTGATTACAAAAATGTTTGTGGTGACGACGACATAAAAAAATTGTTTTTTTTAAGTAGGATTTTACTGTACAATATCAGACATATTGTACAGTAAAATCCTACTTACAAAAACAAATTTTTAATTTTTATGTTGTCATAGAATGTGCTGCCGGCTGCTGTGTACAGTTGAGTTTATTTGAGCATTAATTAAAATTTATAATTAAAATTCAATCATTAGACTTGTGTACAGTTCCGAGAATTTTCTCCAAGAACTAATCAAATATTGACCAAAGCTTTGAATAAATGATGACAAAGCTGGGTTTGGGAATATTTAATGACGGATATTTAACTACATATTGTACTGCACACGTGGATGGACATGGACATACCGATGTACATGTAGTTGACACATCTTGCATTTGCGGCATAATGTCCAGTGTATTGTAATATACATGTACAATCGAACCAGGCCGCTGCAGATATTCACAGAGGATGCATTTGACAATACTCTTTAACCTGTGGTACTCTTATTTCTTTGCTATTTTCTTATCTAACAGTATGTTTTTATGGTAATATTGGGGATGTTTTAAAGCTTCAAACTTAGTTACATGTACGTTGTTTTTGTTGCCATGCAATTGGAGGCATTTTTAATTCAAAGCAAAGGTTCATAATTGTTACTTTAATGTAGCAGCGGTCGATTTCACCAAACTCTTCCTAACTTAGGATTAATCTTAGGACTTCGGACGAGTTAAGTTCCGTATCCATAGACGTTAGGACACATTGAACCCATCCTACATTAGGACGAGTTACTCATCCTAACTCGAGATAGGATTAATCCTAGCGTTTCGTGAAATCGGCTGCAGTAGGTATAGTTTTTATGGACTCCTTGCAGACATGGCACACACGCTATGATAATAATAGTGGCTTCTTTTATAGCTCTCAAATCCGTCACTCAGTGACGCTCAATGCGCTCCAACATTATTACTCTTGGTCACTGGGCCATTTATTTAATTCCTTAAACCATCTCAGCTTCCTGGGGAGTATACAGCCTGTGCTGCCTAATATGTAGCACACCAAGCTAAATTGATCACAAGGATCATCTCTGCCCTCGCAGGACACCCATTTACTCCTTGGTGAGGAGAAGTAATTAAGTGTCATGACCAGGATTCAAACCCACACCCTGATGACTCAGCCACCAGAACTTGAGTCCGATGCACTGAACTGCTTCCAGCCACGACATGCCATGGAATACTAATATTCTTCCAAAGTGAGGTTGGAAGAGAAAATAGTCTGGTTTCCGTTCCTACGAACAGTCTATGGGACTACATTGGGAACCTGACTAAGATGTAGAGGATTAAGGTCTACATGTAGTAAACAGTGCACCCAGCAGTCAGACTCTGTCATGCTGTAATAAAAGAAGAAAGGATATCCTTGTAGGGATCAGGTCTACATCTAGTAGAATGCAAGATGTGGATTTGCTTTGACAGCTGCAGGGTATTACAGTATATACCATGGCCGATCCGGGGGCCCAAGGATAGAGTTGTTTGGATACGATGGAGTTATCAATGTGTACAATATTGCACACAGGCAATGGTCGGTGATTGATTATGTAGAACTGGTTACAAATGTATAATGTACAATAGCATTAGTGGAATAATGGCTTAAACCGCAAAGTGAGCGTGTCTACCCATGAAACTGGGGATTTGATCAGAAAGGATCCGGGTGTTTTTACAGACCGTAGATGTCCTCGCTTCATTTTTGTGTAGGAAAACCAATGGAGACACTGCTTTCATAAAAACAGAAGTCATTGATTTACGGGGTCCGCTGTGTCTAGGTATTTTTGGACACTTGTCTTTGACTGTCTGATGGGTGTTTTGGACACAATGTTTTAAAAACAGACGTAGACATTGAACACTTGTGTACATATTCAATTATTGACTTTATCAAAAGTATATGTAAATGCTCCATTTTGTGTTTCCCAGTGTTGATTTGTCACATTCCTTTACGGCAGGTGTACAAAAAGGAAGAGCAGAGCAGTGTAACATGTACTAGTCAAGAAAAATGCAAAATGCCAAAACAAAATTTCACTTGACACACTCTGTTCACACATAGTAGTTTCCATAGCAGGTGATGTACAGTCAAACAGTGCGGTCTGAAATAGTTCTCAACAGTATTGCACCTAGTCTAATATCAGTCTATTACACACAGAGGAGTCAGTGTTGCCGGCAGGTAGTGAAAAGATATTTTTATCCACTCAAGGATGCCAACAAGGAATAATAAACTAGTGAGTCATAACGACTTTGATACGAATCCAACTGGGAATGTAACCACAGTCTGAAACAGACTGGTACGTTCTACTTTGGAATCCAAACTTTCAAACCAGCTTTAAAGATACGTCTAAAACTGTTGTGCTACAAGCAGATCAATCTTTTAAAAGAGCTAGAAAAGAACAAACCCCTTTTAAATCTCTTTATGCAAGTTGGCCCCAAAACAAGGCTAAGGGCAAAGAAGAAAACATAAAATGAAAAAAACTCAGTCAGCTGAAGGTAGGAATCGATATTCCACTTAAAACAGGCTGGATTGACAGGGCTTAAAATTCTACACTAGACCGCAGGCCGAGGGCCAATGATTTTAGTGTCGATTTTAGTGTCGAGCCAGTAAACTCAGGACTGGACAAGTCCGGCAGTCTTTTTTTTCTCAATTGAATAATAATACCTCACTGTGCAATGCCTTTAATAATAATAAAAAAAAAGTAATGTTGAAATGTTGACTGAGTGTCGGATACAGGTAAATATCTTTCATTTATGTTGAGTATCAAAATGAACTTGCCCATAAGACGTATGAGATAAATCTTCTCTTAGTGCTTGTTTAAACAAAAACATTTTACATGTAGATTTAGATTTAGATTTAGGTATTGTAAAATATGTTTTTGTCCGGTAAAAATTTTGAGCTACAAGCCCTGCGGTCTTGTGGAGTTTTACAATTCCAGCCTCACCAGGCAGAGAGTTCCAAAGAAGATGCAGTATGTTTGGAGTTTTACATTATGTTTGCATATTTTGAAAGAAACAAAAAGGAAAGAAGGCATTGGAGGAAAGAACACCGCCAGTCTTTAAAGAGTCTCCATTTTGTGACCAGGCCTGGAATTGCACAGAGACCACGGAGGCCACGGCCTGCTCTGCTGCCCCTGGTCTTGGCCTTGGCGCCCCTTCAAAAGTGCCCCATAGACTTTGAGATTTGCCATTGGACATGCCCTTTGCAAAATGAAATGGCTCAAAGATGAAATTCCAGGCCTGTGTGACTATGTCTAAACCGTGACCTAACACAGAGTTCACAAACCTTCAAGGAGCAAAATACGAAGCAAGCATCTTTAAAATAATTGATTTGATTTGGACCGCAAGACACAACTTTCACAACTGGCGCCAAGACAATAAAGTCATGTTAGCATGACCAAGGGGCTAAGCAGACCTTTAAGGCCAGTAAATAACGACCTTAAACTGATCGCTAACTGCCTCTAACAATGTCATGCTGTGAAGATGATTCAATATGCATGGTGTATAGCTCTCTCTCTATATTCGACGTTCAAGGTAGACCAAACATGGGTTTGTTAAAATCCATCGTACAGCTCGAAGGCATTTGTGTAAAACTTTTCACTGTTCTGATTCTTGGAAATGACTTTTACTTTTGTTCTCTGTAATCATAATGAACCACAACATTAAAGATAATAATATTTTGAGCAGTTCTGGAGTGTTACTTATCATGAAACTTCTTCTACGACACCAAGAACTGAAGAGAAATTAATTGAGATGTAATGCAGATTTGACTCTCCTTTTTTTTTTGTATGCTAGTTTTAAAATACATGTAAAGGCAATGGAGTGCCACCAGGACATGTCTGATGGCAGAGTATTATGTAGTTAGAAAATATTTGTTTAAACGCTTTTCTTTGCTTTTGGTAAAGGATTAACTTAGATAAGAAATTATAAACTCATCTCTTGATCAAAGATTGATGACTGTTAATTCTACAAATAGCTTTCAGCAAGCACTAGTCTTGGGTGTGCTGGGGACACAAAACCTTTTTTTAGCAACACATGTTCTTACAGAGCAACGCATTTACGGTTTACATGGTTAAATGTTTTGCTCTTTATCCTGTTGGCAAATCATCGCGTCACACGCATGCGTATCTGCTGCATACCCAAAGCTGACATACGTTTATTGTTTGCAATTTGACCAAAATCACCAATTTCAATGTTTAAAAGCATTTTTGATGATATAAACTATTCAATCTTCTCTGAAGACCTTAGTCTCTGAAGAATGCATGTTAAAGCCAAGTACAATTATTAAACTTTTCTTGCATAAATCATAGAAAATTGTTTATTTTTAAACTAGCTTTAATGCAACTCCTATGGGCATCTGGTAATAAGTGGAGCCAGTTTGTGTGAAGCGGGCATGGCTGACAGGGGAATTATGTCACACTTGTGAACAAGATAAGGATCCGATGGCCATTGGCCCAGTCTAGTGTCCAAACTCACACTCTGTTACTACCTAAACTGGGGCGCGAATGCACCAGACCATGAGTCTTAACGTAATTCTGAGAACTTACGGAGGAGAGGAGACATGATCCAGACGAAGAAGATGTCCTTGGCCATTTCTGGTAATCTGAGGTACTCAAGCATCCGATTGGTGAGATCCTCCGTCGTCTCCACAAAAGCGTTTTCAAGGAAGAATTCGTGGCCAGAGCCATTTTTGAGAAACACGCAAACATCAGTGGCTGAAATTCAAAAGGAAAGACAAGGGCAGAGGAGTGAGTGGATGTAGATGTACTTCATTGCAATGCAAGTACAGGTGCTGTCTTGCCTTGCTGTACCATGTAAAAGAGGGACTCCAAAATCAAAATTCAACTTTTGTATTCCACTCATTTTCCAATAGATCAATTCCCTTTGAAAAAGGGGGAAAAAACAGTATAAGTCTGTTAACGATGTAAAATGCCACTGTATTTGATACCCTACGAGTGCAATTTTTGTTAAAATAAAAAAAAAAAACCGATGGCGTCACATTTCAAATACATGGTGTGCACATTTTTGAACAGACAATTTTTAGTTGATTCCTGAATTTTGATGATACTTCATCAAAACATCATTGAACTTGACCTTTAGACTGATGCAAAAATTATCTTTAGAATGTACAGTTCTGTTTGCTTTTGCTGTCCGATGATGCAATCTTTCGAATTTCGCTCTGAAAGTCTCTCAAATAAAATGGTATTTTACAGCGTTTTATTGTGAGGTTAGAGACTTGCAATCCCGCCCCCCCCACTTTTTTGAGGACTCTATCTATTGGAAAATGAGTGCATCACAAAACTCAATTTGACCTTGAAGCCCCTCTTTAAGATCATCATGAGCTGACCTTTTGACAGTGTCGTTGACCTGCCTGTGACTCAAAATGATATCAAAGCTAGCAAAAGGTGTCTGCATGTGTAACCTGGCCTTGCACTATTTCTTTCCTGATTAGTCCTCAGGGTTAGTCAGCTCTTAATTTAAATTTGACAAGCTCTGCAAAAAACGTTGACGAGCCCGTGTGATTTTGTTGCAACATTTTCATGTAAAATAAAGTTCACTATACAGGCAGTATGTACATGTACATGAGCAAACTTCTGACCAGTCTGTCGGGCTACCTGAAGGTAATTAGTTAATTGACCGGCCCACAGCATTAGTGTTTGTACACTTGTTATTCATGAGCAACAAGCAGATCAAAGCTAAGAATTTAAATGCACTAATAAAGTGTTAAAGAATGGGAAGTAACAACACATTGACACCTTTAAACTTTGTTGAGTCTGTATGCTAGTATCTGCATTTATATTTTCTCTCAAAGTGCCTTTATGGCAAATCAATGGACAATTGGGTATCCCTTAATTCAGGTGTATCACATATCAAGCAACGAACAAGAGTGACATAAATGTAACCCCAACACCGGAGAATGGCCTTTCACCTAAATCATTGAGTATAAATTAATATATGCTAGGGACACAAAACCTTCAACAACACCATGTTCTTACAGAGCAAAGCATAAATGGGTTACATGGTTAAATGTCTTGCTCTTTATCCTGCTGGTAAATCATTGTGTCACACCTGTGCATCTGCCATGTCTGCTGCATAACCAAAAGTTTTTGCAACTCAATATTTAAAGGCATTTAGTATTTAAAGGTAGGGTCATAGAATAGTAACTACTCCAAACATTGATGACCAAACCTTACTTGTTGAGAAGCACTGCAGCTGTTGATAATATAAACTATTTTGAGAAAGGATTTCCTTCAAAGTAATATGGTTTTGATAAATGTTCATCCAAAAGTATCTGAATCTGAGAAATGATTCTTGCATGACTCATTTCTCAGGTATGAGGGTTGGTGTCCGTTCACGGATGCTGCGGCCAGAGATGGATTCGACGTTCTTGTGAAAATACAGACACATGCAGTTTTTTGCTTTTTTTTTTCAGCAAGAAGAAACTGTATTCAGCTAATATTTTTGTGACCGGTTTAATTAAATGATCCTGCGGGACACAATCTTCGCTGTTCCAGACTTTTATTTATATCTGAATTTAAGACGGAGAAAATAATGTGATGTTAAGTCTCCGACGTCAAAGGAAAGAGTGACCCTCTGACGTCTTGCGGCCGATGAGGGCGCGCTAACCGGTGTATTTAAAAAGGTGAGTATGAATAAATGAAAAGTACCCGGATGTGAATTATTCTACTTGTCACATCTTCAAAGGTGACTTTTATTGCATCATTCTATACAATTCTGCCTATAAATCAGCATTATGTTGACAAAAAACCAATCTATGACCCTACCTTTAAACATTGGCTAATGAGGCATTCAATGTTTAACACTTCAAAGAGGAAATAGATTAGAAAATAAACAAATAAAAAGACACTTTCTAATCGGGGACAATTCTCGAAAATAAAACCACAATGGAAAAAATCTCTGTGACCAAGACTGTACGTACTGTATAGAAAATGAAAGTACCATATATTATGGATATTTATTCAGAGTTCTTCATGGGTCACTTGCCTCACTTGGGAAGCAAGTCAGGCAATAATTTCCGTCTGAATGCTTTGCAGTCAAATCATTTCAATGTATTGGAAACCGTTATATGGTAGTACTTATTGTGCACCATCATTGCAACTGTACTCTGTGTCTACAACTACAAGCGTCACATTCATTTTCAAAGAGGCGGTTATGAAAAAAAGAAAAAGAAAAAAGGAAAATTAAACTTAGTATGTTTCTTAAGTTGTTTAATCATTTATAAAATTAGTTGTTCTCGTTTCCTGTAAAGGGCTCTGTTCTTCCTATAGTGCTACATAAATGCTCTGTATTATCATTATTAGGAGGTCTTTGAAACTTGTTGAAAAATTTGTTTCTTTTGTGACAAGGTCTAGGAAAAGAAAGCAGTGTAAAACACATTTATTTTACATGTAAAATCACTGCCAAACAGTTTTAGACCCACTACTAAGCTTCTGATAACAAAAACATGAAAAGCCATCTTGACTTTCTTTCATTTGAAGCAATGTCATTTCAAAATAATTCAAAATTTAAAAAGAAATAAAATAAAAACAAATACTAAAAAGCGGCCAAAAAGGAAAATCTCAATAATAAAACAAAAACTGTTCAACTAAAATATTTTTTGGGGTGAAGTGGACAATGTGTTAAAAAAGGGAATGGGATGTATTGTCAGCACAGAAAAAAATCATCTCTTTTTACTTGAAATTGTAAACAATCTTTGCCGAAACTACTCAACCAATGAGATTGGCACACTCCACTGATCATTCATAGTGTCAAAAAAATGGTGTCAAGAGACGCACGTCAACTTAAAGACTTCCATTCTGTCAATTCTGTCAGTTACAACCCACTTTGGGGTCAAATCCTGTTACAAATCCCATTCCCCCAAACCCGGATCTCATTGATCCAATTTGACAATAGAACACGCAACAGCTGATCAGCAAGAAATTGAGCAAAGTGAAAGGACAAACAAATTAGGTTCTTTCCCCCCATTGGTTATCCCACCTATTGTACATGTCAAAGGTGCGTTATATACACAGTGTATTAAGTAAACAGGTGAGCGTTGTCAACTACTTTTGTGCATTTGAATACAAATGATTCTATCGCTTTCATTTTAAATATAGTACAGTTTATGAAATTCCCATTTTGCCCATAGATTTAGCATTACGTTGACAAAAACCAACCTATGACCCTACTTTTACATTATATGGTAAAGGCTTTGATACGTTTTTTGTGCCATTTTAAATAAAAGTGTTGATGATTTTTCTGAGGGCAAAGGAAAATCTAAAATTAGATTAAAGTAGGAAGAAATTCATGCCTGTTCTATATGAAATACTGTCAAAGTCAAAATATAGTGTTTGATGACCCACCCCTAGATCACAATTGTTTAGTTCACCATTGCCACAAAATAAGTTACTAAAAGAATGTGCACAAAATCCCTTGTAAAAACAGACTTTTTATTGTTTTCAATATAATGGGATTGTCAAATTGTTAAACTTTTTTACTGGTTGGCTAAATTTGTGTATTTCTAATTATTTTGTATTCATTTATTTACTTATTTATCATTTTTAGGGGGATGTTTATACATGTAAAAACAACAACTAGAGGATAGAATTAGTGAACCCTTCTAAAACAATGATGGATTTATTGTTAAGTTGAAATTTCTACAACTTAAAAATCATAATGTACAGTAAAAAATGTTTCCTATAGCTTTTATTACATGAATAACAAGTTATTATATAAGAGATAAGGGATCATTTTTGGTACATTAACCACATTGAACTTTTATAAATGGTATTTGGGTTTAAAGGTAGGTTCATCGTTTGGTTTTGTCAACATAATGCTTATTTTATCGGCAACAAAAATAAAAATACAATACAATAAAAGTCACCTATGAAAGTTTCAGCTGAATAAAATTTCAGCAAAAAACTGTCACTTTATTTTGACACGAATGTCAAATCCATCCACGCTTAGTGAGTTGACAGCGGGTACCAACCGCATCTCTGGCCGCAGCATTCACAAGCGGACACCAACCCTCAGAAGTCTGAGAAACGATTCATGCATGAATTGTTTCTCAGACTCAAATGTTTTGATCAATTTCTGATCAACAAGGGCAATTCAAAGGAAATAATTTTCGCAAAATGCTTACTACCATTACCATTTTTATAACAAGTAAGCTTTCGGATAGAAATTACACATCCCAGGGCCATACCAAACCATGAACCTACCTTTAAGCTCAAGATTACTAGGTTATAGTAATACAAAAGGAGATAGTATCAACAGACACAGGATGTTGTGTTTCCTGTAGGTCTTTAAAAACCCTGATACTGTGAAACACAAATATACTATGATACCAACACAAAGTTTTGTGCATCGCAGCCTGTGGTTGAACCATGAAGGAAGGAATTAAATACTGTATCTCTGCCTCCATGGTACACGGTACAAAGTATGGATGGGCCAACAGTGTTACACTACAGGGGTATTATCACTGCATCAACTCTGAACTCATTCTATAGATCCATGGTTTTAACCAAACAACTGTATACCACCATAGAGGAAGGACCAAGGACCATCAGATATAAATACAAAGCACAATGCATCTTCTTTTAATATAATAATACGAACTTATATAGGCATAAGCAGACTCTAACCAACACAGACATAAAACAATGAAATTAAATAAAGAGATTATTTTTAAGTTGCACAAAGAAAAATTGACTAGAGTGGGATTTGAACCAACAACAAACAAATGAGTCTTTAAAAGTCCTTGAAAATCTGAAGAGAGTCAGTTTGGCGAATATGAAAAGGTAAGTCGTTCCACAACGAAGGTGCAATGAAGTGGAAGGCTCTTTGACCATAGAATTTAGTGGAAAAAGAAGTTTGAGTCGTAGGGATTGGCCAGCTTTTCACAATTGCTTAATTGATTTAGTCACTCCACACCATTTACAGTGCTATTGGTATCTAGTCTTTGTAATGATTTGCCTCGAAGAGAATGCCTAATACACATCCCTTTTGTTTATTCTAATTGTTTTGTCAAGGTTCTTCTGCCTATTTCTCCTGAAGTTAAGCAGTTTTACAAATGTTTTTGTTGGACTAATATCTCTCACAACAGAAGTGAACCGAAATAAATGATCACATTTTATTTATCTAACAACAACAGGTTGGGAACAGTGCCTTTTACGCTTCATTCATCCCTACCTCCATGATTCATCTGATCTTCAAAAAAACACACAGTAAAAACTACCTGGGGAAAATGCTCTTATTAAAATGGGCAGCCATGTGTCCAGATAACAGGTATACAAACAGGTTTTGTGATGACTTCGTACAAAAGCTGACTTGCGGGTAAATCATACAGTTGTCCTTAATCATCGTTTTCTTGAAAGGAATTACCACCCCAAGGGGATTAGTTAACTGAACTCAAATTGTAACTTGGACTTGCAATTAAATGCCGGATGGATCAAACACTTCTTTCAACTTCCTTTACCGTTTTTAATGCCTCCTTTATGCTTTCTCCACCAATCAGTTCTCAAATTGTAACTTCGATTTGTTAGATTTGTAACTAAATGCTTGATGGATCAAACGCTTCTTTCAACTTGCTTGACCGCACGCTTTCTCCACCAATTTCAAAAATCAAAACATCCCAAATGACATAACACACCCTGGTTTCCAAACAGCGACACCCTCTGACAAAACACTTGCTGGACATCTGAACATGCAATTTGAATCGACTGTAAACTTTGATATAAAGAATGATCTGAAAACTAATTGTTACTCATAATAATGACACACCAGGTTTGTAAAATCTGATGGCATGAGGATTGATCAGGTCCTACCTTTGATAGACCTCGTTGAGATAGTGCTCCCGAGGCGTTGGACACCGATGGGGCTGAGAGGACCTGTTCCCTGCTGCGGACGTGGACGCTGCATCATGCCACTACGACCACTGACAACACGCATCTGAACACTCTCCAGCTCTCTTGGTACACTCATTACATGGGCCGAGGACATCTAGACATCAAAACCAACAAAAGGAAGTAGGACCCTGTTACGCATGAGTGGTGCGTGCACACTGTTTAATTTCCATATTCATGAAGTACGGACCAGGAAAGGTGATAAACTCCCCACGATACAAACACCACTTATTGTGAATCACGGTTGAGTGGATTTACTGTGCTTTTATCGTCCACACATCACTAACCAAATAGACACCCGATTCTCCAGGTTAATAATCTAGATCCAGGGTAGTTATGTACCATGGTTATACCATGGAGGTAGAACCATGGAGGTACTAATTCTACCTCCACGGTTATACCATGGATCTACAATAGGTAGCTTCCAATGCATCAAGAACCTCTCGATGGAGAATGTATCATTGACCATCAAGGAGGGCTTGAAAACTTGAGGCATTACTGATTAACATTTCCCCTCTACATTAAACAAAACTTCACGCATAGCATTACTTTTTTTGCAAAGCTACGGTCAGTTTGAACACTTCGGAATCCTGCAGGTGCATGTGTAGGTCATAAAGGGTTCACCCCTAACACTGGCCAGGCATACATTGTCTAGTAAAAACTGCTACAGGCTAGTAAATACCACTTCTCATCTTGCCAAGTGGGCTACTAAAAATTCTGCAACCTACTTGTTTATTATGCTCATAATATATATTTTTTTCCAGATCCTTTTTAATAATGCTTAAATTTATTTTTGAGTGTGATATAACTTCATTTAACCAATAAGCCGGTTGTGATTACTGCCATTAATACATCGGGAAGATACATTTATGACAATACACGTTTAAATTCTGGACTACTAAAACTTCCTGGGGGCAAGTAAAACGCAGTTTACTAGCCTGGTGGACTACTTTACAAAAGGCCTAGTACACAAGTTGCATACACACTTCAGACCTTTGATCTCTGATCTGACAAAGATCTTTCAATAATAACAACAATGAAAAAACAGTTTGTTTTACTGGTTTCGAATTACGTAAATTTGGTTCGCACACGCCCCAAATTTACGCGATGTGAAACAAATAAAAACAAACTGTTTTTCATGGGTGATAGCCAACAATTTCAAAATGAGCCGTACAGTACAAAGTTCAGTTACTTCCTTGTGCCCAATCACGCAGATCTAAAAAAACACACAACAAAATCTGATCAAAATGAAATGAAACGATACATGGGATGCGGTAAAATGAATTATTCATGATCTGAAACCTGACCGATTACCAAAACCAGGTCAAGTCAACGAGCTTGCAACATCATCTACCAGGTATTTGCCACTGTCTTCAACTTTACATTCTTGATTTCCGTGAAATGCGTATAAATTACAGTATAGTTTTTACTGTGAAAGTATCATTAAAGGCAGTGGACACTATTAGTAATTACTCAAAATAATTATTAGCATAAAACCTTACTTGGTAACGAGTAATGGGGAGAGGTTGACAGTATAAAACATTGTGAGAAACGGATCCCTCTGAAGTGACATAGTTTTTGAGAAAGAAGTAATTTTCCACGAATTTGATTTCGAGACCTCAGAATTAGAATTTGAGGTCTCGAAATCAACCATCTGAAAGCACACAACTTCGTGTGACAAGGGTGTTTTTTCTTTCATAGTTATCTCGCAACTTCGACGACCAATTGAGCTCAAGTTTTTACAGGTTTGTTATTTTATCCATATGTTGAGATACACCAAGTGAGAAGACTGGTCTTTGACAATTACCAATGGTGTCCATTGTCTTTAACAGCAGTGCTTAGAACATTGAATATAAAAGTATGCATGTCGGCTTTGTCCAGTCTCAACTACCCATCCACTGGATTATTGGCTAGTTTTTCTTAGTAACTTCAGTCATGGGCCAGAACATTAACAAGTCCTGCGATCTGTTATTTTTTTCACATTGTACCTTTTACATGCCCTAAATAGAAAAGATATGATTTTACGATCTGGAAAATAAATGAGTTAACCACTTGGCTCTTGTTGAGGCTAGGCAGCTTTGTTTCTTAGAAAAGGGCACCTAAATGAAGGAAGTAAAAGTGTGTACCGTAAGGGGCACCAAGGCAATGACAAGGGGCACCAAGGCAATGACAAGGGGCACCAAGGCAATGACAAGGGGCACCAAGGCAATGACAAGGGGCACCAAGGCAATGACAAGGGGCACCAAGGCAATGACAAGGGGCACCAAGGCAATGACAAGGGGCACCAAGGCAATGACAAGGGCACCAAGGCAATGACAAGGGGCACCAAGGCAATGACAAGGGGCACCAAGGCAATGACAAGGGGCACCAAGGCAATGACACGGGGCATAGAGGCAATTGCCTCCTTTGCCTCAGAGTGAAGTTTCAGGATTGAGTAAACCGTTCATAGGAGAATGGCATCAGAACAAAACCAAACTTAATTCAAAATGTTTTGGTGTTCAATTTACAAAAATTCTGCTCAACTGATTTTGATGCTTTAATTTTCCTTTGAAAAAGCTTCTTTAGATTAAGATTCCTAGTGCTATAATTCTCTCAAACTACATACATTGTCTTTAACAAGTTAAAACATAATGACGCACATACTGTACCAACGTTCAGTTAAATATTAATCACGGATAAAAAACAAAATTGCACTTGATCGGTTGATGGTTTATTGGCTGACGGTTGACGTCATTGTCAGGCATACAAAGTCCCCTTTCTCTGCTTCAAATTAGTCCATCTGCACTTGAAACCATCGGGTTCAATGCTAGTGAATATAAACAATTTACTGTTGGGTCCATTTGTATGAAGCATGTGTCCCAGAGAATTTAATTTGTCATTAATCATTTATTTGAGTTGATACAGATTTTATAGAAAAAAGAAAAATGTGCACACAGTACATTTAAGTTGTAACCGAGGTTTAGAATTCAATTCTATCATTCAATTTAAATTATTAATTTACATGAATTTATTTTGCTAAGAATGGCAATGGCATCCTCTGGTAGATAATTATGATAACAAAACTTATAATTTTAAAATTTAGGATGATCTTTCCGAAATGAGTCATTAAAACAGAAGAAACAATTCTCAAGAGAATTCCATGTAAAACGAGGCTACCTTTTTAAAGTGCTGCTTTTACATTTAATCAAGAATTCAAAATTACCGAGCATTGTAAAATAGGATATGACAATCCATCTCTTCTTCTTGTTAAATAATAACTTTGGGTTGAACACAACAAAATTGACTCGAGCAGGTCTTTAACCTGCGACATCCAGATTAATGCGCCGGTGTTCTACCAACTGAACTATCTAGCTCTAATGCTGATGCTGATGGTCTCCCTAGTCATAAAATTGACCCAGTCAGTTACCCCTTGTGATTTATAGCTTGATATTTGAAATGAAATGACGCATTCCCTTAAGACGACCCTCCGTTGCTGCTTCCCAGGTTGTATCGCAAACTACAATGTGATCCCTGGCTATACAGCAGTTACAGATCGAGTGGCTTCTGACTGGCTCCCCAAACAAAGATTTTAACAAAATAGGGACACCGCCAACATTAGGGCTAGCTAGCTCAGTTGGTAGAACGCCGGTACGTTAATCCGGAGGTCACAGGTTCAAGTCCCGCTCTAGTCAAATTTTCCTTGTTGAACCTAAATAAAATTCACCCAGTCACTTTTCCTTCATGTCCTTGTGGTTTATAACTTGATCTTTTTTATAAACAACACTTTTAAAAAATTTCTTCGAAGCAAGAACCATGACCACACAAAGTAATTTTGATCAAATTTACTTTGTAGATTACCGTGTCTACGATGTTAGATTCCTGATTTACATGTACACTGTACATTTTGACCACAGAAATTAGTGTGCTAGCTCCCATTTCAATGTTATAACATATTCAGAATTGAAAACAGCAAACGAATGAGAAAAGAATTTATAATAGTGCAATGTTTAGGCCTATTTATTTAGAGAAGAATCTTGCTCACTCTGGCCCTGCCGTTCTATACTTGACAGTAGACCCACACTGAAGGGAAGAGGTGGGCCTTAGTCAAGTACAAGTGATAGATAATTTAAAACTGAAAAAAGACTGGTTTTAAATATACTCCGATGCTGAGAATGGAGTTAGAAATGAAAGTATAATCATGAGATTTGAATACCAGTTTGTCTTTTGATCACATTTCCCTTAAAACACACCATCGCATACATTTAGTCCTGCACACCTAACAAGTAAAGTTGACTCCTAAAATCACATTTCACTCGATACGTCTAGAAGTAACACACAGAAATTGAAACCAAAACCAGTAATTCCCCATACACCACCGAAAAAAAAACCTTGAATCTTACCTCATACAAAAATGAAACGGATTTGAGCGATCGATGACCAGACTGTTTCAGGTTTTCTTGACTTAGCAAAACTGATTCCCTGAAATGTAGTGCCCTTGTCACCGTACCAAAGCTTGGTTTGAATCCACAATGACGAACCCAGAGCAAATATTAAGTTAATACTTCTGAGACTATGCAACACATCCTATTGGCTGATATCATAGGGCTTATCTGGTGAATCAACACAATGTGGGTGGTAGGAGTGACAGTCCGGGTTAGACTGGCCAGCAGTCTACTCTGTAAACACCAAACTCATCTGAACCAAACAGTTTAAAAATATTATAAACAATCTTGCACAAACATAAAACTGTGAGTGTTAATTTTTGTTTAAAGTTGCAAACAAATGTCAGCGTAATCCTGTTTGGTAATTAAAATGTCAAAAAGTGACATTTAACATAATGTCAGTAACACTTCTACCATACACCGACAACAACATGTCTTTCTTGGAACCTTAAACTTGTACACTCTTGCAGCGTAAGAACTAATGATGTCCTATATTTCAGTCAGTCAATGGAAACTTGTGGTCGCTGACGACCTTGCTTTTTATAGACTCTCATCTCGGTGTAGCCAACTTGTCTTTCCTCTCATTCAAATAAGTGCAAAACCAAATGGAGGCTGGGCTTGCTGGAGGGGCAAAAAAATAGTCTGAACCCTCAATATAAAAACCATTGTTATTGCATACAGGGAGCCTGGATCATGACAAAGATGGCAAAAGAATGGTCTCCATTTCAAGCAGGCCCTGTGCTCCTTATTCCTCTAAATTATTCAGCACAGAGTATTTATTACAACATCAGATCCCGTCCCAGACAGCTGAATTTTCATGTGGTTAAAGGCAGATGCAATTGAACTTGTAAATAATTTAGGGGAGAGTACATTTTACTTTAATTTTGACTAATTTTCTTGTAGGAATTTCATAGCTGTTCTGTAACTGTTGTGAAAACTAAAATGTTCCTTTGTTAACACGTTTTATACTACAGGATAGGTCAAAGCTGACAAAATAGTCACAGACAGTGTTCATGCTTTGAATCTTGTAGGAATTTCATAGCTGTTCTGTAACTGTTGTGAAAACTAAAATGTTACTTTGTTAACACGTTTTATACTACAGGATTGCTCAAAGCTGACAAAATAGTCACAGACAGTGTTCATGCTTTGTGTGATCAACCATACATGAAATAACAAACCTGTGAAGATTTGGGCTTTTATCAGGAGAAAATTTTGAAAAACCATGCCCGATTTTCAGCATGTAAGCACAATGTCCTTGATTTTGGTGGTAACAACCGAATTCAGCTCGTGTTCTTTTTATAGATATTTAGCTACAGTTTTCTTGAATTTCATTTCCGAGAGAAACATTTTACAGAACAAATTGTTCTGGTATGAACTTCATAATCAGAAAGCTTTCAGACTAAAATTAAACCATGTTTTTTATCCTTACCAATCCTGTATAATACATTATTATTAACAACGCTTTATCAGACAATTAGGCCTACTTAGAACTATGGTTCAATTACTTCTATGGTTCATTGCTACAGTATGCTATAAATGAGCTTTGATAACAATTGTGTTTCAGAGAATAATATATCTAATCTATTGAAATTAAGTTAAAACTTAAGACTGAGGCTTTAAAAATGCTCCTCGAATCTGATAACACAATTTCCTTAAAAACAATTTGGTGCGTCTAAATCTTAGAATGCAATGTACTATGGTTTTAGACCATCCAAAGTCAAAGCTGGCAAGGACAAACACTTGCCTCCAAGATGGAGGATATATTTTGTGCAGTGGCCATTTTTTATGCAGCTCAAGAGGGTCAAATGGCAGAGTTGGGTGCATTGTCATGTTGCCAGAAAGTGTATGGAAATAGTACCTTTAATGTAACCCACGAATACCGATAAAAACAACACCACATAAGCCTGTGGGAAGAGTCAAGTTTCCAGTTTTTTATCTATCATTCTCACCATGCCAACAGCACAAGGATCAATTTACAAGCTACTTCATTTGAGTACATCATGGACACCGCAGTACATAAAGTGCACAAGGTAGCATGTCCAGTTGTGGGTAAATTAAATAAGCTTCTGCTCCGCCCAGTTTAATGGCACTGCCAAATCACTGTAGAATCAAGGCTTATACACAGTAAAGCAGCAGCTAATTCCAGCACAAGATTGTCACTTAGCAGGAAAGTTGTTTTTGCTCTTGTGCATTATAGGCCCCTACACCAAAGAGGATGATTCAGGAAATCTGGGCAATTCTTAGAATGGGAAAATTGTTTCTGGTGCTGGTACTTAGGTGCTGGTACTCGTTGACAACCTCAGCAACTTAACAGCTATGCATAACATTAACAATGCTGTAATTTGTTTGGCCCAGACAGATACATATATTGACCAGGCCTTATGTTTGGCCCTTGAAAAAAAAGTAGAGCATTTTATTGAGTACAAGGGCTGACCTACCATGTACATTGTAAGGCTATTTAATTTTAAAAGATGTTAGGCCTACTGTTTATTCTGAGGACAAAAATATCGTAAATCAGATAAAAGTAAGTATCATCACTGATTGATGTAACCCACAAAAGGTGTCCACATTTTAATGTAAGGGACAGAAGGCCTGCTAATAGTTTTCATCTTTGAGAGGGCAGTGTCATTTTCATTTTGTAGAGCCAGAAAGGGTAACTTCTAATGGAAAATCTTATTTAAAGTCTGCAGGAAACTTTTGAAGGGCACCAAAGGGCAAGACCGGGGCAACAGAGGCCATGGCCTCTGTTGATTCTGTGTAGTTCCAGACCTGGGACAGGCAAATATTTCAACACCACTAGGACCTATGGAGTTGAAGTTTCTTTAGTCAGTTTTGTGTTTGAAAGGGTGCGTTCAAATTCCATATTGGGGGGAAAAGGACATGCTGAACCAGTCTCTTTTTTGACAATACATAACAGATATTGTTAAAATGTCAAAACTTTTATTTGAACCTCTGTCAGATCAAACTTTGAGTTAATTTGGAATTGGACAATGAAGTCAAGGCCAGTGGCCAGAGAATTTTTGAACTTGAAAGCATTAAAAAATTGATAAAATTTTTGAAAATGAAGGCTGGGCAATAGCATTTATATTTAATTTTATGCCAAACGATAGGGGCCTATGAAACGTTTTGGTTTTTAAACAGATAATAAACTTGGATAAAGAATATTGTTTGTCTTTTACCTTACACCGATGGGTGATAAGCACTGTATACTTAGTGCTTACCTCCCCCCCCCCCCCCCGGAGTCCTGCAGGGGAAAATCCCATGCAGCATATATACTACTCGGTGAGATCGAACCCACGACCTGTCCCCCAGTTTGTTTGTGTAACAGTTTTTTATTTTTCATTTTTATTAGTTTTACATTTTAGAATTTTATTCTAAAATACTTTTTTTCTGGAAAAAGTCCATTGTGTGCTATTCTGTACTAACTGACAATAAACTAATGTTTACAAATATCAATTTTTCTACGGTTTGCCGGGCTAACTTTTAGTTTGATTTTGAACTGATATGAAGTGGTTCAGATTGGAATTAAGCAATAAACTAGCCAGCAGAACTAGTTGGACTGAATTATTACTGGTCTTCAGACCTGTTTTAACTGGCATTCGGACAAGTTTTTTAAAACAACTGTTTACAATGGGAGATTAAATGCATTTCTTCATGTCAACATCTCCGAATAAGGCAAATTACACTATTTATTACAAATTATTAGGAAGGAATGTTTGTCCTATATCAAGTACTTGTCACTTTTCTCAATTTGCATAAAAACTCTTTAAAATATTCACTCTGAGTTACCTATATTTTTGTTAAAATAACTAAACAATAAAATTACACACGTGGTGTGATGAAATTAGTTAAACATGTCTCAAAATGTTAATTAACGCTGTGTCAAACCAGAGAAGGAACGAATCAGAAACTGAAGGGTTTGAACCCAATTCATTTATCTGGTAATAAAGAATGCTTAAATTTGTTTTATCTTTATTTTAAAACATTTACATTAATTATGTGTGATAAGCATACTGTATGTGTACTCAGTGCTCTCCAAGGCATGTGGAAAAAGATCCACTGGTCACTTTGGTGGGATTTTGAACCCACAACCCCAGTATGCAATTCCCGGTGCAATTATTACATCAATTATCAATCGTCTGCTAAGTAAATTAGTACTTCTAAAATTCTTATCCTGCTGAGTGAGAATAATTCAATAACATTACTTGTGATTTTTGCAAGTTTTTCAAGCTGTTTTTGTTTTTGCTTTTTTTTCCCAGTGATGGTGGGGGTGGGGTGGGGATGAGGCTCTCCCTCAGGCATAGGGTTGATGTTGTTGAGGAAGTCCACACAGGAGGATAACATGGGGCTACTCCTAGAATTATGAGGTTCCATGAACCTCATAGAGGTCCATGTACAAACTACAATACAAAACTTTTTTTCATTTACGTTTCTGCACCTGGAGTTCTCATTTGAAATCGGATCTCGCCAAAATTAGGCTCTACGTGTTCCTTGGAATCTCATTGAGTGTTGCATGGGTCAAGAAAATCCACTCCACAAATTTAAAATTGTTAAAAAGCAATAAATTCTTACCGTCATTCCCAGTCCTCTTCAAACAGTGTGAGTGTTATAACAAATATGGCGCTGGAGTCACATGATGTGTGTACAAAACCAACCTACAGTTGCCGGGACCAGCGTTGCTGCGCGCGGAGTACCAGTTTGTTCGGTAGACCTTTGCGAGCGCAGCAAGCACCATATTTGTTATAACACTCACCTAATTTTGGCGAGATCCGATTTCAAATGAGAATTCCAGGTGCAGAAACGTAAATGAAAAAAAGTTTTGTATTGTAGTTTGTACATGGACCTCTATGAGTATGAGGTTCATGGAACCTCATAATTCTAGGAGTAGGGCAACCCCACCTACTTACCATGCTTATTTATACTCCATCCAATTCCAACAATACTGAAATACTCCATCCCGGATTTTCATCGATTTTGTAAACAAATGTCAATTAAATAAAACTATGGTAAAATACGTAGGGCCCTAAGTTTCAACATATTCAGTTGCGATGATCATAACCCTCCACCCTCATTAGGATGGAGGGTTATGACTATCGCAAGGGACTATCGCAACGAACTACTAGTACTAGTACTACTAAGTACTAGTGATTGTAGTGAAAGGTGTATTTTCACTTTCAATGTTTCATAAACATGATTCAATGTTCATCAACAACTTCAGAAGTTCATAAAGTTCTTACCTCGATCATGGTGAACTCTTCCGGCTTCGCTATCTCTAGACATAAACGTACATCTAACATCGATAATGATGGATTCGCCTTTAACCCTGGTGGTATGTGCGGCACGTGTTTAGTGTTAACACTTCAGATCCGCAAATTTGCGAGTGACAAAATGACGTGAGTGTGAGCGATGATCACGAGAAGTTCATCTTGTGTAAACCATCGCCGAGCGAGGTAAACAAACCGGGTACTTTTAATACTCCATAGAGTTACGTTTGCAACCTTTCTGTAGGTGACAGACTAATGCAAGGCAATTTAGTAAAGGAACAAGATCCGTTTCGGTCATAACCCTAGACGTATTAGAAATAAAGGATACATTGCTTTAACTAGGTGCTTGAGGGCGCTGTTACATTCGATCTTCACAACACAAAAAACAGACATTCGGCAGGACGCGAGAAAATCGCTGTGAGATTTTTTCTAAAATGGTAAGACTAAGAATGTGTTACTTTATTAAAACAAACATTTATTCTTTGAAAGTTTTGATATCTCTGTGCCAATTGTGTTATCGGTTTTGTGCATCTGGATCTCCGTGGTTTCTCTGGCGTAAATAAAGGCGTGCCAGGCGCAGGCCACTCCGGCTTCTGTATGACTATGACAACACATGATGAAAAGTATGAGTATGGTGGGGGTCCTCAAAAGCCG
Organism: Pycnopodia helianthoides; assembly: GCA_032158295.1. NCBI lineage: Eukaryota > Metazoa > Echinodermata > Asteroidea > Forcipulatida > Asteriidae > Pycnopodia > Pycnopodia helianthoides. The sequence goes on from CM063243.1 coordinate 23,435,399, forward strand.
ACAACACGCCGACAACGCCGACAGCAAGTCCAGAGTGCCGACAACACGCCGACAACAAGTTTCAAATACCTCCAAAACAGCAAACAAACCAAGGATATGATTAGAAATATGTGTACTATGTAAATATTAACAAAAATGCAATGCCAATGGCAATGGCATAACTTCACGAAAAGTCTGAATTTTTAACCGGAAAAAAACGAACTTACACGGAGTGCGGTTGTACGCCATCTTGGCATAAAAACCAAGTTTCGACAATTCCATTATGATACGGTTAAGATGGATTTAGCGCTTAATACAAAACAACAGAGGGTGGGCGTCGTGTGAAGACCTTCACATAGGATGTATACAGAGGGATACCCATAGAGGCACAGGCACTTTGAGTTTGAAGTATTACAAAGTGTCAAAATCATGAAAAATAAGCCATTTTGGGGTCTACAGTTGTTTGGCAATGCTGATCGCTATGTAACTCAATTTTAGGTCCTTTGGACACAAGTCCGTCCACATTTCGAAATGTGCGCTTAAATTTTCCTTTTAAAAGGTAAAAATTTAGCATTTTTTTTAATTAGCTACCAATTCCTCCAGAGGAATATTTTAAAAAGGGAAATTAAGTCCAACATCCATTAAAAATGTTAATTAAATCCCTTAAAAAAGTGGCTGCCGGATACGACAATTTAGTCTGCTCCAAAAATCCAAGAACACGAGAAAGAGCTTTTGGGAATGAAAGTGTTAAGATTAAGAGTTTTACTCAAAAATCTTATGTCATATCACTTAGCCGCTCATGATTAACTGAACTGCTCTTTCTTTTTACTAGTTTTATTAATATTAGAACTATAATTAAATATACTTATAAAATAAACAATTATTAATTAACCAAGCTCACAGTTCTTGAATTCTAGATTAATGATAAACTATCAAAACAATGATTTCCCACCCCCCCTGTTATTTCCATTCAGGAAGACTGGATGTCATGCACATTGTGTAGAACAGGGCAACAGGGACTTGATGTATTACAGAGGGCACAACAGCGTCAGGTAGAATGGCCTCAACAGACTCATCATGAACAGTCACCGATACAGGTTAAACTTTTTTTCCCCCTTCCCATTAGTATTACAGCTGAAAGCTATGAACCAACTAATATTGTTGTGGATGATTTTTTCAAGGAAAATATTTTAGTCAATATGGGAGCAACTTCTTTATTGAGATAAAAGAAACCATGGCAACAAAAATAGCTTAAAACCTACATGAAATATATTTTAATTTTACAGCAACCTAGACACAGTGATTAAAATAAGCCCCATTTTGGGTGAAATTTTACAGTTAATCCATTTTTAATAGAGAAGAACTTTTCTAAAGCATGGTAACGTCTCGCATCTATTTTCAAGTGTGCAAGGGGCGAACTGCTATCTTTGGAGGCCAGTGCGTAAAGCACTCTCCTCTCACCAATTGGCCCTGGTTTGATTCCCATGTAAATCTGTGATCAAAAAGTATATTTTACAAGTTTGTTTCTTACCAATTCTGTAATGTTCCTTCAAGAAAAATCAATCTGAGAAGCACCGGTCGGGTATGGCACTCTTTGCAGGCAATTGCAAAGCACAGTCAGCACCCAATAAGAGCTTTTAAAACTGTTTTGTGGGTTTTAGCAGTAAAATGGCAATAATGGCACAGATTTGTAAAAAAGATAAAAATTGTATGCAAGTTTGCCCCAAACGAGGCTAAAGCCCACTCATAAATCAGCAAATAGGACCAATGAGGCTCAAACTGTATTATTGATTATAAGTCTAAGTTGCATGTTTTTCCATCTGTTTAACATAGGACGCAATGAAGTATACCACGATAGATGATGCTTTTTCAAGTATCCTACAGTATATGTCTACCACGACCAGACAGTGTCGGGTAAGTCAGTATCATCACACTTAACAATCTTACTGAATTTATTTGCAGAAAATAGAAATAGCTGTTGCAAATTACTTACCAACCGAAAAGACGTATGGTATAAATGCAAAAAAAAAAGAGTTCAGGGCCAGACGTGTCGACCCTAGCAGAGTCTTTCTCAAATGCTAAATGACAACACAACACGCATGAACTGGTACACTGGTGTAACAGAAGCAGTCATGTGGAAAGAGATGGAAAGAGAGAGAGAGAGAGGCAGAAAGCACTCAGAAATTGTTCACCCTTGCTTTTTCTGAGTGCTTTCTGCCTCTCTCTCTTTTCATTTCTTTCCACTTGGCTCCTTCTGTTGCACAGTATACCCAAGGTTTTAACCAGGAATTGGTGAAAGGGTGTCCAAATTTGCTTGAAATTTAAAAACTGTGTGTCCAAGTTGTTCACTTACAATACATTTACATGTAAATGACAGATAAAACAGGGTGTCCAAATTTAAAACAGGGTGTCCAAATTTAAAACAGGGTGTACAAAAAAACACCCAGACACCCCTCTAGCTAACACTATGAGTATACCTGTTCATGTGTGTTGTGTTGTGTTGTCCTTTAGCAGACACGGTGGTAATTTTGGTCACTGATAAGATTGGGATGGGGGGAGGGAGGGGCCGGGAAGGAACTGTGGGAAGGGATGGTGTGGTCTGGGTGGTCAGAGGATGTGACAAGTGCAGGACTGTGCCATGGGGGTATTGATGAGGTTTACGGGGGAAGGGTGGCTAGCTAAATATTATTTGGGAAGCCATGTGGAACAATGAGGCCAGAACCTTGGCTTACAATAACATGAACTGTACGTTACATTTTCCAGAGATACTACAAGAGTTCTCCACCTGCACAGCATAATACTTTGGACAAACAGCACACCAAGAGATTCCACACTCCAAAGTACACTGAGGTTCACAAGAAACACCCAGTGAGTATTCGCTATTTTCTGAATTTTCTTTCAAGTTGAAAATGTCATGCGAGATATCTTTAAAAAAAATGTGTTTTCTTCTTTACTCATTAGTTTTTAATAGAGTATATTGATTAATTAAATAGAACATCATGTTGTCTAAAAAAAAGATTCCATCATTAAAAGTTGATTATTTGTCATGAAACAGCGTTCAGACTACTTGCACTGGTGTAGTCTTGGTGCAAGACGTTATTAGTGGAACCTAGTGACACGATCGCTGCGCTAAAACATTACAGTCATCGCTAGCGGGTGCTATATTTTTACGATCCAATAGGCCTAGCTAGCAGGGATGGTTCATGGGCTAAGTCAGATTCGCGAACATACGTGAATGACGCCTACTGTTGGTGAGTTGAACAACAGTGGGTCGGCGTGCTTGTGTAAGTACGGTAACTTAGCAAGTAATGTCTTGCACCAAGACTATCGCTAACATCACATGCTGTCTGCTGGCATGGTCTACCATTTGGGGAATCAAGTTACATGTGACAGACATGGCAGGCATGTCACCATATGCGCGTTGCCTCGCCTAAAATGCAAACTGTACAGCAATACATAGGAATCTGACTCCCATAAGGGCATTACCAAGATTTGTCGTGGGTGATGACGCCAGTAGGATCGGGTCGATCCCTGACCAGGCAGTTTAGAAAAGGCAAGATTGACCAGGGCTCGAATTTTACACTGGACCGCTGGACCCAGGCCAGTGATTTTAGCACTGGGCCAGTAAATGTATGTCTGGACAAGTCCAGCAGTCTTGTGTCTGTGTTCAAATGTTGACTTTCAATCTGATAAATATAATTCTGTTGATTACCAAAGATTACTTACCCATAATATACAAATGAGATCAACCTTCTCTGAGTGCTTTTTAAAATTCAAACAGCTCAATTATTAACCCTTGTAGGCATTTTTTTCTTCTCACTTCAATTCTGGTCTTGTACTCAAAATTCCGGTCCAGTAAATATTTTGAGCTACAAGCCCTGCGGTCTTGTGGGTTTCCCTCCCAAATTCTAGCCCTGCATTGACACACAGTCTTCTGGAATTTACCAAAAACCTCCAGAGGCAAGTTTGCCTCCCAACCCCTGCAATTCCATGCAAATGCTACAAAAAGTGCCTGGCAACCACGACAGACACTGTATGCATGCACAGTCTTTGCAGTCAGGGAACAAGACAGGTTGAGAACTTAACTGGGTAGAGGTGAATTGGAAATATGTGACTGCAGACCCACATGGTCAATTGATTACGCTTGGTGCTCAGAATTATGTTGAAGGTATTATACAGAATTGGTAGAGCTGACAAAATAGTCGCCATGTTTTGTTTGATCAACGATGTATATGAAGTAACAAACCTGTGAAAGTTTGGGCTTAATCTGTTGTGTGAGTCAGGAGAAAATAGTGAAAAACCATGCTCAGTTTTCAGCATGTAAAGACATTGTCCTTTTAATTTTGGTTGCCACAACTGAAATCAGGCATTGCATTTTTGGGGGGTTTTCAGATACAGCTTTCTCAAATATGACTTCACTTCAGAGGGAAATTTTTCACAGAAAAATGGTTCTAGTATGAACTTCATATTCTAAGCTTTCAGACTCAAATTAAACAATGGTGTTTTTTATCCTTACCAATTCTGTATAATATTTGAAAAGTAGAAAAGGAATATGTGTATTTACTGCCGCCTAGGATTTGAAAGTCTGGCGGCCATTTCTAATGATTGTTATCTTGCGTTAACAGTTACTGAGATCTGAGGACGTCCACGTCATGGTCGCCCCGGGGACCTACGCTGTGACTGCCGGCGCTTGGGGTACATCTCAACAACAGACGCATGTCGTTCATGTCAACCAGGGGCAAAGTGTGGATCTGGATTTTGTACTCTAGCAATAGACGCTCCCAATCTCTTGTAAACAGGGCCCAATTTCATGGCTCTGCTTACCGCCGAATTCTGCGCTTGTGGTGACCATTCTCCGCTTACTGTTCAAGCGCCGAATTTCTGCGCTAGCTGAGTAAGCGTAGAATGCCTAGTAACGTGGAGTACGCACGCGCACAAGCCGAAAATCCCCGCTAACCCGTGAAATACGCTTGACGTAAGCGCGGAATTCCCTGCTTCCGCAAGCGCCGATTCTTTGCTTACGGTAAGCAGAGCCATGAAATTGGGCCCTGTTGCTGCATGAATGAGGCTGTGTATGAACTTACGGCTGCAGCTGTTGCTATGTATAGCCTATGCTTCAACGCTTGTTCATGTGACGGTCATGTGACCATCATGCCTTAGCTGCAGCAGATAGTTCGGACACAGTCTTATTTTGTTTAAAAAATATCTCAGACAACTGAGCTGTTATTTTTAATTCCTAGCATGAAGTAGGGTGACTAGAATGGGGTCTCATTGATCGAACTTTGCCATGGGGAGTTTGTTTAGATTCAGTGTTGATTAATGCAGACCATCAGGCGCTACATTGATGCTTATATATTATACAGTCACAACTTGATTTAGAGACCCATATAGGCAAAAGGACATGCCATTCCACATTCTGGTGCACCTAAGATAAGAGGGTCTGGTCAAATTAGTCTCTCATTCTTTTAAATGCATGCAATCAATATGGCAATTTGACCTCAAAGTTTCGGAACAGAAGGTGATTCTTAATTATACCAAACCAATGGGAGACTTTTTGGGACTCTAGCTGGCAGCAGACTTTACCAGTGACGTCACAAGCTCAAACAGCGCCCTCACTGAGGTCAAAGAAAGACCTATCATTGGCTGAGAGTTGTGTATGGCATGTACACACATGCGTTTTCCATTGTTTGGCCTCAGCTATGGCAGCTAATGCAAAGGGTCTACCGGAACTTGACCTGGTAATGCTCCTCCCATTGCCCCTTCCCCAATCCTACTCTGTGACTGTTTAAATGCCCTTTCAGTCAAATCAAAATCATGTTTTAGTTGGAAGTAGTACCTTGCCGTCAATCGGGTTTGGGCCCTGAACTGTCCCTTCCATTTAAAAAACAAATCTGAAATTTTAATCATGCTTTTAACTGTGCAGGATGCGCTGAGGGTTTTACAAAAATAGTGATATCATGATTTGTACATTTTCCTTAAAGTGCCTTTATATTAAATGTTAGCATTCTCAAAATTATGTAAATATATCAGTTGGTATCATTCAAGTTTTCTTGTTTTCCTGTAAATAAAGTGTCTTTTTAATGACAAATTATGGCTGTGATCTTTATTATGGTTGGCCGAGGTCGCCCCTTTGTGTTTAATTTAATTTAGGCCCTGTACTTTTATAATTTGGTGTCCTGCAACTGAACTCTGAAAGTTGTTGTTATGTTTCCCATTATACAGGACATTAGTCCATAGCTTTGTTGAATGGTCCAAAAATGTGCACTGGGATTGTTAAAGGAACATTACAGAATTGGTAATTGTAAAATATACTTTTGATCACAGATTTACATAAAACTTACACGGTCTAATGATGATGATAGTGGAAAACATCCCTTGAAATATTTCTGTCTGAAATGCCATATTTGATGAGAAATGAATAAACTAATTTTCCGATTGGAGTTCATCGCTCAGTGAGCGTTTTATTCGTTTGTTGAACCTATATGATTTCATGCAAATGTGTAATCGGTTTTTCACTATTTTCTCGTGACCCATATGGCCGATCGATCTCAAACTTCTACAGGTTTGTCAGTTTATGTATATGGTGGATTACATAAAGTGCTTACACTGCCAGCAACTGTTTTGATAGCAAAAACCAATTCTGTAATGTTCCTTTAACACTCCAACTGGGGTATTTTTTGTAAACCTCAGACGCAGAAATATTGTCCAATTAGTTTGCCTTCAGATTGGTTTCGGTTGACTACCCCGTCCCCCTAGTCTTTGATTTTTGTACATGTCTGGTTTGTCCTCACAATTCCAAGATGGGTGATGCCCCGTTTGGAAAGTATTCATTGTAGGCCTACACAGGCTTTTTCGGGTCGAGGGGCTTATTTAAACAACCCCTATAAAGCTTACATAAGTTTTCCCTTTGGCCATAGATTGTAGCTGACTTGAGGCTCTGTGTTGGACAATAATTGTGAATTTAGAAAGGACAACAAGACCTTGACCTTCACTCATATCAAAATGTATGACTAACACGGAGACTCCATTTACTTCAAACCCGAAAGTGCCATCGCGGATCGTTAATGTTTTTGGACGTCTTGATATTGTACATTGTCAAACACGTTAAATATTTGTCTAAGAAAACAAATATTGTTGTTGACCAAACTGTGTCAATTGAGCATGTGCACTTTCTTTGATTTTCATCTGAATAACTTTTCTTCTTTTATGTCTCCTTGATTAAAAGGAGCAACTTTCATTCCACCAATCTGAGGCATGCCCTGAAAATACACTAATGGCAATGAAAAAATGTTCATATTCTACAATGCATTCTTACTTTTGGGGGAATTTATTTTACTTTAAGGGCCACACCTAGACCTACACAAATAGGATGACTCTTGTGTAGCAATTTATTGATTTTCTGTAGCGGGATAATTCATTGAATTCACTTTACAATCAAATTTTACGGAGAGGTGTTCGCCAAGGCTGCAGAGCCAAGGCTGCAGAGCCCAAGGCTGCAGAGCCCCAAGGCTGCAGAGCCCCAAGGCTGCAGAGCCCCAAGGCTGCAGAGCCCACCAGAGCCGGCTGCAGAGCCCCAAGGCTGCAGAGCCCCAAGGCTGCAGAGCCCCAAGGCTGCAGAGCCCCAAGGCTGCAGAGCCCCAAGGCTGCAAGCCCCAAGGCTGCAGAGCCCAAGGCTGCAGAGCCCCAAGGCTGCAGAGCCCAAGGCTGCAGAGCCCAGCTGAAGCCAGGCTGCAGAGCCAGGCGCAGAGCCCAAGCTGCAGAGCCCCAAGGCTGCAGAGCCCCAAAACTGCAGAGCCCCAAAATAGTTTATCGAGCAATGGCCGACTTTTTTGCCACCCTATCAAGAGGCTGTCTCAACTCAAGTTGTAGTCTTTTTCCAGAGAAATCAAATTGCCGGCAATTTCACAGCTTCAGTAAAATTGCCCCGTATAAAATAACGAGAACAGGACGGCCTCGGTCAAAACTTCGAAAATAAGTACCACGACTCTCTGCTGCGGCGTCGAGGGACTTCGTGTGACGTCATCACTTAGTCGGGTGAATTATTTGTACCCAGTCTTCTTTCTCATTGCATACATAATTGTGTGTGTGTATTCTTAGAGTGTGAGTACGATCTAGATCGCTTCGATGCTTAAGTAAACGGTTTGTTTTGCACATTTTCTTTATTCGAAAGGAGATTTTATGCACCATTATTTCAACGATGGATATCGGTAGCAGTGAGATGAGTCAAAAGATAAGGGTAAGAAAATGATGCCGGAACGGCAAAGCCAAAAGGGGGGGGGGGGAGGATCATGGATGGCCGGCCAAAGGCCAGCCATGGTGATGAGTGAGATTCGAAGTCTTACTCTTTCTCTCCTCTTTACTTTAATTAAACAAGTCTAGATTGAGTCTTCTTTAGGCAACCTACGTATCTACCTAGCCCCATAAATAGTGCCAATCAATGCCATTATGGTGCCAATCAAGGATTGGCGCTATTTATGGGGCTAGTCCTAATCTTACTCTCCTTCATTGGTTAACTATATGTATTCCATAAACATTGATAATTAATAAATACTGATATAAAATTATAAATACATGTACTAAAATAGTGACAGTGTAGAGTTAGTTTAAAACTTGCGTATGATATATGTCATATCCTTAGGTCTCTTCCTCTGTCATGTGTGTCTGTGCTGTACACAGAACAGAGTCTTACTCTAGTCTTTAAACTCTTACTCTCTAGCTACTAGCCCAGGTTGGACTCCTCCGTTGCATACAATGTGACGGAGTCCAGGATATAAAGCCCAAAGGTCCCGTACCATTGCAAAAAAATTTGTAACAACATTTTTTCATATTTTTACCTTTTTGAGGAAGCTGAAACTTGACTCATATTCCTTGTGTCCTAAACCTTACGCCTGCTCTATTCAGGGTTGCAAATTATATCCTTGGATGACATTATTGTGAAAATAAAATGAAAAATTTACACATTCTCGGCGACAGCCTAAACTGACAAGACGTGAATGCTTCAGCGCATGTGCGTCCTCAGACACGCCCACAAATCTAACGAGAAAGTCGGTCGGGTTGCTTTGCATGCAGCGCATGCGCTCATGAGCTTTAACGGTCACTTGGTACACGATGGTCACAACGCCAGTACACAACTCAGACTTATTTTCGGAAATAATGTCATCCATGGATGTATTTGTTAGTTGTGAACTCATCCAAAGTGTAGTTAGGACACCAAGAATGTATGAATGGAGTTTCAGCTTCTGAAATCGGGTAAAAACCAGGGCTATCTAGCTACCTACTACATGTACTAGTAGTACTAGTAGTACTAAACCTAGGCTAGCTTGAGTGTTTGTTGCCGGGGCGGAAAAAATTCACAGCAGTCCATAGTTTAATTCTTACTTGTGTTGTAATAATAATTTCTAATCTCACTGGATTAACAATCCGTGGCTGCATACATTTGTTAGCAGTGGGTTTTATTTTGTAAAACAGTTCAGCGGTCATCAGAAAACATTTCTGCAGATTTGAAACACAGTTCATCATGCAAACTAGTTGCGATAATCGTACCGTCGGGAGGATGGAGAGTTACGATTACCGTCGGGAGGATGGTGGGTTACGATTATCGTAACTACATGCAAACCTAATGTGTGTGTTTGCATGGGCGCTGATGGCGCATACCGTAGTGCACACTCAAATGAACGTCATGTGAAAACCCTGCCTGATAATATACACGCTGTCGCTAGTGTATACGCTAACGGCCAAAACCCTCTGCCAAAAAATGTATGATGCCATGGAACGATAATCTGATGTAGCTTCTTACATTTTGTACATGTAAGATTTGAATCATGGAACTTTCCGCCCAAGAAACGAACCCTCAGTCATAGTCATATCCAGGATGTGGTTTTAGTATAATACGAAAGTGAAAGGCCTCCAGGGCTAGTAGTAATACTAATTACTAGTACTGTTTGTACTACTAGTTTGTAACAGCTTGTACTTTTTAAGTACGATAGCTATTATGTGTAGCAGTAAATGTTATTAATATTAATTGACGTTACCTTATAAACTATATGTATTATAATTTCTAAGTTAGTGTTACTGATTCAGCTCGAAATGTGTGTTACTGCGGTACTGGTTGTAGACAAGCCTTCTCCCACCATCCTTCCGCCATGCACCAGAGTCCCACCATCCATGATCGAATACCTGTAAGTGTAACCCCAGCTGATTGCAATTAAATGCGACCCTCCATTCCTGATCCCTGACTGGAGGATTGTGACTGATGTTGTGGCCGAGTGGTCTCACGCACCAAATTCAAGTTCTTGTGGCTGGGTCATCACAGTGCTGGTTCAAGTCTTGGTCCCAGGGCTTGTGTCCTTGAGAAATATACTTTGCTCCTTGGTGCTTATATCCTGACTTTTGAATGGACTCCGCTGAGTAATGAAGTAGAAGTAAAGTAGAAGTCAGTACCCCTCATGTACACAGACTTTGCAATTTTAGCCATGCATTTTCTGTTGGTCTTGTGTTTACCTCCATTCTATATGGGCCAACCATATTCTTCTAATGGGCCATTCCTCTGGACGTTTTCTGTATTATCCTAGCCCTAGCCCTAGCCCATGCCCTACAACTAGTTTTAGAAAAGGAAAAGAATTGTACCTTTTCCACTATTGTTCCATGGAATTGGTGTCCAGTCAACGTAACCAGTCAAGCCAAGTGCAGTGTCTAGACGTCAAAGTTCAAGACCGAAACTGAGACCTCATTTAAACAATTTTTTAAAGAAAAACTGATGTACGAGGGCGTCCTCAACCCAGGAGGGCGGCGCCTATTTGCTATTAAAACTTTGGCGAAGACCAGAGTAAAAATTTATCTCAGCTTCAATCATACTAGATTGGTTTCTTGTTAACAACAAATATTTATTTTGCTTCATCCATTGTTGCTGTGGGGCAAATATGCTGGCAATTTTGAACAAACACTCTGGAGTTTTTAATTGGTCTCGGCAAGGTCTCAAACCGAGATTATTCAAGACCAGAAGCCCAAGACCGAGACTTTAATATTTTGAGACCTCAAAATCACAGAGACCTGGAAAAGGTGGTCCCAAGACTAGTCTAGAAAGCGAGCAGAGTCTTTCTCCAAGACTCTTCTAGGATCGTAATGTCAGACCAGGAACTATTTCTTGCATAGTTTTGTTTAGTGATGTCTCCACTAATTTTGTCGAAAAAAACAAAGGCAAGGACGTCCTCACTCTGTCAAACACTTGGATCCGTTTTGCTGTCGGGATCTGTCCTCATTTTCAACCATAGTAGACATGCTCACCCTCACAGTCTTGCACGAGGTTGTCACTATTAAGCTGAAATGGGTGAAATTCAAGAAATTAAACTTCTACACATGAGCGGCAATGGCATCCACCAGAGAGTCTGTACTAATTTTACTTCGCAGGTTATCTTTCAGCATACCAGGGCTCGAATTTTACACTGGACCGCTGGCCCGGGCCAGTAAATTCATGTCATGTCTGGACAAGTCCGGCGGTCTTGTGTTTGTGTTCAAATGTTGACTTTCAGTCTGATAAATACCGAAGTCTGTTGATTATTGTAGACTACTTGCCCATAATATACAAATGAGATCAATCTTCTCTTAGTGCTTTTTCAAATTCAAACAGTTCAATTATTAATCTGTGTAGGCATTTTTTCTTCTCACTGAAATTCTGGTCTGGTACTCAAAATTCCGGTCCAGTAAATATTTTGAGCTATAAGCCCTGCGGTCTTTTGGGTTTTTCTCCCAAATTCTAGCCCTGCATACCTCCATGAACAACTTTTAAAACCCACATGGTGTGCTTGCACCTCATAAGGTTACGTAAGTTCACTAAGTAAATGGGTGTTCAATGTATCCAATCATCGTAGTGGTTTGGTCAGTGCAGTGTCAACAAGCTTCACGGCAGCACCTCTGATGGGTTTTTAAAAGGTTGAGTGATTGTTGTAGCTGTATGTTCATACATGTTCATACGAAGTAAGTGACCAAACATATCACACTGTGTGAACACTAATCATCTACTAGAGTAACTGGAAAAAGTAACTGGCTTAAAATGACTAAAAATCTGTTCAGTTAAACATTTAAAGGGAAGTGCATGCCAGTCTTTGAATTTCTAAATGAAACTAACCTGTATTTTTCATTTATTTCAGTCGGCAATTAAGGCCAAGCTTGTTGATCTAGGATCTTATGTGGGTAAGTTTATATAAGATTTGCATATTTTTTGCAACAAACTAGACTCTAATTGTGGTAAATTATTCTGTAATTGTGAGGCTTACAGTGTTCTCCCTTAACAGTGGTCCACCGGCCAAATGCCAGTTGTAACTTCTGAGGACCAGTCAAAATTCTGTCCGAGTGGTCCTGCTGGCTAGTTCATTGCTTCCAAACTCTTCTGGTAAACCACTGACTACACGGGTTGTTTGCATGGTTTCAAACCCAAGTGCCATGCAAATGACAGAAGAAAGAAAACCTTAAGAGAAGGACCAGGGAAAAGCAGTGGGACCAGGGAACTGACAAGCTAAATGGTCCCACTGGCTAATCAATGGAAATGTTGAGGGCAAACCCTGGGCTTGTCGAAAAAAAATATTAAAAAATGAGTTAGTGGACCTGATGCATTTTATTTTAGTAAAACCTGTAATATGATTGATTTTTTTCAGATGATGAACTTCCCGATTATATCATGGTGATGGTTGCTAACAAGAAATCAGAGACCCAGATGACCGACGACTTGTCCCTATTTCTTGGAAACAATACGTTGATTTTTACATCCTGGTAAGTTAGACTGTGGAGTACAGATCTTGACTGCCAGCTACATATGATCAAACGACAAACATTAGCCCTTACTCCCTAGGCCCACAGGTGACCTCATTCCTCCAATGTCCCTCTCTACTATGTCACTTCACACATGTTTGGACTTGGTTAAGATTGGAATGCCTGACCCAGTAATAAGCTATTGTTATTTGGGCCTACAACCATCAGTCCTTCTGAATCCTTCATTTCGGCAAAGAAGATTTTGGAGGGTTTTGATGTGTTGTACATCAAATTCAAGTGCAATTCGAACTCAGATTTATAATGAAAGTTTGGGCAATTGTTAATTGTAAGTAATTTATGTAACACTTGATGAGTTTTCCATTAAACAACAAAGGTCTATGTGTGTGTATTTGTTGAATAACGGTAGATTTTTAATGGCTGCAATATAATTTGTTGTACATTAATCAAGTCATATCTTCGTGTCAGGTTGCACACTGTCCTCAACAAGCTCTCACAGCCAGCTTCGGAACCAAAGCCAAAGAAAGTAAAGGAAGGCAGCACCAAAATTAAAAAGATCAAAGAGAAAAAAGCAGCAGGTCCATCGGCAACAAACCTAAAGCAGACCAAAAGCATTGATCCACACCCAGTCAAAGCAGGTCATTCTATAGAGACTACCATGATAATGCCCTTGACAGCGCCGACGCCTTCACTTACTGCTGTGAAAGGAACAAGCCGGAACCCACCCAAGTGGTCATCTCCTTAAAGCCAGAGACCAATGATTTCCTGGATGAAGAGCTTGCTCAGGAAGAGGTCGACTCGGAGATGGCCAAGAGACAGTCGGCTGTGATTTCACCTCTCCACCCAAGGTATCATCCCATGCATCGTCTCAGCAAAAGGACGTCTTCAAGAGAGTGTCATCTAAAGCCTCTGTGACAATCAAAGTATCACCAACTCTGACGGTTCAGGTAATAATATTTTGTAGAAAGTGTGTTTAGTTAAGCCTAAAATTGATTACAAATTCATTTCAGTTGACCATCCAATCAAAGCTCTTTCTCTGGTTTGGTTTGAATTGTCCTCACAAATTAAAATCATGCACAATGAAGTGACATAAATTCAACCATTTTAATACTCCTTTTTTTAACCATTGTTTCACCACTTCTCTCCAGTGTTCTGTTTTGCATTCATCTGTATTTTGTATGCTGTTTTTCCAAAGCTGTTCTTTTTTGTATGTTTTACTTAATTTCAAAATGAACCCTATACACAGGCATATGATTTCTCAGGATTTTTCCTGATTTCAGGGTTTTCTCAAAATCTCCTTGAGCCTTCAAATTCTCTTGAAAAAAAGTGAAACAGTCACCAAAGGGAGAAAGAAATAGTCTACACTGTGTCCCAAACCTGCAGTTTTGTATTTCTGGGAAAAGCAAAGAGTCTGTGAGCCTCCTTAGTTGTAACATCTGGGAGGTTCTGGGTCTAGAATAGCGGAGAACCCTAGGCCAATGAGCCATTCTCAGGAGTTTTAACACTCTTCAAATCTCCCCCTTCCTACAGGCTGTGGGTTATTCCTTACCATGCTTCATGCTGCTTTATTTTCATGTATACCATTTGTAAACTTTTTGATTTGGTAAATTTAGTTGGTTTGACATTTTATGCTGCAGACTTCACGAAAGCGCAAGGCACCAGGCTCTGTGATTGGTCAAGTTTTTAATGTCCAGGAGGACGAAGACAGCGATGAACCTTCCAGCTTTGGAAAGAAAGTGGCCAGCACCGTGCTTCCTCAAAGAAGGTCTGATAATGTTCCTTTGCGTTCCTTTATCTCGTTGCCACAATTGACCTAAACAATTTGCCGCACAATCTTGATCATAACTTGTTGGGCCCCCCTGGCCCCCTATCAATGTTGACTCTCATTGCGCGGTCTGTATTCCATCTGGAGTGGTTACTATAGATAGTTCCCAGTAGACGCCATCTTTACGGGCAAATTGCATTTTGGCTTGCAGATGCGTCAAACGCTCAACTTATTAACGCAGCCGCGTTGTTCACTGACCAATTCTGCAATGAGTTTCGTGAAATGCGCGTGTGTTGCACGCCGTTCTCACACGACACGCACGACTGTTTGTTCTAAACTGCCCGTAAAGATGGCCGATTTACGTCATACTGCAACCTATCTATTATGATTATGGTGTATTGAACTAACACAACTATATTTCAGTGTTGTAAGGTTTGCAGTAACACCATGTAATAATCTCTTTATGAGTTGTGTTGGTTCAGAAAAGAACTTGACTTTTCAATTAGTATGCTCTGATAGTCTTCTGGGGACTGCTGGACTCTGATAAAGATATATTTACTTTTGCTTTGTTTTTTGTTTTTGTGTTATCTGTTTTTTTCGTGTTTGTTGACTTTATAATGTCCCTTAAAACTGTACAACTGTAACTGTATACCATTTTCTGCTGTTAATAAGAATATTGTATTCTCTGTCTGTGCTTCAAATCTCAAGTTGTGGGCGGATAAACGATTCCCAAAATCTACATGTTCGTTTTGAATGAAATTTTAATGAATTTTTATATGCTTTTTAAAATTGTTAGTGATACTTTCTGCATAATTTTTTTTGACATTTTTGTTCTTGTTGTACTTTTTTGTGACGTTGTAGGTTTTGATTGTCTGGATTTACCTTTAGATAGTGATTATTTTTGCTTTTTAGTTACCCTCAGGCTTGTTCTCTGTAGTCCTATTTATATTTTTAGTTCTCTGTTATTGTTTGTGTGCTGCCTAGAAATCAATAAATAAATTGTGTCTTTTTGAATGTCATGAATCATGATTTAGCTCTACAGATGAGGAGATATCATGTGCTAACTTACGACAATCCTCATCTCTTTGTGTACAGACCAACACTCCCTGTGGCCAAGCAGGCCAACACCTCCTTACTGAAGAAGGCAGTATGTGCTGCAGAAGCTTCTACCAGTGCGGTACTCTCTAAATTGACAAAGAAAGAACCTCCCCAAACCGCCCAGACAGGACCCAGACGCATCAAGATTGTTAGGTAAAGCAATTTTCTCATTTCGTAGAATTCAAAGGAGACTAACTTCCATGTCGTCGTGTCAGTGCAAAAGTGATTTTGAAAAAAGGCTCCGTGCAAAAGCGTTGTATCTCAACGCGTACTTGTTTTGTGTGTACATCCGGACTATTTTAGGCGAGATATGACGTTATGACAATTTCAAACTTGCGCCTAATGTAAGTGCTAATTTAGGAGAAACAACGGTTTTGCACAGACACAACGATGTATCAAATCAGTTCAACTATTTTTTCTAAATGACTGAAGTGGAGTTTGAACCTCTAACCTCTGTGTTTACTGCACCAGTGGTTCGAGATGGTAGAGCAACCAGTAGGTCCCAAATTTTAATCTTATGCTACTCGGGTTAACCCAAAGCTTTTAGTGTTAAATATTTGTAGATAAAGCCATGAACTCCAAGGACTTCCTCTAATGCATTTTGGCAGTGGCAAATCCAGAAGGGTTTGGAGCCCCTCCTTCCTCAGAAAAAAAAAAAACAATCCAATGGCTGCTTGTATCATATAATTCACCAAGGTTTTAGCCAGGATTTGGTGAAAGAGTGTCCCAATTTGCTAGAAACTTAAAAGCTGAGTGTCCAAATTGTTCACTTACAATAAATGTACATGTGAATGACAGATAAAACAGGGTGTCCAAATTTAAAACAGGGTGTCCAAAAGACACCCAGACACCCCTCTGGCTAACACTATGCAACTCCCACATCATGCGCCTATGTGCTGCAGGTCGTGTTGTAGTGCCAACTCATCGTCCTGATGTCTGATAACCCTATAGACCATGTGACCTGTGACATTACACGTTTACAACAGAGCCCCGGGGCCCGGACTTCCTGCAGGCACAATTAGTACACAGGAAGAAGACATAAACATTTATTATTTCATGGAGATTGGACTGTCTGAGTTTTGTTAATTTTTAATATGAAGAAAGGGGGCACATCTTAAAACTTGTTCAGCGGTTATTTGTATTAACCTTTTAAAAACAGAGTAGAATTTGGTACAGTCATTAACTTATATTCGGCTGGAAGTAAAAGTAATTCTAATTTACGCGGCCACAATTTTTTGAAAAATGCTTGAAAATAGCAACATTTGATGGTTTCTTTTAGGAACCATTCTATTCTACTCTAATCCTGGAAGACCTTCAGAACCATGCTTGGGTTTATTTTGTAGCCAAAATAGCCCAACAAAGCCGGTGTGTCCCTTAAAAGTTAAAAGTAGCGTATCGGTCACACGTGTGCAAAAACACGTGCTTCATATGTTGTAGGTTGTAATTCTGTTAAATAAAGACATTCGCGTGTTGTCTGTTAATTAAAATGTAAGGTTTCCATTGAATACTTACATGTAGGTGAACCATTAAAGGGGTACAGTGGTGGCCTTGTGTCCTCAATGTTGGGTCCAATCAAGATATGGAGTCATATGGGTCGAGTCTGAGTTATGAGTCATAAAGGTTGAGTCTGAGTAATAGTCATGAGTCAATTGAGTTTTAAAATGTTATGAATTCAAATATACATTAAACATCCTTACAGATATACACCAAGATTTAACAAAACAAAATAATTACATGTATTATGAAAGTAAGTGGCTTTCAGATTGATGGCCTGCCTTAGTTGCTCCAAGACATTTACAACATCAAGAATGTTGTTGTTCTTTGTATGGTTTTTAGAGAAAGTAAGGAAGATGTAACTTGTGACACCTGTTGTTGATGTGTACATTGTAGGTGATATTTTTCATTTTTGTTTTTCTTGCTTTACTTCTTCATCATGAAGTTTATACAATGAGTTTCGGGTACTCAGACAGGGACCATCAGGGGCCGATGGCCATGTCCGAATTGGTGGCTACAGCTATGGCTAGATCCATGCGTCATCATGTGTTGAAGTCTAGGACGTCCTTAGCAATTAAACACCCCAATAGCAGTCATAGCCATACCTGTTGCTGCCAGTTTAGATTCAGCCTTAGTCCTTGGGCTTTTCTTGGGCTCCGGCTCCAGGCTCCGTCTGATGTACCAACTACCGCATGCAAAACACACCCTGCTACAAGCCGGAGCCTGAGCCCAAGCTGGAGCCGGCCGGAGCCCAAGCCGAGGTTTGGGAAAAGGCCCAGGATTTGTACCTTTTGGGTCATGGTATGCTGTTTATAATAATATAGGAGTTCATCAAAGTTGTCAACAGTAATGCAATGGCAATAATAATTGTATTTTTAGTCATACAATATGAGCATGTTAAGTTACTGAATGAATCTCATTGCTTTTTCACAAAAACCAAACATGTGTCATAGATATAGACATGGTGTTCAGGGCATGTAGCTGCTTTTAGCTCTATAATTTAAATACCGACGTTCTTGTTTTTCTAATCGTTAAAGGAAACTGCAGTCGCCAGTTCCAAGAAGAAACCTCCTCATGAAAGCAGCGAACGAGGCGAGGCCAAGCATCAAACCAAGTGAGCGCATCAAATCCAGGCTCGGTCTGGAAGTGCCAGCACCAGGTCTGGTATCCCGCTCAAAAATGATGGAACTGTCGGAGCGAGATTATGACGCCCAGGAGTTCATCACAGTTTCAGACAGCTCTACATCTCAGCAGGTGGAAGAATATTATGCAGATGATGAGGAGCAAGGTTAGGATGTTTCAATGATTATAATTTTAATGTTTGGGCGAAGAAAGATTGACTAGATATGGATTTGAACCTGCGACCTCCGGATTAATATGCCGGTGCCCGGACCAGCTCAGCTATCAAACCCTATGATGGCAGTGTCCCTATTTTGTTGATATCCTTGTTAGTGGGTGCCAGTCAGATGCAATTCATCCTTAAAGGAACATTACAGAATTGTTTTTTGCTAACAAAATAGTTGCTGGCAGTGTAAGCACTTTATGTAATCCACCATATTCATAAACTGACAAACCTGTAGAAGTTTGAGATCGATCGGCCATCTGGGTCACGAGAAAATAGTGAAAAACCGATTATACATTTTGCACGAAATCATATAGATTCAACAAAATGAATAAAACGCTCACTGAGCGATAAACTCCAATCGGAAAATTAGTTTATTCATTTCTCATCAAATATGGCATTTCAGACAGAAATATTTCAAGGGATGTTTTCTACTATCATCATCATTAGACCGTGTAAGTTTTATGTAAATCTGTGATCAAAAAGTTTTTTCTCTCTTACCAATTCTGTAATGTTCCTTTAAACTGCCGTATGACCAGGGATCACACCCACGTTTACAATACAACCTCACCTCGGAAGCGGCAGTAATACTTTGTGATGCGAGTTTGTGGCTCAGCAACCCCATCCCAAAATTTGGGGGTGCTGCAGCACCCACAGCAACCCCCTTCCCCCATTCTCGCGAGCCTGAACACGGTGTTTTCTGGGTTCTGATTCTACAAGAAAATGTCAAGAAAAAATACCAGTAAAGAATTCGCTTTTTTTTTTACAAATAACTGTACACTGTGTGCCGTTTAACGATAGATGACAACGAGGTTCTGGATACTCGACAAATCTGCATGGAAACGGAAATGCCATCCCAACCGGTGATGTATGTCATCCGAGATGAGAATGAAGAGAAAAAGGAAGAGCAGCCAGAGCCTGTCTACACACCGACCCCTGAGATGGTTGAGAGCAGCCAGAGGTGAGTCTTACTCTGCAGATCTCGGGGCATGACGAGTGTGAACACTTTCAAATCACTACATACATGTACATACCACATATAAATTAACCTACCAATGTGACCTAAATAGCGTAGCGCTACATTTTTGCAAGTGTCCTGTTTTTCTACATACTTGTTCAATCTGTAACTTAATACCAGGCTTGGCCTGCACGTGTGTGTCGCAGAGAGCCCGGCTTGAGCTGGACTCTCTTCTCTTGTCTGAGTGCTGCGGGCTGCGCCTGGCAGTGGTTTTTCCACTTGGGTTTCCTGTGTATTATTTCCTCTGTTGTATTCTCTTGGTCATTCTCTGAGCGCTTTTTCCAAATGTAAATGTTGTTATGATTCTTGTTATTGTTACAGTTGATTGTTTGTTTTTCTGGCAAGGACAATATAGTGTACTCTCTGCATTATAACTCCTTAGAATCAAAGATTATGAGGTGATGAAGATTTGTTTAGTTAACATACCAAGCTATTCCAGTCCAATGTCGCATGATTCAGAAGTAGTTTAGAGTTGCTAAATGACATGGGTAGAAAAAGCCCATGCTTCACTAATTGACAATTTGAATTTGAAAAAATCAAGGATTTTGATGTGACATTTGTCAATGCAAAGCCTTGTAGACACTTTCCTGTTTGTTTGTATTAAATATCCATTAACATTTCCTCTACGCATTGCCTCTGTACAGTGAGACCTCCCCTACCAGACCATTGAGCCCCAAATTCATTGTGACACTAGAGGGAGCCGTCAAACCCAACACCAAGCAGAGGAAGTCGGCCAGGGTGGCACCCCGTCTCTCTTCCTTCACGAGGACGATTGACAACAGCTCCATGTACGCCGACTTTGTCCACACGCAGCAGCAGAAACAGCAGGCGGAAGAGGAACACTTGCTGCAGCAGCAGCTGCGGCTAGCACAGCAGGAAGCTGCTCTGCTGCAGCGTAAGAATCAGCTGCTTGAGCAGCGGGCTCTGGAGGAACACTCCATCGAGGAAGACATCCATGTCTATTCCAGACAGACACATCATGTTGAAAAAGAGGAAGAAGAAAAAGAAGGTAGATTGGGCTGTTATAAGAACCTTCAACACTTTTTTCATTTGTCGCCTCATTCATTCTCCCTCTGTCACTCGGCCTGGTCTACGATCATCTAGATCCCCTAAACTTTTTGAAACTCCTTCAAGGAGAAGTTTGGGGGACAGAGCGTTTGCGTACAGCTGCTCCTCAATTGTGGAAATTCATTGCTTCTGCACATTCAATCATCTAGTGCCATAAGTACCTTTATAACTCAACTCAATACGTCCTTATGCGTGTAAAATCTTTTCTCACTCGGCTTAGTTGTTCTGCATTGTCATTTTTTGTATTTAATTATGTCTTTGTAAAACGTTTGGCTGTTTTCTTGTAGCCGTCTTGATCTTAAGTTGAATATATTATGTGCATTATACGTTTTGTTATTATTGTTATAATTATTACTGATTGCAGCTGGATTTACTTTTTGTTTGTGACAATTGTTGTTTTTATTTTTATGAACTTACAGAACAGTTTGACAAGGAAGAGGTTAGTCCCTCAAGCAAAGAGAGATCAACCAGCGAGCGCTGCTTGTTTTGGCCTGCCTGCAGGAAAGGTAGTGGCTGCATATATGTGCACCCAACAAAACCTTGCAGGTTGGTTATACCTTTTTTTTATTCACAAATTGTTTTTGGTTTGAAAGATCTATTCTGATAGAAAGCTTATACAAGCTGTATGTTGTTTGTAAAATTCTCATTTGAGGGTAGTGATGACTACTTGATTTGCAATGTGTGTAGCTTTTGACCTACTCTGATGATGTTAATCGCAGATAAGGTCACCATCACCCACGATTGGTTTCTCTCATTAGGTTTTATACATTTCTGAACCAAAGTGAGGGACACAAGAATTTTCCTTGCAGCAGAAACGTTTGACACTTTTATTTTGTCCCTTATTTTTTCCGTCAGAGCTTGGCATTGTTTTCTTAAAGTAAACTTGTGTATTTGGACACAGTTGGGTGAGACTATAGTAATATATTATAAAGTCATAAGTGCAATGTGGCTCAAGGCAAAGAGTGTTCTTTCCTGTTGCCCCCTTGCATTGTCGTCCCACACGGCTACTATTTGCCCATGGTCATTTTGGGAGTCAAAAATGCATAGATGTGGCAAGTGTCTAACTGCGTGAACGCCGCCTAGTATTCTTATAGTGAATCTGACTTGTGGTGCAAGCAAGATGATGCCAGGTGGGTCAGGACACAAATCTAGATTATGTTATTCCCCTGAAAAGAGATCTACCACTGGAGGGGCTGTGTCGTCATGATCAAAGCAGGGCCTGTGGCTGCGCGTGGAATTCTGAACTCGCACCCAGTTTCTGCAGGCGCGCGCCCTCCCTTCGTATCATAACTATGGAGAGTGCGTGCGTGCAGTAACCGGCTGAGAGTTCATAACTCCATGTGCACTGTTTTGAGCCACAGGCCTGCTTTGATCATGACGACAAAGCTCCCTTTAAAGAGAAACTGTTGCTGTACATCACTATCAACTTCACACAGACATTATATATCTTGAGCCAGATACTTGTTTTTTCGGGTTGGACATTAAGTCGTAGGTCCTGTGTACTAGGATTGGTAGTGCAAGTACAAGAACCCAGAACACTTATCGTGGAAGGGTAGGGGGTTAACCCCGGCGTTTGCGGTTCACATAGCAAGCACCCTTGTTTACAGGTTTTCTCAGGCTTGCCAGCTACAGTGATTAAGTTCACTTATAAGGCATCCATAGTTTCATTACCAGAAATATATAATAATAGTAATGATGAAAATAACAATAATATCTCATTATTTATTGAAATATGGAGATCAAAAAAACAAAGGCCGAACGGTGTTTTAAATGTTTATATGTGTTTCCAAAGAGGAACCTGTATCAGAGTAATTGGACAAAAACTTAAAAAATTGTCTCTCTATTGAAAACAGGACCTTCCCGAAATGTAAATTTGGGGACAAATGCTTGTTTATACATCCGAACTGCAAATATGACGCCCGCTGCAGCAGAACCAACTGTCCTTTCACCCATGCTACAAGGAAACAGGCCTCTCAGGCTCCAGTGAGCCCAACCATTATTGTCTCACCAAAACCAGGTAATTATTCCCGGGTTCGATTTCATCAAAGAGCTATGATTGGTCTTAACTGCAAATCACTCTTAATTGCCAAGCAAAGTGTGATGTCAACAGAACAAGACACTATGACAATATTAACTCATCTTAAGATGAATCTTAGTGCTTTGTGAAAATCGGCCCCTGCTCTGCTATCCACGTGGCTATGCTTGATCCTTTTTGAGGCTTAATTAGAAATGAATTCTGTCAGCACTTTCTTAGGATAGGCTAAAAATACCACCGCATCCCCCACTTGTTTAAATTAGATGATTGCACTTGTCTCTGGGAGATTGCGGAACACGCAAGAAGCTTTACAATTTTTTTTCTTTCTAACTTGGCTGTTTAGATTCGCCAGAGCTCCCTAGAGCATGGCTGTAGAAGCTAGTTATCTCGAAGTCAATCAAATCTGAGATCAAGTTTCCATACAGAGTGATAAATAAATTCAGACGGGACTGTGGCAGTCGAGTAATTTTGAGGAGTAGGGTTTTCTTTCAAGGCACAAACCCACTGAGATTTCAATGTCCGTCTCTGTGGTGTTTCTCTGCGTTATTGTTGTGCTATCAATTTGACAAATTTACCTGAAGATAGTTGATTTGAGTGTGTGTGTTTTTTTTTTTTAATCCGTATAAATCCAACGTTTTATACATCGTTCAGGTATTGAATTAAATGATTTACCGCTATTGGTTTAAGCTGTCCAGTGGAGTTAACAATCATATAGTGTGTTCAAATGCAACTCAAGAAGTTTTCATGCTTGAGAAATCGCAAGAGTGATAAGTAAGACTGGTTCCGGACACATTGTTTGTGGCACTACATGAGATGACAATTAGTGCCGGCATTACTTT
Source organism: Pycnopodia helianthoides (assembly GCA_032158295.1). Lineage (NCBI taxonomy): Eukaryota > Metazoa > Echinodermata > Asteroidea > Forcipulatida > Asteriidae > Pycnopodia > Pycnopodia helianthoides. The sequence goes on from CM063243.1 coordinate 23,458,799, forward strand.
CAAGCCGGGGTAGCTTGGCTGTTTCCTGAAAGTTCACCAGCGCTAGCCAAATCTAGTGTGAAGAAAGCCTTCACAATTTTTCTGTGAATTTCACAGGGAAGTTATCTACAATGTAGTGTGAAAGGGGGCTTAAGTTTGCACTTATCTATAATCTTCAATTTGTATGTAAGGAAATGAAAACGCTCGGTATTGCTTTCAATAGGTGTTTTTCTTCAGTAGCTGGCCCCAAACTTTGGAACACCGTTCCCATCAGCATCAAGAGCTCCTCGTCTCTCACTATTTTTAGGAAGCGTCTTAAAACACTTCTTATTCACAACACCCTAGTTATTTTTTCTATTCTTGTTCAGTGATTCGATCTCCCTTCTAAATGCACTTTATAAATAGTTACTTTTTATTTAAATAGGTTTCTCTGGGCTGTATTGGTTTCTTTGGACCTGTCTTTTTGTAAAAAATGGCTAGCGTACAGATGTTGACTGCTTTAACTACTTTTCTGGAGAAAAAGCCCTGGGGCAATAAAATGCCTCCGGTATGGATCACTGTTCGAGGGAAGCTAGATTTACTTCATCGTGAATGAGAACGCAGTCAATATTAAGATTTCACACGAGGTACGAAATCTGTAACAATAGAGCAGAACCAATACAAAGCTGTTCTTTCTTGTCACTGGGGACAGTCCACTGGATGCATTGGACTGGCTGCAGCGATTGCACTTTTGCGGGTATTCTTTACAATGTTTACGCAGCGTCTAAGCATGGAGGTAGAAATTTAATTTCCACCTCCATGGTCCAAGTATAAATAAAGTATCGTGTGATTCACATGCTGTCAACCTATAGCAGGGTAGAAACTTAGTTGCGTGGGTTAGCGGTATTATGCTGAGAGTAAATTTAAACGGAGTGGTTTATCAGAAGCCATTTGGAAATGCATTTTTGAGCTTCGCTAAGGATCTACGCAGGAAATTGTAAAAGTCAGGATTTGTATTTCATGTTTTATTGCATTTCCAGTTTCTAAATTTCTTTTGCAAATGCAGAAAAGGGCTAGAAGTGAAGCTCCAACTGTGATATTTATTAAGACCAAAGTATTTGGAAGAACGAAAACATGTTGTTCTCACTTCGTCTCTGGTCCGGAATTAAATTTTATTGCTACCACATGACTGCACTAGAAATGGCAGAGTGGTGGTTTTTAACAAAGTATCACAAACACAATAGACCGATTGCGCTCCCAATGTTTACATGTGATCACGTGACCTCTAGTGGGTTTTCGGTCGGATTTCGGCAGTGCAGCTGTTGTTATTTTACGTGCAAAGACTATGAGAGTTTGACATGCGGATTCTGAGTGGACCAACAATCGGCCGTTTTGGGGGGTAAATACGACTTATAACACATTTACAAACCCCTATTATTAAAGTTGTATGTTGTGACAATGGTTTACATCACATAACCGTTTTATAAATTACCAGTATTCCACAAAAAGAGGTTTTTTGAGCATACTCAACAAGGTTAATAGTAACTAATACGTGAAACTACCGCAGTCGAACATGAATGTAAACATGTATTGTCAAAGTGATTTTGAGACCTCCCGCGTGAGGTCTCGAAATCGAAATCAAGCATCTGAAAGCACACAACTTCGTGTGACAACATGGACAAGGGTGTTTTTTCTTCCATTATTATCTCGCAACTTCGACGACCAATTGAGTTCAAACTTTCACAGGTTTGTTATTTTGTGCATATGTTGAGATACACCAAGTGAGAAGACTGGTCTTTGACAATTACCAAAGGTGTCCAGTGTCTTTAAACAAATTAAATTTAAAAAAATGAATTTCAGATTTATATCAAAGAGTTTTTTATGTATCTCAAATCCACTTGAGATGATAAGAGTTCATTGCTGATTAGACGCTCTAGTCACCTACTCGAACCCCTTGTTATTGGATTCATTCACTTTCTTGTATATCATAGCATGTCCTTGGCTTGTACCCTTCATTGCATCTGATGAAGTTGTAGCTACGAAAGCTCATGCAGTTTTTAGTAATGTAATTAGTTAGTCTTTAAGTGCTACCACTATCTTCACTGTCTTATTGCTGATTAGTACACCTGTAAACATTTACACATCTTTTGGTTGTGCAAAACATAGAGTTTTAATTGGGATGTAAACGGGTGGGCCTTTTCGAAACCATGGTTTGGGCTCGAGCTCCGGCTTGGGGTTTCATCCGCCTGATTGAAGCCTCGTTAAGGAAAGCGCATGTTTTCTAAATAACTGATGGAGCCTAAGCCGGAGCCCAAGCTGAAGGCGTGGTTTCAAAAAGGACCCTAATACCAGGGGCCAATTTCATAGCACTGCCTAACGGTAAGCAAATTTGTGTGCTTACTGTAGCAGAAAAATTTGCTTAAGTGTAAGTGTAATTTACAGGTTAGCAAGAAAATTGGGTGGCCAGCCTGCGCGTTCACCATGGATTTGCATTGTTGCGTCATTCATTTTCTTACAGTAAGCACTGGAAGGTTAGCATGCCTTTTCGTTCGCTTACTGTTAGCAGCGTATGAAATGGAAGCCCTCACAGTAAGCACAAAATCGGCCGTTAAGCAGCTCTATGAAAATGGGCCCTGTTGTGTGGTAACTCCACACCAAACTATTTGGACTGTAGAGCTGTCTGTCTGGCATCATGCTTACATGCAACTTGACAATCAGTTAATCTAACTGAGGGGCTCAATTTCATAAAGCTGCTTAAGAAAACACTGCTTAACAATTTTCTTCATGTCTTGACTTGCTTAACAAACTTCTGCTAAGCGCAGTTTAGCAGAAAACCAGTCACAACAGTGGTATTTTGGCTGCTAACCTAATTCTGGCAACCGAAATGTTTTGTTCTTAAGCTACTATTTGTGCTTTTAAAAGCAGCTCTATGAAAATTGGGCCCTGACAGACTGCAGAATATGAGGGACTTTTAAAACATGATAACGATTAAGTAAGCAGACTGAAGTAATGGCACGCCAGGGTTCATTATTAACAGCAAATTTAACACATTTTGTATTCTGCTTTAAAATATTATAGATAATGTAAATTTTAATTTTTTTTTTACTGTACCGAGTGCATGTACTTGATTGTGTATTTATAAACACCCCAGACAGTTTAGCCATTCTGATTGGTCGAGGGAAGATCACGTGACCATGTTCATACGTGCAGTTGAGACACGGTAAAAGTAGTAGAGACATGGTTTAAACATACACATGTTGTCGCGCAAGCTTACCAGGGCACTAATTTCTGTGGAATATAATACAATCAATTTATACTGGTACTCAATGTCAAATCTTGTGGTACGCGCGTGTACGCACAACTGTTGAGTGTGGCATACAATTTGACAAATCGATGCCTGTGGACAAGCAATAAAGGACCTCACTTGGCTCGGTCCTTTATCACATGACCACGACCCTTCCAATTTTAAACAGCCATTTAAGACCTCATCGCCTACTCTTTTATTCCCTTACTAATGATTTTGATTGTGTTTTCTTTCAGTGCCTCAGAAAGTAGCAAAAGTGTGCAGATTTCACCCAAACTGCACAAATGTCAACTGTTCTTTCCTTCATCCCAAGGTAAGGCCATAGTGCAATATGTATGGATGTTGTTTATGAAAATCGTATGGAACAACAGGTCATACTAAATAGGAACAATTTGATTGTGTGCCTCATCATTATGTTTTAAAGTGCACAACAACAAAACTACAAATTCAGCACATGAAGTAAAACAATTCGATATATATCAAACCCAGAGAGTAAAAATAACACTAATAAGGGAAAAGGGAGGCCAAGCAGTGACTTGCAACTACCCTTTTCTTCATGTCTGGACTTGCCCATTTGTGACTTTGTCCCTAGTGCATAAGTTTGTCACCTTTATTTTGAGCCTGTCTTCACTATTAGTTGTGCAACAGTGTTTGACTTTCTTTGAGTTTAAAAAATATATATTTGTTACCTCTCCTTTTGAATACTTCTTACTGGTTATGCCGTTTCTTCATTAAACGTTAAATATTTGTGTACATGTATTTGTGTATTGAGTACTCTGCTGTACGTCATAGCCTATACAGAAAATGAAGAAGCAAAAGCTTGAAAATCACTTCAACGTCATGCCCTTGTACATGTTTTCTCATTAAGAAGTCACTCTTACTGATTCGTAAACATCGTGTCATTGAATTGATCCAAACGTCACAGGTCATAGAAGTTGATATTAGTGTTAGCTTTGAAACAGGACGGATTGGACAACACTGTCAAAGTAGCCCAAATAATCCAAGCACTTCTTTTCGCAGGATGATATATGTTTTGTGTGTTATTTCAATGAGAACATCTTTTGTTGACCCGTATGAGTCAGTTTGACTTGTTGTTGTTGACAGTTATGAATCTATTTTTCAATTTTTCCCAACTTGTTCAGAAAATATAACCCAAGTCTTTGGTTTTGTGTCAGAAGAAAAGTCACAACAGCCTGTGCAAGTTTATGATTTTGCTCCTGTTACACATTTTAGCAACGTACACACCTTAATACAGGACCTTGTAGCCCCCTCTTATGTTAGTGATCTACTTGACATTCTGGTCGCTTGTTTTGGGGCAAGTTTTTTATTTTGACAGGCTTTTCTTGAGGGCATACGTATAAGTTCTTTGAATGTTAATGTCCGTGTGTAATGGAAGTCTTACTAAGTATATTCCGTCAGTCGCACCACAACTGACGTATTGATTAAAAAACACAAAATTTGGCAAATCGGTTTTTGTAAAAAATATTGATATAGTCATTAGAAGGTTTCAGGCCCTAGCATGTAAATAGTTTTGTAATTACACTAATTAGCATGACCGACAAATCACTGTATTTGCCATTTTGCAAAATATAAGCTATGTGTCTGACTTTATTTTGATGTTGCCATAGCTTTTCATATATGTCATGTGTTTTCTTGATTCATGCAGATGTGTATGTACGGTCGTGCTTGTACACGATCTGACTGTCTCTTCACACATCCCAAAGTTGCAACTGGTGCTGCCCTCAAATGGACAAAGCAACCCCATATAAGGTGAATTCTCCTGTTGCTTGAATAGACCGATCCATTAAGCTTCGCCCCCTTATTGTGTTGACCAATCACAACCTTGGCTACGCCACCAAAAGTCTGGCGCGCTAAAATCCCATTAGAAAAGTAAACTATACTTAAAGCCCACGCATGTTCATGTCGTGAGTGTGGGTTTGGAGAGATGCACCTGTGCTGCCCATGTGTGCAGTGGTGATGCAGCCAATACTGTGATTGGTCAATATGTTAAGGGGGTGGGGCTGAATGGATCGGTTTAGTTCTAAAGGGAGTGGGTCAAAAGTGTGTTTTGAAGATTGCCTCAGTTGGTGTCTCTCTGGTCTTCTTATTGAATCTTACATTCAGGGTGTTCTAGTTGATTACAAAGTTTGCTAATGGCATGACATTTTGTGCATCATGCACAGTTGATCAAGAAGAACCACACAAGACTGAAATAAGCGTGTCGAAAGACAAAGTAGATGACTGAAGAAGTTTAACTCTGAAGAAGTTTAAAGGCACTGGACACTATTGGTAATTACTCAAAATAATTGTTAGCATAAAAACTTACTTGGTAACGAGCAATGGAGAGCTGTTGATAGTATAAAACATTGTGAGAAACGGCTCCCTCTGAAGTAACGTAGTTTATGAGAAAGAAGTAATTTCTCAGTAAAATATTTGATTTGATTTTGAGACCTCACATGTGAGGTCTCGAAATCAAGCATCTGAAAGCACACAACTTCGTGTGACAAGGGTGTTTTTTCTTCTATTATTATCTCGCAACTTCGACGACCAATTGAGTTCAAATTTTCACAGGTTTGTTATTTTGTGCATATTTTGAGATACACCAAGTATTACCAAAGGTGTCCAGTGTCTTTAAATGGCCACTGCAGCCGTGTGAAATGACTGTAACCTTGGTTCTATCACTGCATATTTCTGGTGATTACCACAGCAGAAGACACTACACTTGGTTCTCAATGTAACAGTGTTAGGTACATTTTAAAAAAAAACATACTAAGGGTCTTTTACATTCACAAATTATATGTTGCAAACTAAGATGTCTACTGGTGGTACATGATGTAGATGGAATGAATTTGATCTTATTTTATTTCTCTCTTTACAGTGAAAGGCAGTTTTCAGCTAAAGGCGCAGCAAGTTAAATCAGGATTTTTTTTACAAAGGTTATGTTATGTATAAAGGCAGTGTTTTTCTTTTTTATTTATCAAGAAAAGAACAACCCCTTGGTAACTTGTTTCTCTTCAGTGTACAAGACAGATTGTAATACCATGGCAGTAGATTGTGAATTTGTATTGGTTGAGAACCAATCACGTTATGTGCTACAAAAGAGGCATGTACATGGCTCGGGAAACATGAATGATGTACCCCACAGGGTACATCACCTTGATCGTGCCTGCCGCTGGTTGCTTCCAGCGCCTTGTACACTATTAGAAATAGACTCAGGTTTGAGGTTGTAATTACACTGGTACTAGGTAAATTGAAGAGTGTGGGTTCGAGTCCCTGTCCTTAAGCATTATTGCTTCGCCCTTATTGCTTAGCCCTTCGGATGGGACGTAAAGCCGTAGATCCCATGTGTTGGATAGTACATGTAAAAGAACCCAGTCGCTATAAGAAGGGGTTCGCCTTGTGTTTGCTGATTGGCTGCATATTGCGCCACAGCACCATGTAAACCATTACATGGTGCTATGTAAATAAATGGGTCTTATATTTTGAACATAACTGGGCATACCTTGTAGGGAAAAAAATAAGAACTGAGTATTATTATTATTATTATAGTTCACTTTACATGTAAACACCTTGTTCAAACACTCAGTATTTTTGTACATGAAAATAAAATTAGTTGAGATTCAATAGATGTCAAATTTGAAGTTTACAATTATCAATAAACTTATTTAGGTGTTCCCATGAACAGTTAAAATACTATTTTTAGTGACTTCATATAATTCTAATGAAGGTTCTTATTTACAAGTTTTGTTTTCTTTTTATTTTGCTCCCTGAAAACATTATTCCGTTCCCTGAAAACATTATTGTTTGGTTCTTGCGAAATATATATTTTTGTCACAAAATGCATGTTTCAAAACATCAAATAGAAACATGTAAACCTGCAGAGTACAATGGGACAAATTTGACATCGGCCCTTTTCGAAACCACCATTTGGGGGCTTTGGCTTGGGCTTAGGCTCCGCTAGTTATTTAAAAAAAAAAAATGGTACACTTTCCTTACGGGGCTTCAAACGGAGCGGACAGAGCCCAAGCCAGAGCCCAAGCTCAAGCCGACAGAGCCCAAGCCAGAGCCCAAGCTCAAGCCGTGGTTTCGAAAAGGGCCATAGGGTCATATGTGGAGTTCATATTTATAATCATGTTGCAAAACAAGTCAGTTTTCTAAAACTTGAAGACAGTGTCATTAAAATGTTGCCGTTGTGTCCATTCATTCGCACAGGTACAATGTATCAGATACTGTATAATGTTTTGAACAATCAATCTTGCAATATTAAAAAGAATGGAAATGTTTATAAATGTCCATTGGCTTAAAATAAAGGATCTGTATGTTGACAAATGATTTGTGTCGAGTCAGGAATATTATTTATTAATTTTTTCTGGACAACCCTTTTTTTGCAAATTGTTTAAAAAAAATTATTGTTTGGAATAAAAAGCAGATATGGGAATTATAAAAATACACCCCAACCCCATACAAAAATAAAAAGTTAAAACTAAAAGACACAGCAGTATTGATTTCAGGTGAGTCCGAAATTTCAGGTCTCCTGCCTGCTGAGGATCAAATGAATCTATCTAATTGGGCCTGCTTTTCGTCCAATAAAGTAAGAGAGGATTGTATTAGCTCGTAAAAAATATCAAAAATTAATGCAAAACACACGTTTTCCGTTTTCACTATAAATGACACCATCCAACGTATTACAGTACTGAGTGTGTGTCAGTTCGTGGAATTGTAGGTCAGCGCGCGCTATACAAAAGGTTGGTGTCAGTTCGTAAAAATGTTTTTGTTCACATTGTTGGATGGTTCGCGCCTTGTAAGTAGTGTTCTTAGGTTTTGAACGTACGTCGGTCGGTTGACTACGTCAGAGCCAATGAACAACTCTCCTTGGAATAGCTCCACCCAAAATTTTCATGCACGACGGTCGTTGAATACGTTGCCTTTATTGTGATTCATTAGCAGGGTGAATATTCATGCCTCAGCCTCAGCGATGACGAAACATCTGGAATGCTTACCGCGCTATTCAAAAGCGAATGAATAGTGGTGTGCATTTGACATACCAAATGATACAAAGAGTCCACAAAAACAACGCAAGCGACGACAGTCCAGGGATATGAGACATAACATAGAGGCTTGTTGTGGTCAAATCGAGATGCAGTTTACAAAAATGGGGAGGGGTGCTTTTTAATTATGTCCAGATTGTCAAGATGTGGCTCTGATGCAGTGCCCCTCCATCAAATACATTAGAGGTGTAGCTTGTTATGAGGACATAACATCTAAGTACTCGATGTAAAATTGAAGTCTGGAATTTCAAGGTAAATCATTTTTAGCTCAGTTCAATACTTGTGCAGCTTCAGAAATTTATTAAGGCATAGGAGACTTTAGAAAATGCTTTCTGGCGTATTCTGAGAAGTAGTTTTTTCAGAATAACGGCACATTTGTGTGCATTCGGCAGCCAATAAGATTTATCTGTTGATCTTAAGTATGGTTTGAAAGGCATGTTTTCTTCTCTCTTTGTTTGTCACGCTCTTTCTTGAAAACAAATTTGTGGTTGGTAAAAAAAACAGAGAGAAGCGTATCATGAATTCTTTAATGACGTGAATGGCCTTTCTGGTGTGGCAAATTAATCATCATGAGGCTTTTTTTGTCACCATGGCAATATCCGGTACTAATCTCAAGGGCTATTATTTCTCTGCAAAAAAAATGTGGAGGAAAGACATTTCCAAATCCGCCCCCCCCCCCTCCTCCCCCGGAATTACACCCGTTTTGAGATGAGATTATAAAAAATAATAATGGTTGGAGCACTTGGTACCATTCCCAAAGCACTGGGGAAACATCTAGATGAAATAGGGACAAATGTGAGGATAGATCTGTTACATACAGAAGGCGGCGCTTTGGGGAACAGCGAGGATCCTGAAATCTAAGGCTACGGGACGTAGCCTGACTCGAGGAGTAACCGGCACAAAGGAAAATGTCATCTTTCTTTTGCATGCTGTGATACGATGAAATAATAATATTATACTTTATTCTTGATATAGCGTTTTACATAAAATTATCATTGTACCGGTACAATCACTTGGTCAAACATGCCTGCAAATACTAAATTAATGTGATATGTATACACTGTCCAGTAACTGTTTTTGACATTGTTAAAGTGTTACTAGAGCGATTTTTGAGAAAGCAGAGACGATTGTAAAACTTGCAGATATGATATTAGACTACTGTTTAATGAGTTAGTTAAATTATTTGGGTTCTCAGTTTGTCTGTAATATTGCATCAAAAAAAAGGGTCATTATTGGGGATTTGGCAAAACTTGAAAGCATTTTGCCGTTGAGGGCGTTTGATTGGTTAGAAAGACCATGACGTCACAAGGTGGGCAAGGTTGTTGATGGTGTTGCGCAATCACTGACTTCGTGCATGAAAACATGCATCGAAGGCTTGCAGAAGCACAGACATCATGCATGTTAAGTGTAAATAAGACTTTAAAATGCCGAAAACGTGTGCTTTTTGAGGCTGCACAAGGAACAGCGATAAGAACCCTAACCACAGCTTCCGAAATTGTCCGGCTCATTCAGCTATTTAGGAAGAATGGGTACTTTTTGTAAGCTGAAACGTGATCCAACTTCAGCGTTTCGAAGTCGATCGTGTGTAGTCGTACTGACTCACTACTGTGTAAGGTGACCTATGACACCCTGGATAGGCCTACTTCGTCCACACGTCCACACTTCTCACGGATAGTCCAAAGGGGTGCAGTTCAACGTTGAAGGCCACAAAAAATTGCCACAACGTCGTCAGGGAAAAGAGCCGAAAGACAGACAGCGAAAGGGCCAATCGGACGAACGAAAACGAGGAGCTAAATCCCACGGGTAAGTGTTTGGTAGGAAACAGTGGGAAACGGGGGACTGTGCGAGTCGCCAACAATCCGTGTCCGGATACCGGGCAAAACCATTGGGCTGTTTGAAGTGTCAATGATGTTCGCCGTCATGTCAATAAACAATGACAATGCTATAAATCCCTCTGTAAAATAGAAGTGGCGAGCTTCCCTATACCCTCATTGATCCTTTCTTTGCCTACACACAAGACATCAACGGAAAATATTTTTTTAATTAAAGTAAGGGGTGGGTGTTCAATCCACTCGAAACCTTTTCATCATGATGACAAATGATATTTGATTTGTGCTCAAAAGAAATCATCATGTGGTAATCATAATGACTGAAATAATGGTGAGTGGATAGTGGTGAGTGGATTCCCCTTTCAAAAATAAATACCAACTGCCCCCCCCCCTACAAAAAAATAAATAAATAAATTTAGAAGAATAAAAAGCAAATTGATTTTTGGGGTAAATTTTTAATTTGTTTTCAATGGAATATTGTCCTTCTTTTAGATGCTAATGGAAATCTTCAAGACTGGAGAAACAACTGATCCATCAAAAGGCGGACTACCAATGACTGGACCTTCACGTGGCGATGAACCCGCATTAACTGCACCAATGGATAGCTTATTGGAAAACATGAAACGGTTAATCTTTTTAGTCTGTATCAAAATTTAGGATTAAAAAAAAAATTCTCAACTTATGGGATTTAAAAATTGGTTTTGTACAAGGCTGAAAATGACAAGCTAAAGGAATATGCAAATTTTGAAACAGAGATTCTGTGGCACAATAAAAAATTGTATCTACTCTTTTATTAATCTTTCATTTGTTGATGTTCTAACAAATAGATGAAAATAAAACGTTGATCACAACACTTATCTACACGTGTAAAAAATGTACAAATACAAAATCCCATATTTATTAAATGAGGAATAGTAACAATTTGACTTGACTTGCCCCGTGGGCTACTGCAAAATGAAAGTTAATTTCAACCTCTGGACATTTATTTGAATACGTTTTGTAGCCAGTAGGGGTGTAACGTTACGATATGATCACAAAGTGATTATCCGATATGATACGATATGATCAAAATACGACATGATCAAAATGTGTGTAAAACAAACACTACCGTCATAATAAAGTTATCACAATGCTTTATCACAGCATTCCTTTATCATGTTTGTTGTCAATGTATCAATATACCCCTAATACCATGTGTACTGTAAAATTTCACTCTGACGAGTTACATTGTGTATAAAGGCATACAGAACATCTCTAATTCCAGAAAACTGGAGAAAACACTTTTTATATATGCAAAATTTTCGTTTGCTCTGCAATGCTTGTTTTGATTTCATCAGAATTGCATGTCCATGTCTAAGGTGAAATTAAACAAAATATTTATAAAGAAATGCATGTTCATAAAAAGTGCAGTCACATGGTAGATCAAGAAAAAATGTAATCCAGTTCAGGATAGCTGAAGACTTTGTACAATCTGGGTTTGGATGCATCTGTCAGATTGTATTCATTACACAGGATGAGAGTGGAGCCCGGTTGAATCTTCCCAAATATCCCCAACACCATCTTTTTTACTTGACGATAGGCCACGTACATGTTGATATTTCCTAGAGATTAATGAGAAATAAATATATGGAACAAATCAGCACCAAGTGAGAAGATTAAGTATAATTATACCGTTTGTAGCCATTTATTTTGCGGTCAATCCATAAAAGGTAAATTGTATCTACTTGTTTATTACACAAACAATATAATTCAAAAATGGATGGATAGTTGTAGGTTCCCTCAAATCTGTGTAATGGATATTTTTCTGATCAGATTCTATGTTCAATTTAATCTTATGCTGTGCAGGTTTACAATCATATGAGTGTTTAAACTACATGATGTAGATGGAATGACAAAAAAAAACAATGTTTTTTGTTCAAACTGGTAATAAAAGTTGAGAGTTTTAGCATACAATCACTTTTGTCTTGGAAACACTACTTACTGGTCAAATGTTCCCCATGCTGTAAACCCCATCTCCCATATTGAGCCTGATACTGCAAAGATGCTGTCTGCAAAACTGCTGGATGCACAGCATGCTTCAAACCTAGGTCTATCCCAAGTTGTTGGATGACGGACTGCCACAAGTACACCTGGATCAGGAGGGAGGGGGTGGGGGAGGAAAAATATAATTTAATGTTATCTTCCTATGTGCTGTGGGCAATAGTATGGGGTGGGGTGGTATTATTATTATTTTTTTATTGGGGGGGGGGTCCTTTATTCTCCAAAGGTTTGTTTTTGTGTGTTTTTTTAGTGTGTGTGGGGGGGGTGTATGACCCTGATAATTCAAATATCTCTGAATAATTCATCCATACATAAAAGCCACCTAACTATTTCTCCCCCAGATTGTACACACCTTATATATCTAAAGTTAATGTTGACCTTGAGATGGGGAAAGCGTGCATACAGAACTTGATGTTTGTACTATAACTTAATTAAGGTCAACGGTTATTGAAACTTTATATCAATCACTTTACAGAACATTACCATAAATTAAGCTGCCAAGAGATATTTGATATTTTCATTTCAGTTTCAAAGTTTTGAACAGGTCAAAATTAAAACTATTTGTTGCTCCATCTTGTTTATTTCACAATTTAAATTTCTTATTTATTAGGCAAAGGAATTACACAATCTTGCATGAAAATAAATGCACAACTAAAGGCTCGTATCTGTTCTGTTTACTACTTGGCCAAGCACTACACACTATCGATGTACATTGATGTACATGTACAATGTACATCATGTAAATGTGTGTACTTACTGTACACCCACACAAACATAGTCTGTGTGTAATGCTGGTATAGCGGTACTTCTAACTGTAGTCAATCGGCGAACTTCACCACGGCAAATGTTTTGATGTCACACACGTTAGTTTAAGTTTCAATGGAATCAAGTCAAATCCTGACCAGGCTGTACATGTATTATGACCCCCTTATCGTTTATAAACAACTCACCAGTCTGTGTTTAAAAGACGATCGTTGTCCTGTTCGGCTTCGTCTTTGCCAGCTGCGTCTTTGCCAGCTGCCTTGGCCTGCCTACCGGGGCGCGCGAGTGGCTCCAGCCGGTAGGGGATTAGACTTGACTCAAGTCCCAATACCGTGCAAGGCCCTTCCTTGCATCATCGCCAGAAAACTATTTTTTGCGCTCTGCATTCCAAAACCTGTTCCGAGCTACATTTTGTCGGTGAGGGTGCACTGGTAGTATATGTCTGTACTGTGGCTATATGCTGGCGCGTTACAAGTGTGTTGGGGACCTCGCACGAGAAAGGGACTTGAATCAAGTCTAGTAGGGGATCTGCACCGCGGATTTCTTCGTCGTCTCTGACGAAATGAAATCGCTAAAATTACTGGCAGAATCACTACCACAGTATCGCTGCTACTGTCATAAATGACTACAATAATCTACTATAATCTTCCCAAGAACTGTCTCTTTCAACCATGGTGGAATTTGTCTGAAAAATCGCCGAACAAGCTTGAGTGCGGGAAAGTACATGACGCTGTTTAGTGTGACAACACAAGACCTACACCACTCTGTGACGTCATGCAGTTGTTCGCGAAAGCTGTGTGCCAGAGACTCTACGTGGGGGGTCTTTTCGCGATTCGGAGTGGCGAGTGCAACAAAATCGGTCTGTAAAAGTCGTTATTTAGGCAAGACTAAAAAGGCCAAATCGTTGGATTTTTTTTATGTGACATAATGAAGTATCATTCTACAGTTTTATTGGATAAGGGAACCGTAGCAAATATCGCTCTAGTAACACTTTAAGTGTGCCAACATACGACAAAAGAGCGACGTTTAGCGCAAACCTTTTATTTAAGTTCGGCACTGCCGTGTGGCACGGCAAGCAGCCCTGCCGTGCTACACGGTAGCGGCACGACACGGTGACAAACGTCGCGCTCTTGCCGTGTCGAATCGAACTGAAAACATTTGAGTTCGGCTCGGCAAAAGTGCGACGTTTAGCGCAGGCCTAACTCGCGCTGCCCTGGGCAGTGTTTGCATTAGTTATTTTGAACATTCATTAGACGAGTAACTAAAAAAATAGCAACAACCTACTATAAACAACACAAACGCCCAAGACATTTAGGATTTGCCGGCACGTTCGATCAAGTGATTATACCAGTACATGTACAGTGATAATTTCACCTCATAACGGGCGTAAAACCGGGGGGGGGGGGGTCGAAAGGTATCTTGCCAACCCAGTTCACAAAACGTGTTTGTACGCTTCTCTTCTTACTAACCACACATTTGTTTCAAGAGATAGCGTAAAATAAAGAGAAAAAACACCCACATTTCAAACCATATACTTGCTCAACATATACCTACATCAGAGATACTAAGAATGTATTGTTACTCTCAAAAAGTATTTCTTAGGATACACCAGAGAGCATTTTTCAAAAGTCACACATTAGTAATGTATCAACATTTACAAGCACCCCCCCCCCCCATTTTTCAAAACGGATCTACGCCACTGCATCTCATGATGTGACCACAACAAGCCTCTATGTTATGTCTCATAGCCCAGTGTAGGACTGTCTTCACTCACGTTGTCTTTTGTGGGGACTCTTTGTGTCATTCGGTATGTCACAAGCACACCGTCTATTCATTCGCTTTTGAATAGCGCGGTAAACATGCCAGGTGTTTCGTCATCGCTGTGGCTGAGGCATGAATATTCACCCTGCTAATGAATTACAATAAAGGCAACGTATTCAACGACCGTCGTGCATGGAAATTTTGGGTGGAGCTATCCAAGGAGAGCTGTTCATTGGCTCTGACGTAGTCAACCGACCGACGTACGTTCAAAACCTAAGAACACTAGTCAAGTAGTTGAACCTTGGTGTCACTGTCAGTTCGTGGAAACGAAAATGTCACTTTCGGTGAAAAATTTTCAATGCTTAATTATCGCAATTAAAAAAAAGTAAAGCCCTTGAAGCGTTGAAAGTTCATGAAATTGGAGGCCTCGATGAATATTGTTTAAATAGCCTGAACTGTATATTAAAGTCTCCTTGTACTCAATAAAATATTCCTACTTTTTTCCAATAACCAAATATGCCTGTGGATGAAGTGATCGATGTCTATCAAATAAGACTTGAAGGTTTGCATGGTGGAAACACAATTACATTCAGAAATTTGCGGTAACACCTTGTGGTTAGGTCACTCTTTTGAGTAATTGTGGTTCCGAAAATAACTGGTGGTCTCAATGTTTCGGAGAATAATACTCTGTCCGTCGCTAACGACGAACATTATATAACAGGAACATTACATAGTTGGTTTTTGCTCACAAAGCAGTTGCTGGCAGTGTAAGCACTTTATGTAATCCACCATATACATAAACTGACAAACCTGTAGAAGTTTGAGATCGATCGGCCATCTGGGTCACGAGAAAATAGTGAAAAACCGATTACACATTTGCATGAAATCATATAGATTCAACAAATGAATAAAACGCTCACTGAGCGTTAAACTCCAATCGGAAAATTTGTTTATTCATTTCTCGTGGCATTTCAGACAGAAATATTTCAAGGGATGTTTTCTACTATCATCATCATTAGACCGTGTAAGTTTGATGTAAATCTGTGATCAAAAAGTATATTTTACAAGTTTTCTTCTTACCAATTCTGTAATGGGGTCACCGCAAGTTTCTTATGGTATTGTTTATCTAATATTGGCATTGGTTCCTCTCATGTCACCCGTCACCACAAACCTAGACGAAGTTATTCATTCATTCATTCATCATCAGCCCAGGGATGCGCCTTCGCGGTCGCAACCAATAACTGTTTTGGTCATTGGCCATTGATTTAACCAATGGCCAATTCAAATGAAACAGTTATTGGTCACAACCACGAAAACGCGCCCGTGTCATCCCACTGCTGGCGAATTAGGCCATCTCCCAAACTGTGCCAAGTATTGTTGTTCTAAGAGTTAACTATAAATACATAAATAGTAAACTTGCGGGTACAACCATGTAATAGAACTCTTTTGTGGGAGTGTTGGCTCATGGTTGTACCCGCAAGTTTACTATATTTATAGTTACCTCTTATCTCCACACCACACCATGCAAAGCTTCAAACACCGCTTATTGTTGTTCTTTGTATGTCTTTGCCAGGCTGTTGATGCCACGTGGTGGCTTACTGTTTTGGCCCTCCATCTTGCTTAAGGTCTACTGCGTTTTCTTTTTCCTGGAGAGACCTAATTGCCATTCTGTTGTGGTGGTTTTTACTCCACCTTTCGTCTTTTGTTCAGCCCATGTGTCCGCAGCCCATCTCCATACCCCCCTCTCGCCCCTTATTGCTGTTACTAATGCACTGTTGAATTTTGTTTAATCACTAATCAAGGCAATTGTTTTGCGGTCTCTCCTTGTGTACCGTACGCAAGCACCACACCGTTGCAATCGTTCAATTTTAAGTGTGTTTTATATTTTCAATTGTTCCGTATAATTTTTAGCTTTTGAGCATTTTTTTAAACTTATGTGGGTAACCCAACTCCCTGTGAAGGATTATGACCCACAGTCTGTCACGAGTCCAACCAAAATTAAGCCCCATAAATAAGGCTTTCTGCTTTGGGGGTAACACTAAGGGGGAGGGGTTAATTAAGACAAAAAAATGTGGGCTTCATTTTGGCACCTCCTTCTTTTAAGATGTTTCATCGACTTCATTTTCTAGTCATGCTACTTTTAATTCTTTACAGCTCATGTTTTCGAAAGGGCTGAAACAATATCGTGATCTGATCATTACGTTTATTTTTGAAATAATCATTAGCAGAATACTACGAGGCCCACGTCGAAATCTAAACATTGGCGCTTCCATCAAAAGTATTGACTTAAAAAAATGCTGTTTAGGGGAGATTTGTTGCTATTGCTTTAGGTTGCATTATCATTTATCATTTTCGTATTTTTTTTCGGATTGATGGCGCACCGGTCACATGTCATGCCATGCGGTGACTAGACAATGCCAATTATGAAATAATATGTGGTGACATAACGTGCTCACTACTGTTTTCGTTGTTGGCAACGTTACTCTGTGCGTAAGCCTATGGCTTCTTCATCCTCGTTTATTAAGAAAACTCGGTCCATGGAAGGATAACTGTATCAGATGAGCAAAGTCCATAATGGAAGGGAACTTTTCTATATTATTACTGGAACAGTCATCAGGGCATTCTATCCCGCAGCTGAGCAGGTCTGCGTACACGGCTTTCGCCGTGTACTTGACTTTTGTGCTGATTTTGAGCCTGCTCGGGAACGGCATGTTTATACTCACCATAGCCCGCAACAAACACCTTCAGAATGCCCTCAATCTATTCCTCGTGAACATTTGCATCGCTGATTTGAGTGTTACGCTGTTTGGGACGCCATTCGCGCTAATTGCCAATGTGCTTGGCTATTGGAATTTCGGTCCGTCAGGTTGTAGATGGTACGCGTTTATGTCGTCTTTCTGCGGTAGGTAGCATTTCAACATTTGCTTTTTGATCGAGTTAATTTAAGTTCGGAAAACCACACTTTTTACTTAGTTGATAAGTTGATGTGAAACAAATGTTTTATTTATTTATATATTTTATTAATGTATAAGAGGTTGTGTAATTAATACTTTAACCATGGATGTTTGTACCTCCAAGCTTACTGACTAGTAATGTGGGGCCCAATTTAACACTACATTAATAATATATAAATGTTAGATGCATTTGAGTGCATTGTCGCTTAATACAACCACGAGGTGAAATCTGGACAAGTCCAGCCGAGTGAGATGGAAATGCCATATTTCACTGAGTGATTACATTCTGCAACAATTCACGAACGAAATGCATTTAATATACAAGTCACACATAGATCCTCGTCATTCGAATTTTGTGTAAACAATAACACAGAATAGACTCGAACACTCCTCCACCCTATACACTCTGAATAATTAACCAAATCAAACAAACTTCTAAACAACGCGGACTTTCCCCCTTTCCCCTGTGGGGGGGGGGGGGCGACGATGCTGCCTAGCGTCCAATGTTATCAATATTGGACTCCAATATTAAATTTTGAAGCGTCGCTACAGTATAAATGAAGACACGTGACGATTGTTCCGCCAATCAAATAACATGGATCTCAGTGTGTGCTATTATAATCCGTATTGTCGTCAGAAATGCCGAATTTGCAGCTCTGAAAAAAAACACTTAAAATACAAATGACACATTTAGTCGAAAAAAATTAACTCTCACTAATCTGTTTAGTTATTATGTATTCTTTAACGTAATGATACATTTTTTTGATTGGAGATGAAACTTTTGTAGGTTTTTATTACTGGTTTTGAACGTGCACACGCAATCGAATATTGTGCGTGGTAACGAACCGTCTTTGAGTGCATCGGTATAACTTTGCAAAAAAAAAAGAAGAAGCGAAATATTAGAAAAGAGAACATAAGGCCTAGGTTAAAGATAGTGGCGTGACTGATGTACCTGAATGGCTGAACTTGCGCAAAGATGAACCTTGCTCTTACACAAAATCGTGTTGAGCGAGTCTCCCTCTACAGGTTGGTGCGCCCTCCACATGTTCCTTCTAAAGTTTTTAACTTGGTCCAAAATTATCAAGAAATATACAGTAAAAGTCATCTGTAAAAGTTTCAGTTGAATACAGTGTCTACCTGTTGAGAAAACAGGGAAAAAACTTTAATCGAACAGTATTTTCAACAAAAACGTTGACTCCATACACGTTTAGGGAGTTCAGCAGGTACAAACCGCGTCTCTGCCCGTAGCAAGGAAATTTGAATCTCCAAGACTTTGTAGATTCAACATTTTCTAATATACTTCAACTGATTTCTAATATACTTCAACTGATTTCTAATATACTTCAACTGATTTCTAAATACTTCAACTAATTTCTAATATACTTCAACTGATTTCTAATATACTTCAACTGATTTCTAATATACTTCAACTGATTTCTAATATACTTCAACTGATTTCTAATATACTTCAACTGATTTCTAATCAACGGGGCACTTCAGACGAATTTATTTAACAAGATGGTTACTACAAGAACCAGCTACAAATAGGCTTTTGGATAAAACATTACACAAACTGGTTCGGGATTAATACCAAAGTGTGACCCTACCTTTAAAACAATGCATTACATAATATTTGCATGAAATAACCAAACTGTACAACTGTTTTTTTCTGATGGTTGTTCTTGTCTTTGCTTTATTATGAACAGGATGTGAACAGATCATAAGCGTTGCAACCATCGCCCTCCAGCGCTATTTCATTGTTGTAAAACACATCCTTGCCAGGAGGCTGACCAATGCATTCGTCTTATTCTGTATTGGGTTTACATGGCTTTACTCGTTTGCTGTAGTAATACCTCCCACTGTCGGATGGAATGAGTTCACACTTGAAGGCGGAGGAACATGTAAGGATTCCTCTAAAAAAAACAATGCATCGCATGTCCCTTTTGCAGTAACAAAATAAACAATGAACTCAGGAAAACTTTAAACAACGATTTGTAAGATTTAAAGGCACTGGACACTATTGGTAATTACTCAAAATAATTGTTAGCATAAAAACTTACTTGGTAATGAGCAATGGAGAGCTGTTGGTAGTGAAAACATTGTGAGAGACGGCTCCCTCTGAAGTAAAGTAGTTTTTGAGAAATAAATAATTTCTCAGTAAAATAATCATTTGAATTGATTTTGAGACCTCACGCGTGCGGTCTCGAAATCAAGCATCTGAAAGCACACAACTTCGTGTGACAAGGGTGTTTTTTCTTCCATTATTATCTCGCAACTTCCACGACCAATTGAGTTCAAATTTTCACAGGTTTGTTATTTTGTGCATATGTTGAGATACACCAAGTGAGAAGACTGGTCTTTGACAATTACCAAAGGTGTCCAGTGTCTTTAAGTGATGACTTTTAGTTTCATTAGACTGTGCAAGTCTCGCGCGTATTCGAATATTGGTACCCGTTATAAGTGCGCGAGTTTGTTTCCTCCACGCGTTAGGGCAATGAACGCGGGACCAAAGAAAGTGGTCCCCCCAAAATGTTCGAATACGCGCGAGACTTGTACGGTCTATGGGGATATTGTTCCAAAGCTCAGTTTCCTGAGCTGAATGAGAGAATTACCGTTGAACCTAAAAGTGTTCACGTCAAAAAAAAATGTCTGCCACAAGGTTATCCGTACGAGCCACATACAAATTAGCAACAATTCACATTTTAAAGGGAAGGTACACGATTGGTAATCACTCTAAAAATTAATGGCAATCAAAACTGACTAGGTTAGAAGTATAGCAAGTTTCGATAGTAGGCCTATAAAGCATTTTGAGAAATATTTCAACTCAAAATAATGTGGGTATGGAAAAATATGTCAGTTTTTATCCCCAAAAATTGAATCTGAGTTCTCAGATCGTGTATTCCTATGAGGGATTATTCTGTATGCGTGATGGACATATTTGCTGCAGATTTGGCGATATTTCAAAAATGCGACCACCTTTTGAATTGAAATTTTCACTGGTTAGTTTTATTGTATATAGGCCTAATCTACTTTTATATAGGATTAAAACAATCAAACGGTCCCAAAAACCAAAGGTATACTTTGCCTTTAAGTATTAAAAGGTTTTAAAAATTGCATGGTGGGAATACAATCTTAAAACAACTATAACAGAGTTGTCAAACCACCGATTCATTCCAGAACAACCACAATTAATAGAGAGAGTTGTATGAATATCAGCTCATTATTCACAACAATGCAACTTTAGTGCATTATTGTTTAACAGTCTGTTCCCCTTACCATCTTAATATTTTTTACTTTTCTCTCATTCCTTTGGCAAGAACAGCGTGCTCTGTGAACTGGGAGTCAGGTGACCCTTCGTACATCATTTTTATGTTCACGCTCGTCTTGGTCATACCCTTGTCCGTCATAACTTACTCATACGGAGCTATCATTTCAAAAGTGAAAAAGGTGAGTTCACCAAGTTATCAGTCATGAATTTAAAAGCCATGGATATCGTGAAAGTTGGTCTGTCGTGGTTGTCGCGATGGTCATCCCCACCTCCAATTTTGTGAGTTTTTCTGAACGAAAGAGTAGAGAGGCTCTATTGGCATGCTCTTCCCCAAAACCGTTGATGAAAAATATAGTTTCCATCCGGGAATCCATGTGATGGCGTTCCCGCCGCATAGTGTCATTTCGACCCCTACACTAAAAAAAACGTGTTTTTTTGTGTTAAGTAAATGTAAATTGAAACAAACAATTTGATTTGACTTAAAATCGAGTTTTTGTTGCTTTAACATAATGTATCTAAGCATTAAATACGCATGTTTAACAAAATTGGTAATACTTTGTCATACAATATTATATCCATAAAGTCAGCCTTCTTGTGTTCATTGAATACAGAGGTTTTGTTCACAGGCCTATAACCAGACTGTTGTCTGGTTGTTTTATAGTGTTTTTTTTTTTTTGCATCCCAAAAGTGAAATGCATTTATTTTAATGAAAGAGCTGCATCAATTTATTTAAATTATATTTTTTTAATGCAAGGATTTAAAGGCAGTGGACACTATTGGTAATTACTCAAAATAATTATTAGCATAAAACCTTACTTGGTAACGAGTAATGGGGAGAGGTTGACAGTTTAAAACATTGTGAGAAACGGCTCCCTCTGAAGTGACATAGTTTTCGAGAAAGAAGTAATTTTCCACGAATTTGATTTCGAGACCTCAGAATTAGAATTTGAGGTCTCGAAATCAACCATCTGAAAGCACACAACTTCGTGTGACAAGGGTGGTTTTTCTTTTATAGTTATCTCGCAACTTCGAAGACCAATTGAGCTAAAGTTTTTACAGGTTTGTTGTTTTATCCATATGTTGAGATACACCAAGTGAGAAGACTGGTCTTTGACAATTACCAATAGTGTCCAGTGTCTTTAACGGGTTCGTATAACTACCCGACTATAATTTGTTATGATAAATGCTTCCAGTTATGTCGTTAATTTTGTTTTGATGTACCCCACCGGTATGGTGCTACAGATTAGCAAAGTATGTTGTGGAAATAACAGCCCACTCTATAATGTCAACCAACCAAAACCAGCACATTAGGGGGGGGGGGGGGGCTACACTCTTAAACAAGTTCGGGTCAGAATTTACCTGGATCCGGGTCTTGAGGGGGCCTTATCCATTTCTTGGTCAGTATGACCCGGAATCTGTGTCAAAATGACCCAGAAATAGGTCAAACTGACGAAGAACCCGAGTTAACATCCCATTTAAAAAAATAACATTTTTCGGGTCAGCCTGGCCAGAAATGGGGAGTTTTTTTTTTTTTTTTTAAAGAACTTTATTAATGCGTATTTCCCCCATCGGGGATATAAATGATTCCATTCAGGCCATTACACAAGTCATGTTTGAAAGTATAAACTAAACTTCGTGGAACGATTCCCTGCATCTGTAACCCTCTTCACCATGCTATTCTATGATGGGAAATATCAGGAATCACATTCACACTAAAAACTCCCGGATCAGAATTAAACCGGAATCCGGGTTGTAGTTCTCTCGGCCCCAGCGGCCTATCCAGGACCGCTGGGATGGGCTAATCAGCTTGCACAGATTCATGTTCAGGAAGTACGTCATGCGTGCAGTGCTTGCAGTGTGAGTGTGATGCATGATGGGACTGAGCATTAACGTTAAAGGAACATTACATAATTGGTTTTTTGCTAACAAAACAGTTGCTGGCAGTGTAAGTACTTTATGTAATTCACCATATACATAAACTGACAAACCTGTAGAAGTTTGAGATCGATCGGCAATCTGGGTCACGAGAAAATAGTGAAAAACCGACTACACATTTTGCATGAAATCATATAGGTTCAACACATGAATAAAACGCTCACTGAGCAATAAACTCCAATCGGAAATTTTGTTTATTCATTTCTCATCAAATATGGCATTTCAGACAGAAATATTTCAAGGGATGTTTTCTACTATCATCATCATTAGACCGTGTAAGTTTTATGTAAATCTGTGATCAAAAAGTAAATTTACAAGTTTTTTTCTTACCAATTCTGTAATGTTCCTTTAACGATACGTTTGCCCATCCCAGCGCCTTTGGTTTTAAGGCAAGGCGCTGGGGACGAGCGAAGGTTGCACGGGCCTGACCAATTTCTGGGTCAGGCTGATCCGGGAATTGGTAAAAAAAAAAAAAAAAAAAAATTAATCGCCGGATTCTGTGTAAATTTGACGTAGTTTTGGGTCAGTTTGACACATATTTCGGTTCACAGTGACACAGAAATAGGTCTTACCTATTGCAACCCGGATTCTGGGGGCAATTCTGACCACGGGGAGTTGTTCAAGTGTTGGGGAGCCAATTGCGAAATTGGCATAAATGGCATTATACTCGGAGTGGTTACATCCCTCTTTTCCCGATGAGGATTATGATTGGTCATCATGTTTAAAAAAAAAAATGTGGGTGTCAACGAAACATTTTTTGCTATGAGGGATTGACCTAATAGACCAGTATGGCTCGCACGGAGAGGGAATCAGGAAACGCCATGCAGTCATGACGTTTTGTAGGATGGTGTTCATTTAGAGAAGTGTAAATTGAATTGGATGACGGATAGGCTCTGTATTCTCACCAGTCGCCGTTGTCACCCAATTAACCAATTTGAACGTTTATTGGCACTACGAATATACAGCAACTAATGCCATACGACGTGGTTCTCAAACAAACAATCCATGCTCGTAGTGGCTTCTTGAATCTCACTTATCATTCAGTTCTTTCATAACTCCGTTAAAACTTAATTCCACAGATGTCAAAGTGCCGCATTTTACATCGAAGTCGACTGAGGCGAGCAGATAAAAAAGTGACCATCATGATCATAGTTATGGTGTTGGCGTTCATGACAACATGGGGGCCCTATGCAGTCTACTCCCTATATTCGGCCGTTGGGATCGGCCCATCCATCTCGCCTCTCTTAGCTACACTGCCCTCGATGTTCGCCAAATTATCAACTGCTGTCAATCCGTTTGTCTATTACTTGCTTCATGACAAGGTATTACTATTACACAGTTTTCTCCTTCAAAATATCCATAAGTGCGAGTTTTTAGTTTTGTGTTCTAATCAGGACTTGCCTTTGACTTATTCAATTTGTTGGTACCAGCATTTCAACTATTATTCTGTGGTGTATTTTCTCACATTGGTAATGTTTCATTTTCTGAAGAGACGAACACCACAAAGACTACCTCTATTTGGTACTGAGCGTTTTCTTGGCTTAAATAATACTGGTTAAAATCATTATCATAATATAGTTACGTAAAAAATATATTTATATCCTATTCATTTTCATAAATAACGTAAAACCTCGAAGTCACTCAAATGGTAAAGATAATTAAAAGCAGGCCTATAGAGAGAAAAACACCAATAGGGAGAGAAGCTATCTATCTGTTTTTGTATAAAACAAAATATATGCATTAAGTCTATCTTTCTATAAATAAGTGCACCCGTTTGCTTAATGCTGTCCCCAAAATATGCCCGGTAAAATGAAGTTTAGTTTCCCACTTGCAGCTAAGTTAACCTTTTACCCAACTAATCACCTCCAAAATTGAAATAATATGTTAATCAATGACAATATTAACGAAATGGACGAAAATTGTACATAAATAACAAGCCTTGTGTATTTTTTATTATTATTTTTTTTTCAACTACGATTCTAGTAGTTTATTTTGAGAGTCCTGAAAACTAAACATTTTTCAGCAAACTCGGGCTGTGCAGGGACACAGGGTTAAATGTCAAAGTTTTCTTTTTTGTGAAAAAAAGTTTTGCCATATTGTCTCCAAAAATACCTTTTTTGTATCAACCAAATGAAAAACCAAACAGAAGATGGTAGATAGCATAAAGATAAGTAAACATGGAAGTGCTGAGGCAGATGGGCTTCCTGGTCTAGAAGTGTAATACGACTCTATTAAGTTGATTTCAAATTTTGCGTTTGTTGCAGTTCAGAGCAGCCTTTTGAACTGTGGCGGAGATATAGGAATCGGCTGTCACATCACAATGATCATGACGCGGGAAGCAAGCATTCAAGACATCCTCTTTATAACTATTACAGTTCGGATCGAACAACGATAAATTGACCAGAGCGGAATTTGAACCTGCAACCTCCGGATTAACGTGCCGGCGCTCTACCAACTGAGCTATATCTAGCACTGATGTTGGCGGTCTCTTCGTCAATATCTTTGTTCGGGGGGTGTCAGTCAGAAGCCATTCAACCTGTAACTGCCGCATAGCAAGGGATCACACCCAAGTTTACGATACAATCCACAGCACTGTCCTTCATCGAAAGAAACACCCGGCAATAAATGTAGTATGAAGACAGGCATCCTCAAAATAAGACAGTGTTGTCTTGGGGAAGCATCACCCAGTTTGTAGTTGTTGCTAGACACAGCACGTCGAAATAAGTCTCCAAAATGAGAAGCCACATAATTGAAAAAAAAAACCTAATAAATATTCATTATGCATTTATAAATGGCCGTTTGTCTGGGACCCTCCGATGCGCTGCAAGGGATGAGACAACATTGATTACTTCAATAATGGTGAATTATGGTAATAATGTGCCAGCAGTGATTCAGTTGAGGTCCGAGTGCTCCATTGTGCTGTGACGATCAAAATGCATCACCAAAATGAAGTTGACGATTTCGAGGGCGGGAAAGATTTGTGTGATTGGTGGATGTGTATGGATTGAGGAGACTGATGAGATAACGTCTGGTTATTGAGAGCATTAGGTTTATATGAAAAGTAGTTTGAAATAAATCCCCTGATGTTTCGGCAGTCAATGAAGAGACTCGAACGTAGGGGTGACACCCCCTACGTATTTGATGGTGACATTTCAGGGTTTGTGTTGACACACGAACAGCAAATTTGCGAACTTTACAGTTTATTTAAAATAATGAGCAGTGATGACAAGAGCCTCCATTATCTGGAGGTGAAGAGGGCCTGGATATTAGTGGCGACTATTTCAGTATGCTACTGACGTCTCTCAATCAAAGACAATAAGTCCGAGGAAACACATCCTCAAAAAAAGTAGTCCGTGTAGGGATCAAGATAGCAATTAAAGGTCAGCCAGGATGCAGCCCTGGGCAATCCAGTAAATTATTTTATTTTCTCTATAGATGCAATTGCGCTCTCCAAGTCGCGTGACATTATGGTGGGTATCAAACATCAACAAACAATGCATCCTGCATAGGAAAGTGCCGTTGTTGTAAAGTATACATGGTGATTGCTGCCTTTGTTTTATTCGATCGGTGGTTTTCTTTGTCGAAATATGTGAAGAATAGTCAAGAGTTTGTACCAGAGACCTTACCGGAGTGGCTGAATAAAGCCAGTAAGGACAGTTTCAGCAAGTATTTGAAATTCTCACAAGGAATGTTTTCACGATTGTGTGCTCACACGGACGGTGATTTACATTACATGTAAAAGATCGGTAGTGCATAACTCAAAAGAGCCCCTTTTGTAGTAGAATACTGGTAATTTATTAAACATTCATGTTATTTAAATATATGTCACAACATACACTTTTAATAAAAGGGATTAGTAATTGTGTTAATATTTACTCTCTCTGTCACAAACATAGTCTTTACCATCAGCTGAGATGACGTAGTACCCACTATAAGTTAAGTGATGACATGCAAACATTGGTCGCGCAATCGGTCTACTGTTTAGATTCAGTTTTGTCGTTACTGTTCACTACTACGATTAGGTCTTTTTTAGTTGATGTTCACTTCTTCACGAGAAAGAAATGTTACAGGTCCTAAGGGGAGATGTTGCGAGTTAGTTGAGAATGTTATCTCTTTGTGATATCGTCAGCAATGGGGAAGTTGGAGCCACGAGCTGATGTACAATGCTTGTAGCCGTTCGCTGAATCTCCAATTGGGAGAATTTGGGAATTGTCAGGCTCATTTCTCTCTTTATGTTCTTCACCTACTCTGCCGTAGCTCCTGGTACCGGACTCTGAATTATGTCAACTCCCACTGCCTTTGGCAGACAGTCATTCGTCACATCGTGTACACTTTGGAGCATCTTGCCTGTTGGTTTTAAGGCAAGGCTCTGGGTTCGCTCGTCCCCAGCGCCTTGCCTTAAAACCAAAGGCGCTGGGATGGGCAAACGTATCGTTAACGTTAATGCTCAGTCTCATGCTCAGTCCCATCATGCATCACACTCACACTGCAAGCACTGCACGCATGACGTACTTCCTGAACAAGAATCTGTGCAAGCTGATTAGCCCATCCCAGCGGTCCTGGATAGGCCGCTGGGGCCGAGCGAAGGCGCTGGGGACGAGCGAACTTTATTATGAGCCTTGCAAACCTCGAGAGGGCATTATAACCAGTCAAACATTTGACAAGGATCTGTGTGTGAGGAATATAAAACAAATATAGGATGCTTCTTATCCATACAATATAGTATAATATAATCACGAGGTGAAATCTGGACTGTTCCATTTCACTCGGCTTCACTTTGTTAAATGGAAAAGTCCAGATTTCACCTCGTGATTATATTCTGCTATTGTACTCATAATATGCACCCAATATTGATATATATCAAGTATATGAAGCAGTTTCTGTATAAGAACTGCTTGTGTCTTATTGTGTTTTCGTATCGTTGTTTGTGATGTTGATTTTTTTTTTTGAGTTATCGAAATTAACTTCACCCTTTTAAGAAGAAGAAAAAACTAAACACGCTTTAAAAAACGAAAGGTTTCCCTGGCAATAACAAAAGATAAGTCGATACAATTTATCACCCCTTGCATTAAATTTTGTTTGAAAATGAATGCTCCGTTGCATCAGCATTGAACCGGAAAGAGATACAAAATAATTGACCAGACCAAAACATTGAATAACTATGAATTAATATCCAAGAGATATGAAAAAGGACTTAAAAGGCATGATTAAAATAAAACGTATATTTATTTATTTATTCATTTCCCTATCTATTTTAAATATTTAGACATAAAATGAAGTTGAGCATGGGCTGGCGAGGTATGTCAATAGTATACAAACTATCATTGAATGATTGTAAAACCAGACCCCAGTCAACAATGAAACAAATACAATATTAAATATATTATTGTTAAACTGAATTTGCACAGAATAGATTTTAAAGATCCATGTAAAACATTATAACAATAACTGTCAAAATCTGTTAGAAGCAAAACGAGCCCATAAAGCCGGAATAAAAGAGAATCTCCAGACCAGATTAAGATCACGAATGATTGTGGAAGTAATTCAGGGAATCGCTACATGGGAGATACAGTAAATATCAGTTGAAATGTGTGAGGGAGTACTTACCTTTGCACTAATAGGGTGTGGAAAGAAGTGTATGTAAACAGAATGAAGACCGGAAGATATCAGAATGGCTTTAATAGAGTCATGATATAAATTGTGAGTTTGAGGTGAAAACTGATATAAAAGGAACATTACAGAATTGGATTGCTAACAAAACAGTTGCTGGCAGTGTAAGCACTTTATGTAATCCACCATATACATAAACTGACAAAGTGGAAGTTTGAGATCGATCGGCCATCTGGGTCACAAGAAAATAGTGAAAAACCGATTACACATTTTGTATGAAATCATATAGATTCAACAAATGAATAAAACGTTCACTGAGCGATAAACTCCAAACGGAAAATTAGTTTATTCATTTCTCATCGAATATGGCATTTCAGACAGAAATATTTCAAGGGATGTTTTCTACTAATATCATCATCATTAGACCGTGTAAGTTTTATGTAAATCTGTGATCAAAAAGTATATTTTACAAGTTTTTTTCTTACCAATTCTGTAATGTTCCTTTAACTACGAGTACTACGACCTAATACTCTTTATTAAACATGTACAGATATTGGATACCATGAGATATCCGATCTTATAGATAGCCATGGTTCAAAATGTCAGTTCATGGTGGAATTTTAATAACGAGTAACTATAACTGCAAAAAAACTGAGGTGTTAAATGTATTCTCTTTTTGACACAACACCGACTCGGTGTTAGTCACATTAATGAGGATAATTAAAACAGTGTCGGTGTTTGTTAATTAATTTAACACCCTAGTTGTTTTGAAATAGCGTGTTTTTTATTCTTGTAAATAATGTAGAAAGAATTGTATATAAGAATGGAGACCGGGAGTTACTTGAGGGACTTATATTGAGAAATATGAGATGTGATTTATATAAATTTACACTAAAATTGACACTAAAACACAAACACCCTATAAATTAACATCTTAACATTGCATCCAGTGTAACACCCAGTGGAATAAACACTGGCTCAATCAATAAAATCTGGAGAAAGTTAGATTTGTCTTCCGTTTTGTTTGAGTTGTCCAATACAGTCTTTAAAAAAACCTTTTCGGGTCAGAATTTTCCTTGATCCGGGTCCCGTGGGTCAGCGACTCAGTTTGACCCGGAATTTGTTTCAAAATGACGCACAAAATGGGTCAAATCGACTCAAAATCCGGGTCAAGAATCCCAATTTTGATCAATTTCCGAGTCAGCCTGACCCCGAAATTGATCCGGTTCCCTCGTACCCAGAACCCGGGTCAATTCTGACCCGTTAGTTTTTTTAGAGTGTATAGTGAAACTGTTCGTGAATAATGACCGTAAGCACACCGAAGTAGCTTAAAAAGGAAAAGTAACACACCGCGAGGTCCAAGGGAACAACCGTGTGCCTGGAAGATGAGCGTGGCTCCACGACCTTCAACCAGGCACTCGAAGTACCTTTTTTTTGTCCCAGCAAAAGAAGGTCGCAAGCAAAACAATAGCCCATGACAAAACAATAATGGCAATGTTGGTAGAGTTACTCCTAATGACATGCTTTCTAATTCCCATGAAGAACTGAAACCTGCCTATAATGACTTATGAATGGCAGAAAACCATTCAAACTTTCATGCTCAGTTTTACAGTTTTCTTGAAACACGTCTTTGCACATTCATTGCCTACACCCTTTCTTCTATAAAACGTTCAGTATGTCCTTCTTCCGGCCACACGACGACCTGCTGGTGGTATTTTTTTCAAGGAAGGAAATAAACAATGGCTTATAAGAAAATAGACTTGACCAAGTCGGACTTTCGTCGAGTTCTTGTTTTGTTCGTCTGATTAACCCACTGTATGCACTCCAAATAAACGCAGCTTTATTTCGCCACTTTAATATTAAAAAACTTAGCTCCTGTCAAATGACAACAATGATTTTAAAATCATAAATCATTTATTAAACATATTTAGCAGCCTGCTGCTATAGAACGTAGCTTTTTAATATAAAATATTAAATGATACTCTCTAACTGTTAGGTGTTTATCACTGTGATGCTAGTGCGTGGCGTATTCTGAACTTAAAAGGACGGAATTATTTTCCTGCGGACTGTTATAAAAAATCGACTCCCCCCCCCTCCTCAGAAAAAAACAGAACCTGGAAGTCCCTAAGACTGACTGCATGTTTGTCTTGTCTTATTGCGTGTAGAAACCAACTTCATATAATATTAACTTTGATCTTAAAGTAAAAAACGTTGACTTTTTTTTTTTTTTACTTCAAAACGTCAGCAACAAGGACAGGGATGTTTGTGGGCCCATGCTTCAATACCCAATCGATGTAGATTTTTGTGATTTGGCTGGAATACCCATGAGCCGACTTGATGTTGGAATGAATCACTTTTTACGAGGGCAGCTAACGGTACATGACAACATTTGATATCAAGTTTCTCATCGCGTTTGATGACAATATTCATCTGATGATACTAAGCACTGTGTTCACTGTTCATCCCGAGCCTCAACCCATGGGATTGTTAAAAAGGTCCATGCATCAGAAATAGGAGTTTGGTGAACCACTTTCAGTTTTGGTCCACTCTCTTCGTCCATGTTAGCAAATCTCAAGCTATAACATATCTGTTTACCGACGATAAAACAGTCTCCAAACAACCGAACTATAACTTTTATTTTGAAGCCATTATTTTATCTACAGTCTACACCCAACCCCAACACACCCCCTGTTCTGGCTCTCGCGGGTCATCCCCCAAGACTGTCCCTCCCTCCGTAGGCCCTACATAATAATTTTTTTTTTTTTAAACAATAATATCGGTCATTTATAAAGCGTCTTTCCCAAAGGATTGAAATCGTTTGACCACTAGTCCTCATTTTCATCTTCAACATGCACTCTCGAACCGCTTACCTTTCCTTTTTTTCAAACTGAACCCAGCGAGAAATTCTTCAAATCTCCGCCGAAGTATGACCTGTGATCTCTTTCTTCCCAGTTTACATTCTCCTTTTGTGAACCGCTTCTGGACCAGCCTCGCTACCATGGGCAGCGCGCCGTATCGATACCTCTCGTCATGTACTGGCACCACTGATCTCAGTACATAGAAAACAGTGACTGGCACATTTTCAATTCCAATAGCGAGCAGCGTGTGCTGGGAAAAAATAAATAAAAATGGCGCAGCGAGATCGACCAACCCTGGGAAAGAGGTTGCGTCTGGACGTTTGCGTATAATGCGCTGTAATAATTGTAGCTTGGAGGACTGTCATGAATTAATCTCTCTCCCAATTGTAG
This sequence comes from Pycnopodia helianthoides, assembly GCA_032158295.1. Classification (NCBI taxonomy): domain Eukaryota; kingdom Metazoa; phylum Echinodermata; class Asteroidea; order Forcipulatida; family Asteriidae; genus Pycnopodia; species Pycnopodia helianthoides. The sequence continues at coordinate 23,490,516 of CM063243.1, forward strand.
TTTGGTGTACTGTACTTGTGCTACAAAAGAAGCTGATATCATCAGGCGAGAATGTCTGAAATTTTAAAGCTCAGGGCCCTGACACCAAGTTGAGATTTTTGAAATTTAAAACAACTTATACGACAGATGGTGTTGGGTATTCGTAAACCAAAGACAAGTAGCCATGAGGTGTTCTACTATTGAAAAACAATGCCTTGAAACGACGTTTAGAGTGAACAGAAGAATACAATCTTGATAAAAACAGACTTCTTTTAGGCGTATTTGGTAAGAAAATATTCACTTGTAGTTTATTTGTAGATTTAATTTACACCCTTTGTTCACTTGTAGTTTGTTTGAATTTACACCCTTTGTTGACTTGTATTTTGTTTGTTTGTTTGTCGAGTCAGTTTACACCCTTTGTTCACTTGTATTTTGTTTTTGTCGAGTTAATTTACACCCTTTGTTACAGTACCACGTAGAGTAGCTGTAACAAACACGTTGAAACGGTTCCACAGTATTTTCTAAAGACATTTACGGTTGTGTATTATATAGGAATATTAATACAGAGCACGTACCGAGGTCATCTGCAGTCTACACTGTTAATTACTAACGTCTGCATGCAGTAATTGCCGTTAATTATTGTTTTTGATGACCGAGATATCTAACCTTTAAATAATAAGGTTTCAACCATTGTACTCACACCGATTCAAGACCGTGACGTAGGGAGCCCATAAAGGAAACAGTTTGTACGTTGTGTTTACTACATAGGTAAAATTTTTCAGACAGAGGTCTCTTTTACCTATTTTAATGTCCCCCCCCCCCATCGCTACTTTTGAAATAGTAGCCTCACCTTGTGAATTACGGTTAGAAGCAGTTGATAAAATTATTACGAGCAAAATGGCTGACCGTTGACCGGCCCGAGTCTACCGATCCTAAGTGTGCTACTGTCTGGTTATTATACAACGCTTTCCATATGATGATGTAATGGACAGGTAGCGCTCGAATTGACCATGGAATTAATACGACGAAATCCAGTGTGGTTACACTTCAATCAAATTGCCTGACCCATCCATGGAAATCCATCTCATCTAATCACGTGGTCCGTTTTGGTGAAATAAACAAAATAAATTGGTTTTTATCTTTCGTCAGTGATTTTGTTGACTTCAAGAGGGGAGCACAATTTGTCCTTTTCCCTTTTGAAAATCTTGTTTTTTAACTCCACTGAAATTTGCATTGATGATAAATATCTCGCTTTGATGTTGTTGGTATTTATTTTTGTTTTTGAAGCCACGTTATTTTGTTGTTATAACTGCTGGTATTGTATTAGGCCATGGTCTTTTATGAACTCAATACTACCATAAATATTTTTATATTTCTCTGTTTTGCTAATGAGTGCACATGAATACAGTTTAGTGTTTTGTGTTCTATGTTTGTCTTTTTAAATTAAGTTTTAAGAAGTTTTTATGTTGAAATCTTTAACCTCAGGGTTGGAGCAGCAAACGGTATAGCGCAAGACGCTCATTTTGATCTAATTATTATGATTATTTGCACACATTCCCCTTTGTGCAAATCGATTGTGGCAACCGACTAAAGCAATGGTGATTTTTTTCCTTTAATATTCAATTCTGTATCTATTTTACAAGACATTGAAGGGGCGGATATTTCAGTACTATTTCCTCCACTTTGACTGTACTATGGTTTATTTGAAGTGAGCTTTCCAATTAGGACCGACTGTTGTCTTAAATTTAGCCCGAAGACAAGAGTTACGGATTGAGGGCGCTACAACCATATTTATAGCGATTGGTCGTTTGATTTGTTGTTATAACGCCGTCTTTGGCCAATGAGTCTAGTGTTACTTGCAAACACTTCACGCAGTGGACTGGTACTTGGTCGGATTTAATGAGACTTGGACCATTATTTCTATCTGTCATAATAAAATCTTTATCTGACTTGGCGTCATTCTTTTTGTCCGTCTGTCCTCGCTTTGCAAATTGTATTCCTCTATCCGTCCATCTGAAGTGCCGTCCGTCTGGCCGTCTGCATTTGTACAACATGTTTCACTGTTATGATTTTCGATCTATAAGTAGTTATATATTGTTTCCCTTTCTCCTTCCTTCTGCCCCATAGCGTTACGGCCATATTATAGGGGCGACGTTTTGATGGCGTTTGTCACACAGAAACACAATTTTTTTTCCGGTCTTCTGCTGCCCTGAGAAGTTTTGCCCAATTCAGACATGTCCAGTCATTGATGTTATCTGCCCACTGCGTTACCCTGCTGCGGGTACGATCTGTTCCACACCCAGGACCATGTCTGTGAGACTCCCCTTTCATCTGACCACGAGACCAAACCAGACTAGTTTCCTTTTTTCGATGACTGTGAGAAATCTCTCTTGCTTGCCAATAAAGCTCCCCCACCAGCTTAAGCACAGCTCAGTGTGGCTTGAGCAATGAGCCATGATTGTCTCCTCCAACTGTGAACGTTTTAGGAGCTTGATAAAATCTGCAAAGCCACAACAGAAGTGAAGTTTTCATCATAAGTGTAAATCATTTTAGTCTTCAGATTTTAACTTTTTGCTTTTAAATTGGTCAACTTAATTCACATTGGTCTTGAGACGGTTGGATTTCAGACTCATTCTTTAGTCAAACGTCATGTTCTTGTATTGCGATGTTGTGTTGAATTCTGCATTCAGTCAGCTATATTAGGGAAGCCCTGCTTAGAACTGCAAGTGTCTTGCCCGTATTGGATACATAAACCCTTCGTAATTAAGAATAACACCCTCACAGTCCCAAACTGCAAAGACACTTTGGAACCCACTATACTGGAGATGTCCGAATCGTCCGCATAATTGCCTCTCACCTGCCATGGAACTCGAACACGACGTTAAAAAGACAGGCCTATAAAATGTACGCAGACACTCACACTGTCATCCTTCTCTTCTCCCATGAATTGTGCAGTTTTAGGTAATCAAATCCCCCCTTTGCTCCCGCCAACCTCGACCCACACAGTATTTTCATAAAATAAATAAATGAATAATTAAATAGATAAATAAAATAGTAACACACGGAAAGAGCTAAGACCATAATAGTATGATGTACAAACAACTTTCACACCATAATTTCTGTTTTGCGAATCATCAGCCTATACCCTATAGACCTATATCAAGGTACGGCCATCTTGATTTTCTCCCATTGAAATCAATGCAACCAAATCGAGGCTGGAAGGCAAAAATAGTCTGGTTCCTTTTTTGGAAAATGAATATTCTAGCATTCATTACTGTTATTGAATACAAGGAACGTGAACAAAATGGTGGCCGCAAAGGTCTATTGTTTCTCTATGCGGGACTCAGCTCGCCTAGATATACGCAGCTTCCACGGTCTGGTTCTTGGTGCCAATCTCCTTATCTCTGGTAAAGTAGAAAACTTCAAAAGTTGTGTTTAGAAACCCCCTATAACGGTTTCGAAAATTTCACTTACTTTTTAACGGTTTTAAATAAATCATTCCAACAGGAGACACCTTTTTCGAATTTCTTGCCCTTCACTTTAGGCCAGCTGAATTCATTTTTAAGAGCGACGCATTCGTAAAACCACTTACGGGTTCATATGTTATTCAGAGTAATACCATTAATTTGACGTTGCCGGTTATTAATTCACGAGGCCAATGTTGCAAAGATCTATGAATTTAGCATCATCTTTGCGTTGCTGTTTACAGTGTACGGAAACAGCTGAAGTTCTTCGTTTGAATAATGAACAGTTTTGTGACAAAACCCTCGCCGTGAGCTTTTGTTGACGTCTAGTTTGTGTCGCCTTGGTTTCTATTCATGGACTCTATCTCAATCTCTCATCTTTCACCAGTCACTGGTGGTGATCCCTGGGGAGGAGGAGCTGGTTGCTTTGTCCTTAGAATATTAAACAGCAGATATCATACTTCGGACCATACACCTGTATTTATTTTGTTTAAAATCATGGATCGCAAACTCTGCCGCAAAGGCTGAAAGGGCGTAAACTTCTCTATTAATTAAATCAGTAATCCCCTTTTTGAACGCAACCATGTATTTTAATGATTTTATATCTCGGTGCGTCATGGGGTGGTAAGATACCCCGAATCACATCCGTTTATTTCGATTGCCACAATCGAAATAAATACGTTTATAAACGTGCACAAAAACCCTCATAGTGGGGCAAATGGCAGGACACTTATTTGGGGGGAATTGTACCTTTGATGATATTGGTAGATTAACAAGCAATTTTCAAAGTTTTCAAAAATGGCAGCCATTGCTTGTTATTCTATATATCTCAAAACCGCGACCACCTTTTGAAGTGAAATTTTCACAGGTTAATTTGTTGTATGTACCTATATTTATATAGGATTAACGCAATCAGTAGGCTCCAATTACCAAACGTGTGCAGCACCTTTAAGTAGAGGCCGTTTAAAACCAGTATGGTCCTATTGCGGTATAGAACCAGTGTTTTAAACGGCCGTTTAAAGGTAGGGTCATAGATTATTTTTCGTCAAAATAATGTTGATTTAAGTCAAAATTATAATGAAAGTCACCTGTGAAAGTTTCAGCTGAATACAGAGTCTACTTGCTGAGAAAACGGCAAAAAAAAAACTTTCACGGTATTTTCACACGAGCGTCGAATCCATCCATGTTAACAAGCGAAGTGACAGTGGGTATCAACCGCAGCTCTCTGGCCGCAGCTTTTGAGAACAGAAATCTGGAAAACGAGTCATGTATGAATCGTTTCTCAGATTCAAATGTTTGATTGATTTCTAATCAACGGGAGCATTTCGGACGAAATAATTTCGCAGAAAGCTGAAGTAAACTTTCAGATAGAAGTTATACGATTTATTTTCGGAGTCATTACCCAACAATGACACTACCTTTATTAAACTAAAATGTCGAAATCAGAAAATAAAATTAGCTGTTGCAACCTGCTTACCGGCAAAAAAAGACATATGGTACAAATAGTTAATGGAAATAGTTAATGGCCTGACGTTTCGACCCACAATTTTTATAAAACATTGAGTTTACTGTCGACCATAACCATGGTCGACAGTAAACTCAATGTTTTAATTTTTTTAATAGAAGTTCTTAACTTAAATGGTATATTTAACAAGTTTTGATGTTTCCATGTGGCAAAACATTTTGCTTAATAGAATAAAAGTTACGGGGAGCAAAAAGACCATAATCATACGCACCGTCTTTGACTGGTATCCTGCTTAGTCTTGTTAAGTATAGTGCTATACAAAGACAACAAGTTTGAAGAAGAAAAAAAAATTGTATAAAATATCGTTTGCTGACGTGAAATCCTGCGTCACGAGTAAAGTGGCTATATATGTTGAATCCATGGCCAAAGTAACATTTACCTTGAAATCTGTCTTCTTCTAGTTTGCAAGCTTTTTAACATATAGTTCGTGGATAACCGATATGCAAATTACTACGTCGTTGTTGTTTACCAAGCACTGCATGTTTACGATGCACGCCTATATATACAAGTGTGACAATTTGCGCACAAAATGAATTTAATGTCAGTAAATCATCAAGAAAACCAGAGAGCGAATAGTTGATATAAACACATGACTTCTCGTGAAGCATTTTCTAACCGTTCGAGAGCGTCAATCACGGGTTGTGTACATGCAGAAAACAGTCTTCGTCCTTTTGTACGCATTCACACAATACAAAACTGATAGTGCCGGAGGCACCATAAGCAAATTGCCGCCGTGCCCCTTGTCCCTTGGTGTTTCTTGAAATGTTCCGGTCGAGACCTTCATTTCCTCGTAAAGGTGCTCTAGACTACGAAGTACCAAATACGTCTTTTTGACGTGAGACATTTGTTGATAGGCATATAGATGGTCAACAAATGTTAGAAATCGAATTTAAAGGTATTGTACAGGATTGATAAGGATTTATAAAAGAAAATATTTGTTTAATTTGGTCTGAAAGCTTACTGATTATGAAGTTCACATACTAAAACCACATTTCCCGTATCTAGAAAACCGTATCTATAAAACCAAAAAGCTGATATCGGTTGTTACAAGTACAACCAAATCAAAGAAAATGACATGCTGAAAATAGTGCATGTTTTTTCACTAATTTCTCCCGACTAACACAGCGGCTAAAACCCTAAAACCTGTTATTTATGTATATATGGTTGATTACACAAAACTTAAACAATGTGACTATTTTGTCAGCTCTACCAATCCTGTATATTAAACACATTTTATCAAAATAACCAAAACAATATTCAAAGAATTTGATCTATATATAAAACAATAAGATTTTGGTATAAAGGTTGAAAATATAGAAAGTAAACAAATTTACACGTATTTAACTTACATACAAGTGGTCATGGTTGAAATTTTCGCTTGAAGTATATTTTTTTGCCTGAAACGCTAGATAGTTTTTGAGAATTGAGTAAAACATTTGATCTCACGAAATCGGTGATAGTTTTTTTTCACGATTTTCTTGTGATTGTGATGAACAACTGAGCTTAAACTTTCAAACGGTTTTGTCATGTATAGGTTGGGTCACGCAAAGTGCGGATTCTCTAGTCTTTACCAGTGGTGACTTAATTTGTGCTTTAAAACACTGGATGATGCCATTGCACCGTTTGGAACAGTCTGTTTGTAAACAAAAATGTGTGTACTCCGCCAAAAAATCCGTAAAATTCTCAGTTCCCCATTGAGACCTAGCCATTAATAGCATGGCCAGAAAATATCAAATTACCCGAGGTTGGTTCTTCGAATATATACAAAACAACATCAATGACTTCCCCTTTAAGAATTTCCACAGGAATTGTAAACAAATTTCTTAGCCTTGGGCTAATAGCTATTCCTGCTTGAAATTAATCATCGTGATGTATTCGACAGACGGGCTTGAAAGGTTGGAATTTCTTTTATTGAGTGAGATGGTTAAGATTATTCAGAAGGTTTTTGTGTCATGTATATTTTGCAATTGTAATTTTAACTTCTATATACATATATTTATTTATTCGTTTTTAAATAATACCTGTAACTGGCAGATATCCGCTGTTGGATATCGAAACAAATCAATAATAAAATGACAATAACAATGACAAATCTTTAGCAATTTTATTTCAAAAAACCTATTTTGCACGCTATAATAAAACGTATACTGTTGCAGTACTATGGTGCAACCTGCGTGTAGATGTCGAGGGTGTTAGCGAAAGTGAACGAGAGGCTCCATGGTCAAAATTCAGTTTTGCAATCCACTTAATATCCATTACATCGAGTCGTCGTGAAGGTTGGGGGGGAAGGTAAAATACAAGTGTCTTACCTCCCGTTAAAATGGTGTAAAATGCCATCATTTGATACTCTTTCAGAGCGAAATTCGTAACTTGATGTCATCGAACATTAAACGAAATTAGGTCTCTTTACGTCCCAAAGGGGAAGGTCAAATTTAATGCTGTTTTTAATTGTGAGTATCATCAAAATTCAGAAATCAACTCAAAGTTATCTGTACAAAAATGCACAGACCCTAATTATTTGAAATGTACCGTCATCGAACATTTTTTCTCTGATTTTGAAAAAAATTGCATTTTGCAGTATTTTAACGTGAGGTTAGAGACTTTTTATTAGTTTTCAATTTTCATAAGAACTCTATCAATGTTGAAAACGAGTGGATCACAAAACTGATTTTGACCTTGGAACGTCTCTTTAAAACATAAGTTAAAACACATTCAAGCACAACCGTCTGTTTTGTGCACTCTCTGTATGACATTATATTTCATGTTATTTGGTTAAAGTCACCCGAAGGATTTACAATTATTATGGCTAGCACGTACACTTTGCCCGGGAGTTGGGAATCCACGGAGGGTACTGTTCTTAACAGACCACAGGTGTGTAGGCCCATGTGTAATTTCTGCTGATTGATACAAGTGAGTCCCGTGCCCAATTTCAATGAGCTGCTTAAAGGCAGGGTAAACTGTTTGTAATTGTCAAAGACCAGACTCGTATAGTGTGCTCGGAGGAAGGGCGTAAGGCTCTGCCCTTCCTGCAGGCACACAAAGCTTTTTCAACGCAGTATTCTCACCTGGTGTATCCCAACATAATGCATAAAACAGCAAATCTGTGAAAATTTGGGCTCAATTGGTCATCAAAGTTGCAAGTTTATAACAAAAGAAAAAACATAGAATTGTGTGCTTTCACTCAGATGCCTGAAGCCTTCCTCAGATTAAAATGTTGGTGTGAAAAATTACCTCTTTCTATAAAACTATATCACATCTAAAGCAGATCGTTTCTATAACAATGTTTTATAATATCAACAGCTCTCCAGTGCTCTTTACCAAGTACGTTTTTATTGCCACTATAACCTGTGGAGTAATTACCAAAAGTACAACCTGCCTTTACAAAACCAAACAAGTAGCTCAGCACAACAAAATTATGCTAACCGAAAAAAAAAATGTTTGAGCTAGGCAGGCCTTAAAACCATGTTATATTTATGTAATAAAATTTGCATGAATAGTTTTCCGCTCCATGTATGATATTAATGGAAGCGCACGTAGGGAAACTTGTCAATAATTCCAATATACAGTCAAAGCAAACTCATACCAAATTCTGTTTGATGAAGATCACACAGCTAACGCAAGAAGTGAGGTAGATTGATATTCATAACAATTTATTCACTCGAAGAGTTTAATTTAGATCGGACAATTAACTGAGAATGCCGCACTTGAAATTCACCTTTTTAAATTGGTATAAGCCAACGAGGGAACGTATCTGTTTATTGAACTTAGAATTAATGAGCAGATGGAGAGAGAAAAAATAATCATAATTATTTACACTCGGTGCAGTTAAAGGCAAACCTTTAGGTTTATGGAACCGTTCGGTTGTTTTAATCCCATATAAATGTCGACAATCCCCATATACAATAAAAACTAACCTGTGAAAAATTAATTTCAAAAGGTAGCGTTTTGTGATATCGCTGAAAACCTGGAGAGGTTGTGTTCACGCAGGAAGAATAATCCGTAATTGGAATACATGATCTGAGAAACGTTTCATGCATAAAAAGGTTTCTCAATATTTTGAATCCCTTTCTCTGAAACCATATTCCTTATAGAAGGGAATCGTTTTTCAAAATGTTATGTAAGTTGTTATGGTCAAACATTTTTGGAGTTATTACCAAATGTGCACCATCCCTAAGTCACAAACAATATCGCGACCTAATCTCGTGCAGACTGGAGAATGCTAAAAATAATTTGTTGTTACTTTTGTCAAGTTTGAGGATTATTCACAGGCAACTTTTACCTGGTATAGCTTTACAGATCGGCGAAATAATTCTGTTGGAGACGTGAAGCGCCTTTTTATTGGAATTGAGTTATTAATTTAGCTCCTCATCAGAAAGGAGATGAGTTTTCAAAAAAATTTTCTCCATGGTAAGCCTTCAAGCTCTTTTGTCCATGTATCTTGTCTTGTTGAGATTAGGCTCACCTGGTGGTAATTAACTGCCTATTAGTACTTAAAGGAACATTACAGAATTGGTAAGAAAAAATCTGGTAAAATATACTTTTTGATCACAGATTTACATAAAACTTACACGGTCTAATGATGATGATAGTAGAAAACATCCCTAGAAATATTTCTGTCTGAAATGCCATATTTGATGAGAAATGAATAAGCTAATTTTCCGATTGGAGTTTATCGCTCAGTGAGCGTTTTATTCATTTGTTGAATCTATATAATTTCATGCAAATGTGTAATCGGTTTTTCACTATTTTCTCGTGACCCAGATGGCTGATCGATCTCAAACTTCTACAGGTTTGTCAGTTTATGTATATGGTGGATTACATAAAGTGCTTACACTGCCAGCAACTGTTTCGTTAGCAAAAACCAATTCTGTAATGTTCCTTTAAATGATTGAACCGGTCAACTAATCCATATCGGAGGCTTCAAGGCGCACCACTTTCCCTAGCTCCTGGCCTGTCTGCTATGAATACCTTAAAGGTATTATACAGGATTGGTAGAGCTTACAAAGTAGTCGCAGACAGCTGTCATGTTTTGTGTGATCAACCACATACAAGAAAAAAAAAAAAAAACATGTGACAATTTGGGCTTAATCCGTTGTGTGGTTTAGGAGAAAATAGTAAACACATTGTCCTTAACAATTTTGCACCGAAGTCAGCTGTTGCGTTGTGACGTTTTGTATCCTTACTAATCATGTATAGCTTTAAATTCTTGTTAATTCATTTTAGACTTATATATTTATTTATTTTTTATTGAGGATGATGCCAATTGCAAAGACATCGGATTTGTATTCAACACCATTCAAGTCTGATAAATAAAGGCTCTGGTGATTTCAATATTGCTGTTAGGAGACATGCCGATTGATAATACTCACAAGTTTGCATCTGGACGTCTTTGCGAGGTCAATGACTTATGATAATCGAGAATGAGGCTCGTGCAATCAAATGTAAATTTGTTGGAGGCGGCCTCTGACAAAAACAAATGTAATCTCAGAACTTGCAGTTTTAGGTGAAAGGGACACACTGATGAAGCAGCATCATCTTAAAACACACAAAGAAAAAGAAAGAAAAGGGATTGTTGATGTTTTTGTAAGACAACATTACTTTAAACTAGAATTAGAGTTATACTTGTAATGTTATTGTCCGCATCATACAAATACAGAAACTTAGTTTCCATTGGCATAAAGAAAAGAAAATGCATTAAGTTGAAGAAAAAAAATTCGACAAAATTACACAGATTAAAAGGACAGAAATATAGACTCTAATCAAACATCTGCTTAAATAAGGGAACAGTTACAAAGTTTTACATTGAACAAGAAATCCTGCAGTAAACAAACGTACAAGTAAGTACCCCTATTTGCGTACAGCTGATGTGTTTAAATAAATGAACGGAGTTGAGAACAAAATATTTCCTGTATCGAGAAAGGTTTGTAACGAGGATATTGCAAGTTCAAAAAATATTTTGTCATAATTATGTTGGTAAAGTAGGCCTCACTTTAAAATGGCCTAGCCATTTTACGGATGCGCTCGAACCTGTTCCTATTTTCCTGTGAAAGTGTTAAAAGTAACAATGCTATGACGTATTACAGATTGATAAAATAAACGTTAAGTCGTTCTGTCAACATTGAACTGTTTCAGCTTTCGAAGGAAAACAGCCGTTGCATGGCCTTGCCCAAAACTACTTGGGTGTTTTTATTCCAGTTAAGTTTATCATCGATTACAGTACCAAGGTATTAGTGCTCATCCACAACACAGGTTCATGAACCCCATTGATGCGACGAAAATCTACAATCACCTCCTTGTAGTTTTCTTCACATTAATAGTCAAAAAGTGACGATCACACAAATCCACGAAATGTCCTAACCTCTGATATAAATAGCAGAGTGGGCCACCTTTTAAGTAGCCGGTAGTTACTGTGTCATCTGCGTATTTGATTATGCTACATTTTTGACTAGAGAGCTGTCAGGGCTCGATTTCACAAAGGGATCAGACTGATCGTAACTGCAAATCCATCGCAGTTGCTTAGCAAAGAGTGATGTCACAATACAAATCACTATGGTAGTACTGATAACTCATCTTACGATGAATCTTAGTGCTTTGTGAAATCGACCCCAGAGACAGTCACTTTTTGTATATAAAGAAAATAGCAGAGGTGGGATAACACAACCCCGAGGAGCATCTGTGCTGATAATCCTGACCTTGGAATTAACGTGTCAAATTTGTACCAACTGTGGCCTATTCAGTATAAAACTATGAATCCACTGTAAAGTTGATGAAGATAAAGTAGTACCCCATCGTCATACCCCCCTCCCCTCCCTTATTGCTCCGGTAAGCAAATTGAAACTTGTCCAAATAACAGCCTGCATCTTTAAGAAGAAAGTTCAGAACAAGCTGTGGAATAACCCCTCTGGCTAATGTCAGTTGAAATAATTTTGTAAACATACCAGAGAGTTGATGGCTACACATTTTGATAATCCTGTTACCTATAGATACCATCTGGCCCGAAGCATTATTAATTTTAAGGCCTGAAAACACGTATCTTACGTATCTTAAGAATAGTATCATGTTCAGCATTACTCTTCAAAGAGTCCGTCAAGAGATCATTTTCCTGGGTGAAATCAAGACTGTCAAATCGACAATAAAAAGTTGTTCAGTTCATTAGCAAAGTCACTATTGCATTCAAGTGGTTGATTTCTTTGTCTGTATCCAGTGATTGCTTGCATTGCTTGCTACACAGCCCGGGAATGGTTATGCTGGAAATTCTGCTCTAATCGCCGTTTGTAGTCGTTTTTACACAATTTGATATGACGTTTGATGTATTTTTGTATCTCATTTACCCTTACGACCAGCTGCAAAGGCATTCCTCTTCTCGACTAGCAGATTCAAATTTTGGGGAATAAAGAGTGATATATTTTCCATAACCGTAGTACTTCGAAGTTAAAAGTTTCTCAAAATTCATTATACTACCCAAGGCTGCTGTACTTCTTACCAAGTAAGTTTTTATTGCCATTAATTTTCAGAGTGTATTCCTATGGGGAATATTTTTCCTGTGTGGAAATATTCGCTCCGGTTTTTCGATGATATCTCAAAAACGCAACAACCTTTTGAAGTGAAATTTTCACAGGTTAGTTACAGGTAACTTAAAATGCAACACAGAATTCCAACACGTTTTGTTTTTCTCAGAAATGATTTCATTTTCAGTCGACAGCAATGCTCAGTGTAATTACTTTCGAGCCTATTAATTTTTCTCTCTCTGTGTTCAAACATTCCCAATCCAGCGAAATTTGTTTTGCTCGGACTATTGCCGCGGCTAGACACTCTCGCCGTTTGAGACGCCGCTGTTGACATTAAAACCTGTAGCGCAAACACCGTTTTTCCCGAAAGGTCAACCCACGCAGAGGAAGGTCTAAAGGTGTTCAATGCGAAGGAACCTTTTAGACCAAACAAAACAATTTAATAATAAAAATCATTCCGTCAATTTGATTCAAGTGAAAATCAATCTGTAAATCTTATGAACACCGTTTCTTTTAAAAACAAACAAAATTATGTATTCTCTTTTTCAGTTTAATGCTAATTAACATCCATCGGTATTTTAAGAATATATGATTTTGTAAGTGCATTTATTCCTTTATTTATTCATTTATTTATTTATTTGTTGTGTGTGTGTGTTGTTTTTTTTTATTGGGAGGCCGGGGAGGCTCTTCCCTTATTTCCAATTTCAAATATATATATAGTGTATGTTAATTTAACTTTTCATATTGACAGCTTTATGTTGTTACAGGTAACTACTTACGCACAGAAAGTCTATTTTGAACAGAAAAAAGCAGCTGTACCTATGACAGTCAATTTTAATTGTTGCGTGCATTTTGAACTGTCAGGTTTTCAGATATTCAACTTGTGCTTCTGAAAGCTAGTTTAGTATGAAAAGCCAGTAACTATTTTTTATATTGTATATTTTTTTTTCTTTCGAAAACTAGAGGAGTGCCCTGCTGCTGAAACAGGGGGTACTGTATGTACAAGTGCTAATTAAGGCTCCTTAGGTTTGGTAACTTTTTAATTTCTAAATGAGTCGATGACGTTCGGGCCTTAAACCCAAATACACTTGTTGGTGAGTGATGATTTCTTAATGAGGTATTTTTCTTCATTTTATTTTGATTTTCTTAAATGAAGAGACTCTTGTTTCTTCATTACACTACAGGCATCACGATAGAACTGATCAAAGCTAAACGAACCTCGCATCAAACAGTTATTCTTGTCCCCGCCACGGATAGAAATTCACCTCAGACGGCATTGAACTGCCACCGGCTTCTAATTACCGTTTTATTTTCATGGCGACTGTTCTAATCCTCGAGTATGGAAATGGAAATCTTCGTTGCACAAAATAAGTGCTTCAATAGGGGCTGTGAAGCGGGGTGGTGGTGGGGGGGGGGGGATCGCCATGCTCCCCAAACTAGCATGTTAAAGGCACATTACAGAATTGGTAATTGTAAAATATACTTTTGATCACAGATTTACATAAAACTTACACGGTCTAATGATGATGATAGTAGAAAACATCCCTATAAATATTTCTAGCTGAAATACCATATTTGATGAGAAATAAATCAAACTAATTTCCGATTGGAGTTTATCGCTCATGAGCGTTTTATTCATGCATTGTATAACACATGCAAATTTGTAATCGGTTTTACACTATTTTCTCGTGACCCAGATGGCCGATCGATCTCAAACTTCTACAGGTTTGTCAGTTTATGTATATGGTGGATTACATAAAGTGCTTACACTGCCAGCAACTGTTTTGTTAGCAAAAACCAATTCTGTAATGTTCCTTTAATAGTCCTATTATTAATAATAACAAAATCACGTGTAAAGAGAGATTTATTTCGTAAGACTATTCCGAGGCGCTGGCGGTACTTCCACTGTGACGAAACGGAAGACGGCTCAGCACAAACATCCACAAAAAACATGAACTACAAGTCTTAAAGATTGTTTTGAAACTGCCGAGTGACTTTATACAGCGTATCTCTGCTGTCAGTTGATTCCCTAGCTAAGGTGCAGCTGATGCAAAGGGCCCCGTCACCGAAGGATGATCTAGTTCTTTGAACTGCATGTCAGAAGGTTGTACGTTGTCCGTGTATTGTGCCGATTCCGAGCCGAGTGTATCAGGTTTCTATAGGCCTACTTCCCCAAAAGACGGAACGAGGTATCTTAGGGGTTTTCTCGGCTTACTGGTGAAGCTCTCCTCTTCGCTGTTGGTAATGCCCCGTTGAGAAATTTGATCACATACGATGAGAGTCTTGGGTGTGCTGGGATGATGGGATGGGGAGGGGGGGGGGGGGCTTTGTGAAGGTTGGTCAAGACAAGAAATTGCAACTGGGTCTGATCTTGAAAATACCACTCGTACTAAAAAAAGAAAGAAAACAAGAACAGAAAAAAAGATGACAAACCCCTTGAGATGGGTTGTAACTATTTCCCGTAAATGCAAAGGGATTTCTAGTTTTACAATTAAATTTCCATATAGATTTGATTTTTCCCGGGGTCCGATGATTTACATATCAACACGGTGTAATCCAGTGCTATCCAACAGAGTACATTGAGACCGTTACTATCTGAAGTGGATCAATTAGTGTTTCAAACCCACAATTCCCTCAACGAAATCATGTCTCTTAAAAAAAGAAAACAGTAATTTCTTTTTTAATTGTGCAGCCGCTACAAATAATCTGTTTACCTTTCGTTATCTTCCCTTGGGTCGTAGTACGGTGTACTCCTGTTTTGGAGGAAGCAAACATTTGATTCAGTTAATTCAAATATTGCCCTGCGAACATTTCGAGGGGCA
Source organism: Pycnopodia helianthoides (assembly GCA_032158295.1). Taxonomy (NCBI): domain Eukaryota; kingdom Metazoa; phylum Echinodermata; class Asteroidea; order Forcipulatida; family Asteriidae; genus Pycnopodia; species Pycnopodia helianthoides. Next base: position 23,505,814 of record CM063243.1, read on the forward strand.
GGTGTTTACTGGTTAGAAAACCTGTTTCTCAAACTCTGGTTTACACCGAACATGAAGGTTTTATTCAGTGGGGATTTAAATTTTATCCAGCTGATAACAGCATCCGTAAAAAGAAGAAGAAGCGGTTTTTCATCTACGTACAGGGGGCTCATTGTTTTCTTCTTCACATAAGCCTAGCCCCATCATCGACCCTTGTGTCAGCAGAACTTCCCTTTTCATCTAACTTGTTTCGGTCTCGCGCGAATGTAAGTACCATAAATCCAAGAGCCATGTGTCTCTGTGTCGTTTTACGTCTCCCCGAGGCGACACCTATGCGGGTAGAGATTGGATGTTTAAATTTGGAGTAGATTTCCCCCGAGCGGCGACTGTAAACGTGGAGAGCGGACTTGCCCCGGCAGAAAGAGCAAATAACATGTTTTGCCTCAGCTGTCGTGGCTTGAGCATCGGTTCTATCCTTTAAAACTGAGCTTTTGTCAGTTCTATTTCAGACGAGCTGGAAGCCCACGGACTAATTACTATTTGGCAGGACTAAGTAGCTGTAAGCGCACGCGCATTGGACTCGGTCTTGATGCCCGGTTATTTTCATAGTTGTATACAGACCCTTCCTCGTGGCCCATGCTGATGCCCCGGTCAGGTACTATTTTGGCGTGTCTGTTTTATTGTGAATAATGGCGGCTGACTTAAGTCATTATGAGTTATCATAGCTGATGCCGATGTCAAAGAAAACCTATAAAATGAAGCACTGTTTGCTGTGTCTACCACATACCAGTCTTGGATGCGATATTTTGATATTGCAGTGTGCATCGGCAGCGCAGCGTTTGTACGGAGATCTGTCGGTTGCAACTGGCAGGGTTGAGCATCATGAATACCACTTTCTCGCCAGTAACAGATGACGCCCTAACGTCTACCCTAAGTGGAGATACCACCACCACCGAGGGGATCCCCGCTGCCGTCTTCGATGTTTCCTCGGTCTACCTCGGACTGCTCACTTTCTTTGGTATTCTAAACAATGGCATGGTCCTTGTTCTCTACGCTCGCTACCGGAATCTACGCAATCCGATCAACCTGTTTCTGGTGAACATAAGCGTTGGTGACCTGAGCGTGTCAATTTTTGGGAGCCCGTTTACGTTTGCGTCAAATGTTGCCAGAAGGTGGCTGTTTGGACCTGGTGGATGCACTTGGTATGCCTTTATCGTCACAGTTTGCGGTGAGTTCACATTTAAATAAAGTATTAATATATATATTTTTGCTTCTAGTTTGCATAGCGTATCTTTAAAAATTATAAACAAAACTTCAAAGGTAGGACTAAGAAACAAATAGCACAATAAACGGAAAGAAAGGGGGGGTACGTTTGTTCCTTCAACTTAAATATAATGTCAGTTAAATCAACTTGATTACAATTAACTTGGATTGATTAAATTGTCGGTGTAGATTCGATCGATACGGATTGAATCGGATAGCTTTGGATCTATAGTCTACACGCGATAATTGACATTGATCGCATGCAAATGCAACACACTGCTATGAAAGGACACAGTGGCACGTTTGCATTGTTTAGCTGTCACTGCCACTGGACAGAAGGAACACCATCCCCAATCGACACTATCCTTGACTTCGAAAAAAAGGCTATGCAAAATTGGCTGCTTAGAAGAGGAGCTCCAAGGTCAAATTGAGTTTTGCCTCACGTTAAAATGGTATAAAATATCATTTTGTTCAATACTCTTTCAGGGCGAAATTCGAAACATGACGTCATCGGACACTGAGCAAAAACAAACGGGTCTGTACATTCCAAAGAGGAATTTCTTTACCGGCCATGAGCTCAAAATCAATGTCTTTTGGATTGAATGTCATCAGAATTGAGAATTGAACAAAATAATAATCTGTACAAAAATGTACAGACCATGAAATTTGACGTCATCGAACGCTTTGGGGTTTTGAAGAAAAAACACTTGAAGGGTATCAAACACATTTTACACCATTTTAACGTGAGGCTGTAGAGACTTGAATTTGTTGCCGTCATTTTTAAAATGACTCTATCTATTGGAAAATGAGTGGATCACACAACTGAATTCAACCCTGGGGTCGATTTCACAAAGCACTAAGATTCATCTTAAGTAGAGTTATCAGTATTACCATAGTGATTTGTATTGTGACATCACTCTTTGCTAAGCAACTGCGATGGATTTGCAGTTACGATCAGTCTGAACTCTTTGTGAAATCGAGCCCAGGAGTCTCTCTTTAAATGGCTGCAAATGCCTCAGCATTAGTTTATTTGTGAGTGTGTCCGTCTTTTCATTTCAACAACTCTTCTTGCGATTTGCAAGCCGCAATGTATACTTGTATTCCTTGAGAGTGTAATAACACGACCCTCTAAACGAGATAGGACACTTGTTGTAACGGACCAAGTGCCTAGAATTCGTTTATCATTCCTTTTTTTTTTATCTGGACATGGATGAAGTGAAGTGAGCGGCTATAACAGAGTAGTATTTCAAGCGATACGGGCTGTATGCTTAATGGGGATATTGCGTTACTAGGGGTCGATGTCACGAAGAGGCATTGAGCAGACAGAATAGTTGCAGACAGAGTTCATGGTTTTTTTGTGTGTTAAACCACTTACATGAAATAACAAAAACTGTGAAAATTTGGGCTCAATCCGTTGTATGAGTCAGGAGAAAATATTTAAAAATCATGCACAATTTTGTTTTGCATGTAAACACATTGTCCTTAATTTTCGTTGTAACAACCGAAATCAGCTGTTGCGTTTTTTAAAGGTTTTCATATACAGTTTTTTCGAATGTTATGATTTCATTTCAGAGGGAAATATTTTACAGACAAAAAATGGTTCTAGTATGAACTTCATAACCAGTATAGGCTTTCATACTAAAATTAATCAATGATGTTTTTTATATCCTTATAAATATTAGTGCTTGGTGAAAGTCGACCTCAGTGCTGCAAGGCATAACCTTCCTAACACAGCTACAATTTTAAAAATATGAGTTCATGTTGTGAACTCATCAATCATATTCAGATAACAACATTATTTATTATAGAAGGGTTAATCGTTTTTCATTTGCCGAAGACAACGAATTGGTGATTTTTTTTAAATGTCAGTTTCTATAAGCTTAAAATCTTTTAACGTTTGTGTGTATGATTTATAAAATATTAGTTTTGTTTGTTACCTTGTTTGGAATGTTGATATAATGTACAATAGGCGTCTATTCTTGGTCGCCAAGCAGTCCAAATCCATTGTATACAGGTCTGAGGTCAGGCATATTGTTTGCCGTTCGGTATGAAGTTAGTCTTTTCTCGGATTACTTTTTGATGGTAAGATTTTTTTTTTAAATAATGCCAAGAAGTTTTACAGTACAATTAACTTTCAAACGTGTCCTTAATAATTTAAGTTTTTTTTAAACAATCGCCGACTTGTAGGCCGGTGGTCTATGCTCCGAGGGATCTGAGAGTTTCTGGAAGGCCTAAATGAAAGAGGGGAACACTCTAAAATAAAATAAAAAACCTTCCTTGTCAGACTTAACCCTGATGCCGGGTCCCGTGTGGGCTAGACCCATTTCTAGGTCAAAATGACCAGGAATCTGTGTCAAAATAACCCAGAAATGGGTCAAACTGATGCTGAATTGGAGTTAAACTCCCATGTTTAAAGGAACATTACAGAACTGGTTTTTGCTAACAAAACAATTGCTGGCAGTGTACGCACTTTGATAGTAGAAAACATCCCTTGAAATATTTCTGTCGGAAATGCCATATTTGATGAGAAATGAATAAACTAATTTTCCGATTGGAGTTTATCGCTCAGTGAGCGTTTTATTCACTTGTTGAATCTATATGATTTCATGCAAAATGTGTAATCTGTTTTACACTATTTTCTCGTGACCCAGATGGCCGATCGATCTCAAACTTCTACAGGTTTGTCAGTTTATGTATATGGCGGATTACATAAAATGCTTACACTGCCAGCAACTGTTTTGTTAGCAAAAACCATTCTGTAATGTTCTTTTAACACTAAATAGTTGATTGACCTCCATAGAAAAAAAAATCACAATCGAGTCTTCCTGAATTAGAAATTTCTTTGATAACATGTGTCTTTAGCATGTGTTTTATAATTTGTTTATCTAATGCCCCGGCTGTGTAACGCGCACTTGCAGTTGAGCATCAAGGCCTATCACCGCAGCACGGCTCACCTGTCCTCCCCGAGCATTTGCTTCCTCTCGCTTCCACCTAACTATATCTGTATTCTTTTCCATTACACTTGCAGAAATGATTGGAGAAAGAATCCGTTTTCCGCGAGTCAAGGTCGCTGAATCGAAATGTGTTTTCAAACAGCTCCGAGTTTATAAAAGAAATTACAGAAAGTTAACAAGGTGCATCCACGTTTTGGCTGTAATTGTGCTGGGAACCGTTATTGCGAGTTCGGCCAATGAAATTCAATTCAATTCAGTGCAGTCAACCCTCACACTGCTAAGTTAGCCTGCCGGCTTATCTGTTCACTGAGTGTTTTGTGCATAAACACATCCTCTTTGTAGGAACCTGCCTTTTTCTGACGATGCAACAGACATTACACAAAAAATGTCATTGAACTTTAGGTAAATGTGCACAGTTCTCAAAATGTGTAGGTTTGGATGCTACAAAAGCACTGAATTGAGATCAAACTGAAGCCTGACAATCGACTCTGGTTTCTGTTATTTGCAGGCTGATCCCTGAATGTAATGCATAATAATAAGTCTCAGTGTAAACCAATCTCCGAGCGTTCTGTCACAGCACAGGCACTAGATGTCAGCTTGAAGAAGAACAACAAAATATTATATATATTTTCTTCTTTTTTGGGGGGGAGGGGTGTGGGGGAATAATATTTGGGTAAGCAAATTGCTTTCGTTATTCCTCAAAAGTGACATCTCTCCTTGCGTTGATTCTTGTTGATTTAGGAAGAGATGTCATTCAAACACCTTCCCGCACCAGTAAAATAACATGCACCTTTATTAGACGCTCATCGTGGGCATAATTGTAGATGAGGCTAAAGTACTGCGTGGTCTGGTTTTTTCTTCTTCTTTGTTCAACCCCAAATTACGTTTCTAATCCTTATGGCTCTTTACTGTTCTTGTTTCTGAGAACCCTGTAGGCCTTCTCTAAAGCCTAATATTGTCAAGCAGCTTAGTATTGAACACGTACAACTCTCATTACTGGCAACGGGGAAAGCATGTTCGAAGGAAAGAACTTTTTATTATTATTATTATTATTATTATTATTTTTTTTTTTTTTTTAATATATATATATTTAGATTACAACCTCGGTCCTTCACTGGCCACTGGAAAGAAATTGAATCACGTCCGAAAATGTAATCACGGCCATACACTGGAACGTCAATGCAGTTGTTTCGACTCATTTCATTTTACTTTACACGTCGTCAACGACAACAACAAAAACATTTCCCTTCAACGTTCTGGCTCGAGAGCAAGGTCAATTTAATATTGTTTATTCAATACCCGGATTCCTCGGTGGTTATTATACGCTTGTACGAAGTAACTTCAATTTCTTTTTGTTCCCAGTCCATTCAGACTAATTCAATATGCTTGCTTTTGTATTTAAAAAATGTTCGGCCTACCAACACTATAGATTAAAAGATGCCTGACTGCACATTATTTTTAACAAGAAAGAAATTAAACAATTTTAAAAAGCACATCCCGGTATAGCCACACCACGGGACGGGAGAACAGTCATTAACCCCATGCCACGAGTGATATTTACAACTTTAATCGATGTGGATGTGAATCTCCAATCGATCCTTAATGTCCATGGGTGGTAAAACCGCGTACCGGACGCACCACTCTCAAGTCACTATTTAGCTTCGTTGAATCTTTGTTTTTCTTTCAATTCAATCTCAGCAAATCAGTGGAAAACGTCCATATCTGCAAGGGTGTGGGGCTGTAGAACGAAGTCACACAATAAGTAGCCAAGCACGTCTCCGTGGCCTTAAATGCGGTAAAATCCGGGCATTACGTGCGAGCTATACTCCAGAGTCCGGAGGAGGTATCGTGCACTGTACATGAAGACGATAAAGCTGAGATAGGGACCTACTGTATTGTCCACACTGCACTTCCACAAATTCGCGTACTTGAAACAAAAAATCTTTTTACCATCTTACGAAAGAAAGGCCATAAGTGTCATCGCTATATTATTTTCGAGAGCAGTTCTTTGTGAGTATTGATCCATCTCACTTGACGTCATCACCATAATACTCTTGGTTGCGTCATTCTGAGAGTCAATGTCTCTGTATACAGTACGGTGCGAACTTTAGTCAACACAGCGTTTCAAGCGGCCCCTAGATGCAGCCCGAGCCCTAAATGTTGCTACATTTAGGTCGGGTGACATTTAGGGCTCAGACTACATTTGGGGCCGCACACGATACCTGTGTGTACATGTACTTCAAAAATGGCGAGTGTGGCACAGTAACTGCGTGTGACGTACAAGGGAGCAATGAAGTATTCGCATTTCCCTCCAATCAATAATGAGCAATTTGTGGGCTTTGCTTGAATCTATTTAATCTACTACGATTTTAGCTTAATATTATTTATAGTGAGGCTGCGTCACTTACACATTTTTGATCGCCCAATAATAAATTCCTTTTAGAGGATACAGCTTAGATGGCACATCCAGTGCTTAGCGCATGTCTGTTAAGTTTGAAAATCAATGGTTGTGGCTAATGTGTTTGTTTTATTCATGGTAATTATATATGTGTTGTAGATTTGAAGACCGGTGTCGCCCAACCCCCCACCCTCCCCCCTCACCGTCAGACCTTCCTTGTCTCGACTTGCCTCGGACCTGCTGGTCTTGGTCCCGGTAATGATCTTGGTGTCTGACCTGCTGGTCTTGGTATTGGTCTTGGTGTTTGACCTGCGTGTCTGACCTGCGTGTTTGACCTGTGTGTTTGACCTGTGTTTCTGACCTGCTGGTCTTGGTATTGGTCTTGGTGTTTGACCCGCGTGTCTGACCTGCATGTTTGACCTGCGTGTCTGACCTGCGTGTCTGACCTACTGGTCTTGGTCTTAGTATCTGACCTGCTATCTCGATCTTAGTGTTGGTCTTGGTGTCTGACGTTCTGGTCTCGGTGTCTGACCTGCTGTGTTGGTCTTGGTGTTTGTCTTGGTGTTTGCCCTGGTGGTCTTGGTCTCGATGATGGTCTCGGTGTCTGACCTGCTGTCATGGTCCTGGTGTTGGTCTTGGTGTCTGACCTACTGTCTCGGTCTTGGTGTTGGTCTTGGTGTCTGACCTGCTGTCATGGTCTTGGTGTTGGTCGTGGTGTCTGACCTGTGGTCTTGGTCTTGGTGTTAGAACTGGTGTCTTACCTGCAGGTCTTCTCTTGTTGTTGGTCTTGGTGTCTGACCTGGTAGTCTTGATCTCGGTGTTGGTATTGGTGTCTGGCCTGCTGGTCTTCTCTCGTCGTTTGTCTTGTTGTCTGACCTGCTGTCTTGGTCTTGATGTTGGTCTCTGTGTCTGACCTGCTGGTCTTGTTCTTGATGTTGGTCTTGGTGTCTGGCCTGCTGGTCTTTGTATCAGTGTTTTTTTTGGTGTCTGAGCTGCTGTCTTGTTCTAATTTTTTTTCCTGACCTGCTGGTCTTAGTCTCGGTGTTTGTCTCAGTGCCTGACCTGCTGTTCTGGTCTGGGTACAGGGTCGGACTCAACTACAGCACCAACTGATATTCATTTGATGAACGAGTATTTGAACGAATTCCTAACAGACTTTAAAAAAAATTATGTTTGTTAAAATAATTCTAAATATTAAGTTATTAACTATAAATAATAATAGGCAATGAATATTTGACTTTCCTTGCTCCATTCCAACCAATTTCCAATTTTCAATTTGCCTTCGTTTGAAAGAGTCGGTCTGACGAAAGACTCGCAATTGAGTTACAAGAACCGATCTTACGGTACAGATTTGTTCGTTGTTGTGTATGCCTATGTCCCATCTCTATTTTTGATGTCTTTTTTTCTCTCTCTGTGATTTAAAACCGTTGTCATAGGCGATTTGCTTTCAGCAGAAAGTTCGCCCGCAGGCATCACTTTCATCGGTATACATTTCAAATTAATAAACGCCCGGAAGCGAGTGTATTCTGCACATTTAGACTTCTGGGATTACTGGCTATGAGTTCGTTAAATGTTAATAACTTGTCTGGACATTACAAAAGCAGCCAGGCTATATATCAGCGACTCACAATAGTCTGTATTAACGATGAACATTGTGAGCGATGAACATTGTGAGCGATGAACATTGTGAGCGATAAGCATTGTGAGCGATGAACATTGTGAGCGATGAACATTGTGAGCGATGCACATTGTGATCAATGAACATTGTGAGCAATGAACATTGTGAGCAATGAACATTGTGAGCGATAAACATTGTGAGCGATAACGTTGTGAGTAATGAACAATGTGAGCGATGCACATTGTGAGCGATGAACATTGTGAGCAGTGAACACTGTGAGCGATGAACATTGTGAGCAATGAACATTGTGAGCAATGAACATTGTGAGCAATGAACATTGTGAGCAATGAACATTGTGAGCAATGAACATCGTGAGTAATGAACATCGTGAGTAATGAACATTGTGAGTAATGAACATTGTGAGCAATGAACATTGTGAGCAATGCACATTGTGAGCAGTGAACATTGTGAGCAGTGAACATTGTGAGCAGTGAACATTGTGAGTAATGAACATTGTGAGCAATGAACATTGTGAGCAGTGAACATCGTGAGCGATGACCATTTTGAGCAATGAACATTGTAGAACATTGTTTTATAAAACTTGTACCGCATAAAAAGTTATAGTTAACAAGTGGCTTTATTTTTAACTTAAGATTTCAAAGCTAGTTTGAAAACTCTAAAGAATTCAAAATTAAAGTAAGCCTTAAAATATTGCCAAAACACGAAAACGACAGCAGACACGAAGTTGGGGTTGCTGATGCTCTTATTTATGATGTTCACAAGCTCTTGAAAAGGTCACGCATTCTCGAAGACTGAACGTTAACCAAATTAAGGAGAATTAACAAACAATTTACTGACCTCGTTCTTAAACTGGGGCAGATTGCAGAACACAATTTTGTATTGAAAATACATTGCAAGAAAACGTTCTGAAATATCTAGCGCAGGTGCGCATTTTCCGTAATTGCCGCACGTGACTTTTTGTATAAAAATTTAAATTGAAAATCTCTTAAATGCGCTTAAAAGCAGAAGGACATCGAGGCTAATGCGATGAAAGATAATACAAAGTGGTAGTGATGAACACTTACGAAGCGCTGGTATCTACCACAGATGTGCGTTCATGTCGCTAATGTTCAGTCATTGTTTTTCTCTGCAGCCCCAAAATGTCATAAAAACACCGGGGCAAACCCCTTCCTTCTCTTAACGATAAGTGTAAATGGGTCATTTTTACGGAGAGCGAACTCTAGGTCAGAGTTGACCCGGATTCCGGGTTCCGTTGGGCGTGACCCATTTCTGGGCCAGTATGACCCGGACTTTGTGTCAACATGACCCAGAAGTGGATCTTAACTGACGCGGAATTTCAATCAAAAATCCAATTCAAAATAATGCAACTTTAAAATAGTTAATAAATTCCTCTCCCTCCAGTCATTTGAATGAACGTTTTGGGGAGGGATAGAAAATGAATCGACTATTGACAAATGTATGCACTAAATCATGCAAAGCAGGGATTCATACCGTGAATATGAAACCATTCCATCCGCACCAGAAAAATCGAATAGTTATTTAATTAACTTAGGCCTATCAAAACTCAAAAGGGTTTTTAGTTTTGAGTGGTTAAAAAAAAAAATTATGCTGATGGGAAAACAAGTGTTCTCCCCTATCGAAAATAACAGATCCCGAGACTATGCATATGTAAAGGGGGGAACTGTCACGACATGTTATTGTATTTTCTCATGAAGACCATCTGAGCATCCTGGTCGAAACGTCGAGCTGTTACACCACCGGTTCTTTGAAGAATCCCTCGACTCGTTGGAGATATTAATTTTTTTTATGTTTTGTGACATAGACTGCTCTTCTTGCACGTTGACCAGTATTCACCTGGATGACAAGCACTAGATTATGAGAAGAGGCAAAAATCCATAAACTGTCCCAAAAGATATGAAATGCCCGGGGATTGTTTGCACAGAGTCTGGGTCAGTTTCGATCAGCTGTAATAGACGTATCCGGTATGACTCGGGCAGCAATTATTAAACTTTAACTATTAATCTTTAATAAAACACACCTGCATCATTCCAATCATTCTAATACTGCTGTGCTTGTAAATCCCTCACCCATAGGAAGCCACGTGGGGTTTTTCTTCTTCTGATTTGGGGGTTTTGTGGGTTCGTTTTCATTTCGGTTTTATCAGAAAAAAAACAGAAAAGAAATTATGCAGGCCATAGGAACTGATCAGGAATGGAACTGGCTTTTACACAGCTTTTGTTATCAAAATAACGTTGAAAATTATCTTCAAACGATTCTGAACCAGAGCTATTGAGAATGTTGGACTATTTCAGTTCAATTCAACTCAATTCAATTCAGTTCAGTTTATTAGACCTACCATGGAGAAAATTTGTCCTTGCATACACACAAACAAAAGTATGCTGAATATAAATTAAATTAATTTAACAACATCTTAGCAGAAAATAATTAACGTCGGGGCTGATCATTGAGACGGACAGCGTATGGTATGAATGAGCTGAGGTATATGTTTGTATATGGACTCGCGAATATTATGCATTAGGATACTATTAGCATGTAGTCATTAAAGGAACATTACAGAATTGGTTTTTGCTAACAAAACAGTTGCTGGCAGTGTAAGCACTTTATGTAATCCACCATATACATATACTGACAAACCTGTAGAAGTTTGAGATCGATCGGCCATCTGGGTCACGAGAAAATAGTGAAAAACCGATTACACATTTGCATGAAATCAAATAGATTCAACAAGTGAATAAAACGCTCACTGAGTGATAAACTCCAATCGGAAAATAAGTTTATTCATTTCTCATCAAATATGGCATTTCAAACAGAAATATTTCAAGGGATGTTTTCTACTATCATCATCATTAGACCGTGTAAGTTTTATGTAAATCTGTGATCAAAAAGTATATTTTACGAGTTGTTTTCTTACCAATTCTGTAATGTTCCTTTAAGCAAGTTGCACTGCGAACCACCATTATTCGAGAATATCAAAATACCCCACGATTGACCTCGCACATGCAAGACAAACCAATTATTATAAAACTATAATCCCAAGTTTTTAAAATCGAGACTTAAACTACGGTTGAATGAAGACTCGCCCAGAGGGGATCCAAGGTCAAATTAAGTTTTGGGATCCACTTATTTTCCAATAGGTTGAGTCCTTATGAAAAAGGGGGGTACAAGTCTCTGACCTTACGTTAAGACTGTGTAAATTGTCACTGTGCTTCACACCCTTCAAGTGGAATTTTTGCTACTTTTGAGTTTAGACTCGCCTTTAAATGTAATTTTTAAATTGTACACTCTGCTTTGTATGGAGAGTGTCTGCAATCTATTCACCTGTTAAACGTGAATAACAAGTTATGAGCAAAGTCATCTTTGCCCTTATTGAAACCCGAAAAGCGATACGTACATAAATCACCCTTGCCAAAAACGACCAAGGAGTTATACAATCTCCTGCTTTTCTCCTCTGAGCACAATTTCAGGCACGTGCAACTTGAAAGTGGAATGTGAGCAGATCAATACACTCGTTATTGTCAATTTTATCCACCGGTGACCTTTTTTTCTTGTCATGGAGTGATAGATCTTGTGTGCAGCGTATGGCAATTAGTTTGCTGCGCTAATTCAAGCTTGTCAGTGGGTGATGTTTATTACAAAAACGCTTTTCCGTCATCACGAAAAGCCATAAGATACTGGCAAGTTAAAGATACGCTGTGCTACTGCATTTGACCTCGTTACAAGAAAATCACAAATGGTTGTTACGCATTCTTTTAAAAACTAAAAACCAAAGTTGTGATAGAATAAGAAATGAAGCAGACGGTAAACACACATTGTTCTAAGTTTGTGCGATTGCGGAGGACCCCAATATACCCAGATTCTACCTCTACAATGGCTTATGTTAAAAAATAATGGCCGACAAAAGAGGTGCCGGAATCCCCCCCCCCCTGCCTCACAAGCTTCAAATACTTGTGATTATCATGCAAATCTTGACCAGCAGTCTAGGTTCTATAGTAGGGTCGTATTAATTATCCGGGTGAAACTCCATTTTGTACTTGTCTCTTCAAAATGTTCGCTATGTGCAATTTGGTTAAACAAACTAGTTTCTTTTTACATTTTAAAACAATAATAATAGGATTCGGGAGTAATCCTGACAAAGCAAATAATTTAATTTTAAGATCTGAACAATCTTCAATATTGTCCATTGTCCTGTCTGAGTCAATTTTCCTTTGATCGAGCGACCCTGATTTCCGAATGCGGCAATAACGCTCTGATAACAATCAATAATGGACGATATTTGTCCGCCGTAAGCCGCTCGGATTTTAAAGTCACACTCTGGTAATAAGAAAATAGAAGACTCTATTTACTTACACGGATCATGAACTGCGGAGCTTAAAGTCGTGGCTAGAACTGCTTAGTAGCGTATATAGACACCTGCGTATACCTTTACCAGAGTTCATATGCGCGCTACTAAGGTGCTAAGATGGGTCCGACCTTGGGCCGATTTTACCCCCAAAATTTAGATTGATACTTTAAGTGGCTAATTTGTTAAAAAGATTTGAGAAAGTTATAAGCTTTTATTTAAGGCATTGCACGAACAAAAAAAATCAATCAATGATTAGTGGTAGTTAAAGGAACATTACAGAATTGGTATTGCTAACAAAACAGTTGCTGGCAGTGTAAGCACTTTATGTAATCCACCATATACATAAACTGACAAACCTGTAGAATTTTGAGACATCGGCCATCTGGGTCACGAGAAAATAGTGAAAAAACGATTACACATTTGCATGAAATCGTATAGATTCAACACATGAATAAAACGCTCACTGAGCGATAAACTCCAATCGGAAAATTTGTTTATTCATTTCTCATCAAATATGGTATTTCAGACAGAAATATTTCTAGGGATGTTTTCTTCTATCATCATCATTAGACCGTGTAAATTTTATGTAAATCTGTGATCAAAAGTATAATTTACAAGTTTTTTCTTACCAATTCTGTAATGTTCCTTTAAAAGAAAAAGAAAATAATTGTTGGGATCCCACGTCTCACGTTCATCAGTTATTCACAAACAATTCTGCATGTTACTTGTACTTTGTGCATTATGCGTGGCATATGCGGAAGTACTTGTATGTATTTTTTTGTTTTGAAATAGCATAATCTGTCAAAATTCTTTCTTGAAAAAATATTCTTAAAATATAAACAACATTAATTTGGCGAAAAATCAAACCTTGCAACTTTAAAGCCTCCCGTTTTTAAAAAATGCATGCTTTTATACCTTTATATAATGTAACTTCCCAACGGACACAAAGTTGTTTTTAAAGAAATAAGTGTGATTAAAAGGAATTGAAAGAAAATAGAATTGCCGTCTGGCAAGGTGAAGTTGATAACCAGTGATTTATTAATGTTGGGTTTGAGAATACAAAAACGAAACTCCAATGCGATTTCAATGAGCGCTATTTGTTGACTTGATGGGTCCCACGATTAGGTTAGTTTGTAAAGCGTGGGCCAACTATCTTCATAGAAATTTATTTCAATCAAAGCAGCGGTGTAATGCTGGGCCTAGACGTTGGCAGTAATTTTTCATTCTGACGGTATAATTAGTAACGTATGCGCTAAAGACAAAATTACACAATATCAGGAAGATGTTTTTACGAAAGAAGAGGGAAAAAAAGAAGAAGTACAAGAACAACAACAAAAGTAGCAAGAGAAGAAGAAGAAGAAATATGACTGCGGGTTGATTACTCGGAGGAGGTGGGGTGAAAGAAAGATAAACGAATCACAAAAACGGCGAGATAAACAAAAAGACAAAAGGGGAATGCTGGAAAGATAAACTCCAACTCAGAGAGAAAGAAGGACAAGGGAGATACACGACACACGATTGAACTTTAACCCGGAAGCGTATCCGACGCCAGTATATAAGTGTCCAGAGGACTTTCTCCAGTCTGAACTTACTGGTATTGATGTGTGAGAAAGTTGTCTCTTTGCACTCCAGTGCTTATTTCCAGTTATCAGTTTCATTTGCCAACTCTACAACAGTATTAAAGGGACATTGAGAAGAAAATCATAATTATGACTTAGTATAATGATTACTTAGTACAAGTCATATTTGTGTTTGATATCTCCTACTATGACTTAGTACTAGTTGATTGTAACTGATATCTCATAATAATTATGAGTGACCATGAGTCATAATTATGACTTATGCCAATTAAGTCATATTTATGAGATAAATATCATAACTATGAGATACTAATCATAATTATAATTTGTATACTAGGTCATTATAACTTGTACTTTAAAAGTTATATTATGAGTTATAATTCATAACAATTACTTTCTTTTTCTCATTCTCTCTTAATGTCCCTTTAACGCAACTCATTTACGAACGTTCACACAATTTCTGTATCCCCCCTTCTTTTGGGTAGAGGGGCGGGGTGGGGCGTGCTCGTTTACGTGACCATCCTTAATAGATAATAGACGATGACATTTTCACAGGTTGGTTTTACCATTGGGTTTTAACGGTGCAAGTTGTTGGAAGCCATCGGGCATACGGAAATGATGTTTAGTCCAAGTGATGGACACTACACCTTTATAGTTACAGTATCCCTCTCCGTAAAGACCCCGTCAAATCTGGAATCCCATTATACCGTTTCCAGTTAGGGATTATGAGATTAGCAATATGGATAACGGGGCTGCTTACTATACGGGTCGGTCCACTCGATGCACAAGTTCTAAATATCAGCACTTTGGATAATAATAAATTTAAAAAACCGTTTAGACCTGAAGGCACGTGTGTAAATATGCGCCAACAAATCAAAGTCTTCGCTTCGCTGCCAGCCGACAAGATCTCATCCGGTACTTTCGTTTTGCCAGTAGATTGAGATCACGCATTCGGAAAGGGACAAGTGGTTGTATCTCCGCCGTTGATAAGTACCCGCGCAAATTGACAAAATTTCTGTCGCCGGGAACAAATTCGGATCTGCAGTGCCACTCCAATTATTAGTGAGCTTATTGAGGCTCAACCATTGCATATCGTTTGATTGCATTTCTAAAGTCAAAACACCTGAGGTACAGGTATTTTGTTCGTGTGCTCTCTTCAAGACACGGTGTTCCAGAATCAACACCGGAGCTCTTGTCCTGCAGGATTCAATAGTCATCGAGCCGAAGGGTGAATTTACCATTAGTGCTGGATACGATTCGATGCCATAATAGAGTTAACCTCGAATAACGGGTTTGAGATCAAAACCAAACATCAAAACTAAAAGAAGAAGTGTGGGATAATTCGTATTTTATGTATCTCTGTTTTGCGTTTTGTTTCTTGTATGTACACGTGTTTGTGTATTGTTGTTGACAGGTGTCGTTTGTTCAGTTTTTCTTCGGGGTCTTCGTTGATCCGTTAACTCTAGGCTTATTGTAAAAGAGGTGGGTGAAAATAGCCCGTTTTTAGTGCTTTTTGTTCAAAATAGGTCAGACGTGGGAGGGGATCAATTGAACTACCCAGTTGTAGGTTTGATTTGGGCTTCGGATATTTGAAAGGGTATAAGCGACTGTTTATAATAGGTATAGGTTCTGGGAGTTGTCAATGTGCATTGTAGGTGCTTAAATGTCCGGCCGTTCGGGTCGATTGGTGCTCGATATGGGGCGGAGGGTACCCCCCTCCTATTGTGTCTTCATTGTGTGCTTGGAATCTCAGGAATTCTTTATGGGGATTTTAGGGGGGGGAGTTCTATATACAAGAGGAAAATAGTGTGTTATAGTATGGGAACATTGGGGGGGGGGGGGGCCCTCTACCCCATATCGGGCAGGTTATAGTTCGGGTGGGTGTGAACCAGTGAACAGAGGCCAGCATTGACGCTGTCGTTTCACGACGGAGCGGTCTGGTGGGTGTTTGAGGCCCACACAGCAACGCAAATTCTCCCTGGCGTCTCAGACCGGGCGATAAGTATTGTCCACGCCAAAGGCGTTGATTGTGAGTAACTTTAGAGTAAATGTTACTTCTAATTAATTCAAGTTAGAGCTTTCGTCAAATTTCACCTCTATTATAATACGCAGTCGATGATTATTGTTTATTGGTTGATCACAAAAACTTTGAATGAGTGTGTGAGGGAAGGCCAGTGATGGTCAGTACGTACATTTCGCGTATGTTCGTTGTCTTGATGTTATCAAAATATCTAAGTAGGCCCATGGATAAGTGAATAGTGTGTGACATGTCCAGGAGTTTCCCTGTGGACTTGGTGGAGTGAACCGTCGTGTGATCAGCGGGTCACCGGGACGCTCCACGGGGCGACCCTTACGGGGGCTCGGGTCTGCTTTTCTCGTGGGGGTTTTGGCGAGTCGTCGAACAGAGGGGCCACTTATTAACAGAGAGCTGTTCCATACACAAGTTTGTGCACCTCCGTCACAATGATTTAAAATCACGTTTTCACGCTTGTATTTAATTAATCCCTAGACGTATTCTTATTGATGTTAAGTCAATATCATACACCTACTATATATAGTAGCTGTCAGTACGCTGAATTGGAATGTGAATGAGTCGCGCAATGCTAATAACTTAATACCTTGTGACATTTCTAATCTGTTTTCACGGTATTCTCTTCTTGTGGACTGAGCTGTCTGTCTGCATTGTTCTGAGTGGATTGGCACTGTAGGCCTAAGCAAATCTTTCGAACCCACACACTCTTAAAAAAACCTCTTTATTGATGATATGTAACTTTTGCATTTTTATTGATATTATTTTTTTATCCAATTTCATTTATTTTGTAACTTGTTTTTTGGTGTTTTGATCAATGTACTTCCTAATCGTCCCATTTTAAAAGATTTTTATCCAATAATATTTTATCAGTCTTAGGATTTATCTTTCGTATATATATTGCGTATAAAATGCGGGGAAAAAAATTAGAACCAGCTTGAGAGGAGAGCCTCTAGGCAGGAACTTTGTTTCTTTTACTCAATCATTCGGGCTCTAGCTGGTTCTCTTTCTATCCATGTGTATTCTAATTGCTTTGTTGTATCTTATAATATATAGGTTTTTTTTACCAATGTGCAATATGGTATACTTTTTATCTGCCCGGGAAACAAATATAGTGGAAAGCTCTCTGGTCAGAATGGATCCGAAATCCAGGTCCCAGGGAACCATGGCCCAAATCCAGGTCATGCTGATCCAGAAAATAGCTATTGATGGAATTTTAACTTGGAGTCTGCGTCAGTGTGACCCATTTCTGGGTAATTTTGACACAGATTCCGGATCAGATCCCACGGGACGTTGATCCCCATCAGAAGTTTTTAGAGTGCAGCTCCACTATAGGTGAAACGGGCTGTCAGTCAGATCATCCTTCAGGTCATTACAGACTGAATGAAGACCGATCTGTTTAAAGGGGCACTTTGCCGTCGAATCGGGCGCTTTCGGATGAAATTTATAACGGTTGGAAAGATATTATAAAAGTAGAGGTCCCCCAGTTGGACAGTGTGTACCAAACCAATGGGAGTTGTTGCCAAATTACAAACAAAAGAGAGAAAAATAAGGTCCCCGAATTGTAGGTGTTTACACGCAAGTCTTGTGGGCTTACGGAAGGGCTCTTGTGGAATATCCCAGGAAATTGTGTGGGTTTCCTTTTACTTCGTGAACTAACACGGTCCGCCATTTTGTGGAGTCAAACATTTTTGGTATCACAAAATGGCGAGCCGTGTTATGTTAGAGGAAAACCACACATAGTTGAGGTAAATTTGTGTGGATAATTATATTTCATCTTTAAAACAATCCGAAGGCATTTTGTCCCTCTTGTACATTGGTAATATTCTCTTAAGTGTCATTCTTTTTTGCATCTGCTGGAGGGAGTTTAAAGTTGTTAAGTTCATGCTAGTTCAGTGTTTTTGTTTTGTAACTGTTACTGATCTCTCAGTTGTTTTCTACTGAGGGTAATTCCTAAGTTTTAAGTAGTGTTTGTTTTATTTCTTTATATGTAACTTTTACTTGTTTCATAAGTAAGAATGTTCTATACTTGCCTATTCATTTTTAAAAACATTTTTCATAAATTGTTTTAAAATAGGTCTGTTATGCTTTTGTTTTATTTGTTTTGATTGATTGATTGATTTCTATTTATTTATTTATATATTTATTTATTTATTTATTTGTTTAATATTATTTTCTATTTCTTAATGTCTGCTTATTTCTGTTGGAAGTAACGTTTAATGCGCGTTACTTAAAGTTTGTCTTTTCGTTTGTCTCGAATTTCATTTTAAAAATATGTTTAATGATTTGTATTACCTTGTATTCGTTGGGAGCTAGATGCCGTAGGGCAACAGTGATTTCATTCACATTTTTTAGTTCATGTCATCAGTTAGTGTCTCTTGCACTGTATGTTTCTTGTAGTGTTATTATTATTTTGTAATGTGTATGATGACAAATAATGAATAATAACAATAACAGTGCCTCGTCAGTGGAAGTGCATTATTGCTTAAAAACATTGTTAAACATTGTATACAGCTGGTCTTTTGTTTTAAGTCATTACTGGTGTGTTTATTAACTTGGTTTCTAATTGCTGAATAATATTGTCAGTGTCTTTCATTGTATACGCCGAGGAACTTTTAATTAAGCCTTGTTGGTTGAATTTTTTGATTTGTAACTTTTCCTGGTCGTCGATGAATTGCATTTCTGTATTTTAACAACGTTGCCTTGTATATCCCAGCCGTGGTTTTTTTTAACTCGTGGGTGCGCATTTTCTTACGTTTTGAGTTTTTTCTAGTCACTCAGCGAAGATGTTATATATTTGTAATCATTCTATGCAGCTGGTCTGGTATTTATTGTCTATAGTACATAATTGTATAGAAACTTTTTAAATTCTAAAACACATCGAAGGACCTGTGATCCATAATACGCTATATAAATGCAGCTATATTATTAGTGTTATTATTATAGCTACAGATTACTTCAGAACGAATGAATACATTGTTTTTTCTCAACTTAATTGATGGTGGTCTATATAATAAATGGACTTGTGGGTCAGACTGACTGGAGACTAGTTTTTAAAAATGAATTTGTACTTGGATTCTCGTCAGTTTGACACAGGCTTGGGTCAGTCTGACCCGAGAGTGTAGCACCCAAAATAACCACCGTGCCTAATTTCATAGCGCTGCTATAAGCAGAAAATCGTGCTTAACAATCTCCTGTTTTGCAGAAATGAGCAGGATACCAGTCACAATTGGTACATTCAGGCATGGTATTTGGCTGGTAATCTTATTCTGCAAAGCATACTTTTGTTGTGTCAGCTTATTTTTCTGCTTAAGCAGCTCCATAAAATTGGAACCAGGTCATCATCATCTTCTTCTCAAATATTGTTTTTTGTTTGTTTGTTTGTTTTTGTTTTTGCTCAGGTGTAGAGCAGATCGTTTCGTTAGCAGCAGTTTCCGTCCACCGGTGTTGTCTCGTCGTTCGCCCCTTCACCGCCCAGAAGATGACCACGCGGTGGGGGTTACTTTTCATCTCTCTGACGTGGCTGTACTCGTTCATAGTTTCCGTACCACCCGCCTTCGGATGGAATGAGTACGTGCTTGAAGGCACGGGTACAGGTTGGTAATCAATAACATGGTACAGGTTGGTAATCAATAACATTGTAGGAGCAGTCATATTTCATATTCTCTCTTCCTCCGTCTGAAGCTTTGAAAAGTGTGTCAACCTCTTCAAGGAGCGATGATGTATTACAGATCTCCTTGAGTTCAAACTACCGCCGTTTTCATTTTTCTGTTTTTCTGGTCAGGGCTGCCCGTCACAAGTTCAGTCATATTTACTCGATACGCAGGCTTCTAAGGAACAGGAACATGACAAAAACAGAAAAAATATTAAAAAATCAGAAAATAGAAAGGTTCTTTGAAATTAGTATGTTTTTGCTCGGAAAACATTACGTCCTATAGTTTTATATTAGTATTAGTGCGTAATCCGTGTGCTCAAACTTGTTTGTTGTTTATTTCTTTATTTTGTGCGGGATTACGCACGGGCCCTTATTGGGTCTTTTACACAATGGAACAATAGACTCCACAAATTTGTCCTTTGTTCAACTTAGACCCCCCATAGAGGATTTTTTTAGAAAAGGGAATAACAGAACAAGTTGAACAACAATGGCAGGACCCTACAAACCCGATCATTTCGGGCGTTTGTCAGAGTGATGAGGCCCTTGCTTTGCTTTCCCGTACACAACCAATTAGCCTTTTTGAGAGTGCACTGTTTGGTTTGGGTGTATACAGAAACATTTACCCGAACCTAATAGTGTAATAGTTTTAAGTCCGCCATATCTGGGGATGTCTAAAAAAAAAAAAAAAAAAAAAAAGTCAAAACAATGGGAGAACAAAGAGTACTTATTCTTCTATTTATGATTAACAAACTCTTGTAGGTATACACATTCAAACTGAGGACCTATAACAAAAGAGGACAATGGGGTCCCCTGATGGGTAGAGGTCCCCCAGTTGGACAGTGTGTACCAAACCAATGGGAGTTGTTGCCAAATTTCCAAACAAAAGAAAGAAAATAAGGTCCCCATTTGTAGGTGTTTACACGCAAGTCTTGTGGGCTTACGGAAGGGCTCTTTTATTAGGGTCTTTTACACAATGGAACAATGGACCCCACAAACGCCCACCAGCTTGTGTTTGGAGAGAAAACAAAAGTAACATCAAAATAAATCTAAATAGTCAATTGGTACGCGTTGGTCGAGACAATGGCAATCGTTTATATAGAACATTTTTTCTTAATTTTCGCGCTTAACAGTTGAGAGATAAATTGTAAACGCTTTAAACGCTAATGATAATAAATTCTCTGTAGCTTTACCAAAACCACGCTCATTTTTACAAATTATTATTATTTTTCTCATTATGATGCTTCTGTCGAAAACTAACAGTTAGCAATTAATCAGTATGAGCAATTGATGCCAGGTAACAGCCTTCAAAGCTATTTTGTTCATTTTAACCCTTTGAAAAATAACCTCCAAGAAATTTAGCAATAGCCATTACCGGGAGGCACTTATTGTTTCCTTGGTACTTATCACCTCCCAAATTGAAATAATATGTTAATCAATGACAATATTATTAACGAAAAGTACGAAAATTGACATAAATAATGAGCCAATTGTGTATCTTTTAAAAATATTTAAAAAAAAGATTCTAGTAATTTACTGAGAGAGTCTCGAAAACTAAATATTTCACAGCAAACTCGGGTGGTGCAGAAACTAAACTTTAGTTTTTGAACTAAAATAATTAAGAAGGGTTAACGACAGGGATCCGGATGTTTTGACAGAGCGAGGACGTCCTCGCTTCGCTTTCGTGTACAAAACCAACGGGAGCGTCGCTAAAAAAATCTAAGCCGAAACAATGGGGCAACAAAGAGAAGTCCTCGATTCACGGGATACACAAACAGGTGTGTGTGTGTGTGTGTGTGTGTGTGTGTGTGTGTGTGTGTGTGTGTTAGTTATCTTGCCATTTTTCAGTAATGTTATTCTTTTTAGCCTCATATTTCTATGCTATTCCTGTAACTGGTGGTTTTTCCGCTTTTGTAAGATGAAACGAAATATAGTATAATATAGTACAATACAATTCAACGATGTTCTTCCATCTTTCCGGCCTCACAACTCCATATGGTACCATCCGACAGGTATTCACAACGTGAATAGCCAATTAACCTTTTAGAGCTGCAGTTGTTTGTGATCGTGGTTGTATTTAAAGAGAGGCTCCAAGGTCAAATTCATTATTGTTTTGTGATTTTACTCATTTTCAAACAGATGAATGTGGGAGAAAAACATTACAATTCTATATTCTCACTTTAAAATTGTATAAATTGTCATTACATTTTTCGATACTCTTTCAAAGCGAAATTTGAAACATTACGTCATTGGACATCAGCGAAAATGAGTCTGTACATTCCAAGGAGGAATTTTTGCGTCAGTAAAAAGGTCAAAATCGATGCCGTTTCGATTGAATATCATCCAAATTCTTGAATGAGCTAAACGTTTTCAGTACAATAATGAAGAAAGAAAAAAACCTTTAATATTTTTAACTTTACCTTTTTGGATGTTGACAAAATTTGCACTGGATGGGTATAAAATACAGTGGCATCCTACACCATTTGCAATAATTTCCATTTTCATAAAGAACTTTATCTTTTGGAAGATGAATGAATCACAAAATACACTGAGTTTTACCTTAGAGCCCCCTCTTTAACGACCAACTCCAGACTGCCGCTTTAAAGGTATTGTACACTTTTGGTAACATCTCAAAGTCAGTGTTCACATTTTTTGTGATTCAACATAAATGCATGAACAAACAAACCTGTGAAAGTTTGAGCTCAATTGGTCATCGAGGTCACGAGAAAATAGTGAAAAGAGACCTTATGTGTTTTCTGTTTTTTTCAAACATCGAGTTTCTATCACGCGTGATGAAAAATTATTGTTTTACTCATTTCTCAGAAAAGATAGCATTTTAGGCAGAAATATTTTAAGGAACCCTTTCTACCATTACTTACTTTAAAATATGTGTAAATATGTGAACATTTGTGTTTTTCAATCTTACCAATAGTGTACAGGGCCTTTAAACACTGAGTGTAAAGTTTTAAAACCTTCACCAAAGTAATTGTTTATATCACTTAAGTGCTGTATTAATTTCAGGAGGAAAACACTTTGAAAAACTTGTCGCCAACAAAGCTTTCTAGCTAAAATACTGAAAAGATGCTTTCGGCACTGATATGTTCCTTAACTATAAATAAAAGGTCTGTAAAAAAAAGCTAAATTGAAGACGACTTTCACTTTATCGGCTTTTATCTAGCATAAAGTATCCAATTATTCAATAAAGAAAAGGGGAAAAAACAGCATACCCTATTTGTAGTAACCGCACATACACTGACTTCAGGTAGTTTGTCTCCTTAGATATGACCTCATGTTCAATTCCAACATAAAATTCAAAAATGATTTGTAACGTCCTTTTTCTTTAAACCGTTGATAGCTCAGACAAGTGGCTCAGCCATGCACCAGAGCTTCGTTATACAGGAAGTCGTCAAGACCAATGCAACTCTTACACCACTCAGAGCCTAGACAGACCGACAACAATTTGTTCAGTGGGTCCTGAGTGCTTGCCCACGGCATCATGCTGCGGGCAATCGCAGCTTATTTGGGGTTAATTTACCGTCACTTTCCTGCCGGCTTCGTTGCTGCTAATCTCAATAACATCACATGGTGCCACAGTGAAGTTTACTCCTTTCTGCGGGATATTAACAAGTCACCTTCTCCCCAACGTTGTGACATTTCCAAAAAAAAATGTTGCTTTGCTCTGCTTTTAATCACTCTGCACAAGCTCCTGAGAGTTTTTTATAAAAAAAATTTCTGAGCGAAGGAACCTCTTAATAAAGTGACATGTGTTGTCAGGTTATTAAACACCCTTGCACGTGACGTTACAGTACCCAAACAGCGCCCTCACTGAGGTCAACGAAGACCTGTCAATGGCCGAAAGTTGTGCGCAGCGCGTACTCACGTGCATTTCCAATGTTTGACCTCAGCGATGGAGGCCAATGCAAGGGGTGCAGTAATAAATTTTTAAATAAATTGGATTGTATAAATCTGCCTTACTTCTTATCTTTAAAAAATTCCTGCTTAAAAAGCTATATTCAAAGAACAAGAAAATGTGTTAAAACAATACAAACTGAGACTTTTCGTTGTGTGCTCAAATGAGGGCCCAAACCTTAAGCCTCAGTGAGCCCCGCCTGATCACCTTCAGGTGTTAGTGCTTTTGTTTGTTTAACCAATATTAGACTTTTGGAACGCTAGGTGGCAGCAGTCTTACCATGTAAATGTACATTGTTTACGTAGTTCTGAGCATGCGCATATTTCCGAGAACAATGGATTTATCCGGTAAGTCTGCTGCCACCTAGCGTTACCAAAAGTCTCCCAATGTTAAACAAACACAAGCACTAGCACCTGATTAGAGTAGTAGGCCCTATTCATGAAATGGTAACAATGTCCCACCAGCCACTGACTGATCCATTTCCTTCACATGCATTCCTGTTGATCCTGAGTAAATACGGTGCAAAGAGGCAACGGACATTTTACCTTTAGAGAAGAAGGACTTGCTACAAATACAAGTTTACACAGTGCTAATGCTTTTTTAGGAAAATATTTTATTACCGATGAAAACGTTTTTACGAATCTTCTTTTGCCACAAATCCCGCTTTGGCTGAATTATCTCAAATTGCTATGGGGAAACACAACAACATCCTGCAGCCTCCATTATTTGACATTGTTTGAAATGTTTGCCTCCCGTTAGTTTTGGAGGCAAACAATGTAACCGGAGTGTTATTGTATCAGACGTAAATCCCGAGACGGCCGAGACTGCGGACACACTGGTGAAGTCTTGCAGTGTTCATAATAGCATCTCAGTTTGGCTGGTTTAAACTAGGTATCAACAGAAACGGATGTCGTTGTTTAAAGGAACATTACAGAATTGGTTTTTGCTAACAAAACAGTTGCTGGCAGTGTAAGCACTTTATGTAGTCCACCATATACATAAACTGACAAACCTGTGGAAGTTTAAGATCGATCGGCCATCTGGGTCACGAGAAAATAGTGAAAAACCGAGTACACATTTGCATGAAATCATAGATTCAACAAATGAATAAAACGCTCACTGAGCGATAAACTCCAATCGGAAAATTAGTTTATTCATTTCTCATCTAATATGGCATTTTTAGACAGAAATGTTTCAAGGGATGTTTTCTACTTAATCATCATTAGACCGTGTAAGTTTTACGTAAATCTGTGACCAAAAGTATATTTTGTTCTTACCAATTCTGTAATGTTCCTTTAAATAGCATCTCAGTTTGGCTGGTTTAAACTAGGTCTCAACAGAAACAGATGTCTGTCTGCCATCTCTCGTTGTTTAATTCACAGTCAGAAAGTGCAGAATTCCTTGTGAATGGTCGGATTCAAGGACAATTTTTTGTCTTTTCGTTAATTGTTGTCTCTTTCACTAATTATCAACTTGTGTAATTCCTAGTACATTGTGCCTATCCTGTATAGAATTAAGTGCCCCAGAAGATTAATCATAAACTAAACTAAACTGTCCTTCGGCAACTTTAAATAGTAGGCCTACATGCAAGCTTTTAAAATAAATTTTCAATATGCAAAGTTGTATGACTGCGACTCAAGGAATGTTACATTTCCTTTAAAGGCACTGGACACTATTGGTAATTACTCAAACTAATTGTTAGCATAAAAACTTACTTGGTAACGAGCAATGGAGAGCTGTTGATAGTATAAAACATTGTGAGAAACGGCTCCCTCTGAAGTAACGTAGTTTTTGAGAAAGAAGTAAAATATTTGAATTGATTTCGAGACCTCACGCGCAAGGTCTCGAAATCAAGCAATCAATCATCCGAAAGCACACAACTTCGTGTGACAAGGGTGTTTTTTCTTCCATTATTATCTCGCAACTTCGACGACCAATTGAGTTCAAACTTCCACAGGTTTGTTTTTTTGTGCATATGTTGAGATACACCAAGTGAGAAGACTGGTCTTTGACAATTACCAAAGGTGTCCAGTGTCTTTAAAGGCAAATGGAACCGTTCGATTGTTTTATGTATATAAATGCTGATACATTTATAACAAAAACTAGGCCTAACCTGTGAAAAATGTTTTTCAAAAGTTGGTAGCGTTTTTCAGATAATACCGAAAATATGTAGATGTTATGTCCACGCAGGAAGAATAATCCGAAATTGGAATACACAATCTGAGAACCGTTTCATGCATAAAACGTTTCTCTCATTATAATTGTTTTGAATCAGTTTCTCTCAAACCACATTTCTTGGAAGGGAATGTGGTTTCTCAAAACGTTATACATTATCAACAGCTGTGGTGCTTCTTACCAAGTAAGTTTTAATGGTCATTCATTTTTGGAGTAATTACCAAAGGTACACCCTCCTTTTAACGATACCGTAACCAGCAGTCGGACGGACTCTTAAATCCAAGATTGAAGCGTCTTTCAAAACAATCCCACGCAAATGAAACTTTAAAAATATATATTTATAAAAAATAAAAGAAATAAATATGTATATAAATGGAAAAATGAAGGAGAAGAAATTAACACAATACTAATGTCACGACCTATATTTCCATCACAACAGACGCATAGCAATTGAATCTTACGCTGAGAGACTTAATGCCAAAAGGTATCAAGCCTTATTAATAGTGACCTTCGTGTTCGTAAGATTATGGTCAACGTTGTGAAACCTAACACACACTTTCATTGTTGTGGATTTTCATTATTTTCATTATTGTGGATTTGGTGGATGCGATACCTCCCCAGGTGTAAAGGGAACTTGGTATTATGTGAAGCGAGAATAGCATTGTAACGGGTGCCGTTGGTTGTTTTGGCATCAGGTAAGTGGATATGTGGATTGTGGGTATAGACGAGTCCCTGGAACGCACGACTGCATGTTTTTGTTGTTGTTCGGGGGAGGGGGATTTTGACATCCCCCCATTCCGCCCACCCTCTACTTATTGACCCAATATTACATGACCATGCCCACTCCCACTGCCCCCCCCCCCAAAAAAAAAACAACAACAACAACAACAACAACAACTCTAACACACTCTTTTCCTCTTGAACAGAAGTACCAAAAATAATCCTCTAAAGAATTCCTGAGACTTTCAGAACACAACGAAGACACAATGGGGGCGGGGGATACACCATGCCATATGTCGAGCACCAAATGACATCCAAACTGTCCAGTGTCAGTACAACTTGACCACAAACAATTCATTCTCTTTTTCTGTTTTTCAGCCTGTTCGGTGGATTGGTATTCTAACGCTCCCGGCACTTCGTCGTATATCATATTTATTTTCGTCATGACTCTTGCAATTCCGCTGACGCTTATCATAGGCTCGTACACCCTGCTCATCTACGCCGTCAAAAAGGTAAATCTTGTTTTAGCTGTATATACACAACCCCCTCAACGGGAGCTGGGAGAAAGAGTGGGTGGGGTGGGCAATTTATCTTCAATCTACTAAATATAGACAAGAATGTATGCTGTAATAATGTACAAGGTGAATAAACAAATGAACAAAATCAATTTCCTAATTGCAAATGAGTTTCTGTACTGCAATGATTTGAAAATAGCTAAAGACATAGCTTCGGAAGTGAAGGAGGGCACCTGGTTCCAGAGTTTGTATCCTCGTTACAACCAAGCTGTTGAGTTTCCACTTGAGTTGAGTGTATTTATTCGCAGAGCGAGTATTCATGTGTGATTGGTCTCTGAAAGGAAATTCACCATTTACAAAATACCTCCACTTGCACAAGATGTTGTGACAACAAGCACATTGAATTTCCTTATGCAACCGTGCACTTAGTCACTATACTTGGTATTATGATAGCTTTCTCTTCACGGTGTTATGTTTTGTCAATATACTGTTTGTAGGGCCTGTGTGCGGATACTGATACTGGTCAATTCAACTCAGACAATTCGATCGGGCGGATTCAATTTAGTCAGTTCGGTTGGATCAATCAAATAAAATACAAAACTGAATGTTGGTGAGGAGACAACAACACACATACTTGTGTTGTTCAAAAGAGGACACAAAAAGGTTCACGCAAAACAGGGTACCGTTCAAACGATTTTTCAGAATCCTCTGACATTCCTTATGCTGTTACAGCTTTGCACTGAGCACTCGCTCCCTTCTGTGTACCTCAAACAGTATGAGCACTCGCTCCCTTCTGTGTACCTCAAACATATGACACTCGCTCCCTTCTGTGTACCTCAAACTATGAGCACTCGCTCCCTTCTGTGTACCTCAAACAGTATGACACCGCTCCCTTCTGTGTACCTCAACAGTATGAGCACTCGCTCCCTTCTGTGTACCTCAAACAGCTTTGCACTGAGCACTCGCTCCCTTGTACCTCAAACAGTATGAGCACTTGCTCCCTTCTGTGTACCTCAACCAGCTTTGCACTGAGCACTCGCTCCCTTCTGTGTACCTCAAACAGTATACGGATCCACCCTTTACAGTAAACAGAACCAGTTTCTTACTAAATTCATCTCACGATTGTAATGCATGCGAATCATTTGGGCCTGAGCTTCTGCTGTCATTTATCTTTATTAGATAGAGTGCAGAAGCGTAGTGTTAATCTTGTTGGTGAAGGGTTGGGATCGACGAGAAACCTCTTTCCCACTTTAGGTCTGTAGCCAGCTCTGTCTTTTCCTCAGATTATGTTCATGGTAAATGAATCACCAGTGTGTCTGACCTTGTTCCTCCTATCAGGGTGTTTGAGCGTGGAACCGAGCTTTTTGTTTGTTCTCACCAATACACTCTTGCTTGGCTGAGACGCAGAACAAAGAGCCATTCCAACAGCTTTATTCCACGTATACTGCATCTCCATGGAACACTTTGCCTGGTGCGTGTTCCCCCCCTTCCCCCATCCTACAATCTGGACT
This sequence comes from Pycnopodia helianthoides, assembly GCA_032158295.1. Classification (NCBI taxonomy): domain Eukaryota; kingdom Metazoa; phylum Echinodermata; class Asteroidea; order Forcipulatida; family Asteriidae; genus Pycnopodia; species Pycnopodia helianthoides. Next base: position 23,534,502 of record CM063243.1, read on the forward strand.
GTTTTATGAGGAATATCAATTCCTACCTTCAGCTCCACTGAGTTAATTTCATCTTAAATTTGTTTTTTCTTGTTGCCCCTTATCCAAGAGTGGCTTTCAGGCTTGTTCTGGGCGAACTGACATTAACAAATAATAATGATAATCTCAAAATGACGCCCCCCCCCCTTCCTTCACACACGCTTCTTTTCAATACGTCGGTGCTTTCACGATGTTAAATTTTGTCGTGAGGCAACAATCTTACACCCGGTTGTAAAAGTAATCTAGACAGGGAACAAGAAATGAAGGCCTTGACATGTATCAAATCGATCGCAAAACAATACTGCACCGTCATCGGGAGTTCTTGTGTTTTCACTCTTGCCGGCTGAGACAAAATGTAATTCCATAAGAACTTTCTGAAGAAGTTGATTAAAGGAACATTACAGAATTGGTTTTGCTAACAAAACAGTTGCTGGCAGTGTAAGCACTTTATGTAATCCACCATATACATAAACTGACAAACCTGTAGAAGTTTGAGATCGATCGGCCATCTGGGTCACGAGAAAATAGTCAAAACAGATTACACATTTGCATGAAATCATATAGATTCAACAAATGAATAAAACGCTCACTGAGCGATAAACTCCAATCGGAAAATTAGTTTATTAATTTCTCATCAAATATGGCATTTCAGGCAGAAATATTTCAAGGGATGTTTTCTACTATCATCATCATTAGACCGTGTAATTTTAATGTAAATCTGTGATCAAAAAGTATATTTCACAAACAAATTCTTACCAATTCTGTAATGTTCCTTTAAAGGCTGCTGGATAGCCGTACGTTCTTTGCGCCATAATAGCTATATGTTTTTGTTTGTTTGGGGTTTTTTAGTTGATGTTAGAGAAGATTAAAAAATAACAATAGCATTACACAACCTGGCCTTCCATTTCAGATTTCATGGTCCACTTTTCATTTCATCAGGCGCACAACTTATCTAAATTGCTCCCTGTGTGACTATACTAATGTCAAACGTATTACCCTTTCCAAAAAAAATTACCTTCTTTTGTAATTGTTTCGGAAGACGTAGAAAGATTTTTCCAGGGTTGCCCTGTAAAGGCAACATATTTTCGCTTCGTTGTTTTTTTTAAATTTTTTTTATTTATGTCTAAAGGGCGCTTCATTTTTCAGCGTACTAACCTCATTCCAATTCGCTTATAATTTGAATTAATTCAGAGCTAGTAGTCAAGACCCGAGTGAAATCATTCTGTGAGTCCCTTTTCATTCAATGTTCCGACCATTTCAATTGAATCACATCCATTCTGCAGAGACCATGACAGAGCTGGATGCCTACACAGATGACACTGGAGTTGCCATGCCTCGCTGGCAAGCCACATAAATTATGGATACCCATAGAGACTTGACACTCTCGATATTATTAAACATCGTGGTCCAAGTACAATCCATTCACAACCCTGTATATATCTTAACACACAAAGGGTAACGAAAAGTGTAGCCCCTTTAGAAATGACTTGTATTATAGGCTCAAAAGCATCGATCTGGAGTAATCCGCCACAAGGGAACAAAATGCCGGTGTGTAGAAAAGAAATGTGGTTCCATTAGTGCCAGTGTGCGTGTTTGTTATCTCTGGAGATACACTTTGCGTACTTTTGGTCTCACCGACTTGGAAACCATTGCATTCAAAACGAGTAAGAGCGCGACCTTTCGTAAGACTAGATTTTGTAAGTTTGGACAACACGAAAGCCTGGGGTTCTCGAACGTCAGAGTCCTGTCTTTACATTCATCCGGTTGTTTTGAATAAAGAAAGCCATATAAATTCAACTAAATATGGTATCCACCACCCGTATGGCTAAGATAATCAAAGCTTACCTTTTCTATGGTACAAGTTATATAGTAAGTAGGTCTATAAATAAAAAATAGTTCCAGGAGAATTTGTCTGTGTGAATCTTTTGAAATGCTGAGAAAGTTTATTTAGTTTCCCGCGCAGGGAGATTGTTCCATTGTTATAGCCAGGAAAAGAGCACAATATTAGGTTATTTTCTCCAAACTTGTGCACCTTCTTAGATGATATGTATACAGTTTATTTAGTCATAATAATGTTCCTTAAAAACTTGAGGAGACCAGAGTGCCAACAGATGAACTCTTGCATGAGCCAATGGTGTGATACCCTAGTTATAATGCTTATTGTTTGACTCGGCACTTGCATTATATTGTAGCACCGGTAGATGAACTTGTCAGTTTTACCACACGTTATCGAAGTTGTAACACCCTTTTCAGTGTCTGTTATTGTCTTGAAGATGTTGCTTTGTTCTGACCGCAGATCGGGTCCAGCGAGGCTGCCAAATCGTCTCAACACAAAGCCGACAAGAAAGTCACCATCTTAGTGGTGGTCATGATCTCGTGTTTCTTGGTAGCTTGGACTCCGTACTCCGTCTTCGCTCTGTATGTGACAGCTAGCAAGGATAACAGGGTGTCTGTTGTTAGTGCTACTCTACCCGCCATGTTTGCCAAATCGTGTACCGTGTACAACCCCATCATTTACTTTCTGATTAACAAACAGGTTCGTCATGATTTCCGTATTCTTTTTATCTCCTTTTTTTCTATTGAATTGAAAAGGGAACGGTATTTTCAGTGCACGGAATGATTTTAGTGGTCATAATGAAAGTGATCTGGTGTGTTCCCCAAAAGTGTTTGCATGTTGCAAATTGAAGACGGTGGTTTACAGAACTATACAATGGCTAAAATCAAGAAGTACATACATTCAATAATGATTATGTGTTTAACTTATACGGAGGGCAGCTGCAGTTTACGCGCTTAGACCATGATATCTTTTGAAACTGTCTGACAATGCCGAAAGTTACTGTAAAAATAAAAATGCATTGCATTCCCCACGAGCAACGCTGGTACCAGTAACGCTTGTACCGGTAACACTGGTACCGATAACGTAGGTAACGGTAACGCATGTAACTGTAACGCATGTAACGGTAACGCATGTACCGGTAACGCATGTAACGGTAACGCATGTACCGGTAACGCATGTACCGGTAACGCTTGTACCAGTAACGCAGTTACCAGTTACGCTGGTACAAGTAACGCTGATAAACGCTGGTACCAGTAACGCTGGTACCAGTTACGTTTCAAAATGAGTCATTAAACATCCAACTATAAATTGTCTTTCTGAATAACTCCTGAACGAAAAAAGTCACAAGTTCTTGACAATAGGGGGGTCCAAGATCTAGTTAAAAAAAAACTTATTAATTTAAAAACTTTCAAAACTTTGCCTGGTCAAAAAAATAAATGAGTTGATGTTTGCACCTTGTGAATATCTTTCACTACTTGCCAAAGTGATGTAACGCTCCCTGTTCGTGTATGCATTCATCAAATTTTCCCTTCAATCACAATACTGTCCTAGTTACCCTCAAAGAAAATGCGTGTGCGTCTTTGCCTAAGGGAGCTTGAAGAATAATATGACCTATTTTTTAAGATTGAAGGCTCGAGGTGTAGTTTTTTTTCCGGATTAGGGTCCAATGCACTGGACTTCACAGAAAAACATTTTTCCATAAAATGCATCCCAGTGTGTTTGGAAACGCAGCCCAAGTTCCAGTCTTTCGTTTTGCTATGGTGTTTCATTCGATAGTTATCCGATGCTTGTATCGTGTTTTTGTGGTAATGAACCACAAGGGAAACTGACTGGGTAAATTTCAAATGGTTTGGGGTTGAACAAAGAAAAACTGACTAGAGCGGGATTTGAACCAACGACCTCCGGATTAAAGTATACAGGCGCTCTACCAACTGAATGTTTTTGTGGTGAGACACTAGTTGCACCCCCCCCCCCCAGTGTTCAGCACGAGCGGGCTACTATTCTAATTAGTGTGTGATCACTCGAATGTATTAGTTATCAGACGAAGAAAAAAAACAATTCAAGGGAAAACGCATCGTTGTTTCGGCAGCAAGAGATTCAATTTCGCCATCTAGTTTTCAAGAAGCGCACAATTCAAACCCCCAAAACCCACAAACATTTACATTCCGGTGGGTTACGTTTTGGTGAAATCTAAAGAGTTTTTCTTCTGTCGGGGAGTTTGTGCTCATGTTGATTTGAGCTTGAAGCGGGTGCGGCAATCGAAATTCAGAACGATAATTTGGGATCTTCAGATGCAATCAAATTGACTTTGACAAAACAAGAAAGGAGATTTTACCATTTCCTGGCAAATAATTTTTTATCCAATAATAGTGGAAGGGGATTTGACCATTTCATGGGAAAGTTAGAATTAACGAACAATTAATTTGCAACGGCATTCAAACAAATTCTGTTTAAAAGTGTATTATCCTACAGTTATGTAAAAACACTTGACGAATTTATGTGGGACAACAAAATGACCCAACTTTTTAAACAAAAGATAGTTAATAGGGAAAATAGCTGGGCACTAATTTACCAATTTGATATTTAGACCAACATTGGGCAAAAAAATGCCAAATTTTGCTAGAGTGTGTAATCAGTGAGTTTGTCGGTGGAATTTATTAATAACCAAAGTCCGAAAACAAACCCACCCTGAAACAATTACATCTTAATGGGATCGTGCAATTTCTGCATCCTCTCCCAAACTCTGGAACTCTTCAGAATCTCCGGACATTTTCAAAAACCTGCTGAGAGCACGTTTTGTTCAGCATATATAGCTTATGACTGACTCTAATTTGACCCCTCGATGTTGTTCGTTTATGTAAATCTCTATTCATCGTGCTCTTAATTAAACACGTACCTTGTATTCTTTGTATTTGTAGTTCAAGTTTTCGTAATGTACGTTTCTATTTTGTTTTCTTTTTTCCAGCGCTTCTGATTAGGTGTGGTCATCGTTCTACAAATTTAAATGTGTTATTGCTTTCTTATTATTGAATATGTCCGGTATGGAAATAACGGAATCCTTTCATGAACCGGTGTTTTGTTTTCCTTTCATGTTATCAGGGAGTAAATGAACTTGCGTAAGTTGTCTGTGCTAAATAAACCTTAATGATGAGAATTAGTTACTCTTTTCCAAAATCAAAGCATTTACTTATGTCGCCAATTAAGAATTAATTTGAGTCGTGTCTCCTTTCCCTTTCCTCTGTAGTTTAAAGATGCTTTTATTGATATGATGTGCTGTGGACGTAACCCATTTTCAAGAGACGAAGGACCTGCGGGCAACACGGGGTCAGGCGGTGGTAGGACCGAGGCAGTAACTAGGGCAGTGACCTCAAAGAGAAACCAGCAAGAAGCGACCGGGACACGCAGTCATCGCGATAACCCCAACGACATCTCCGTCAACATGGAGACGCAAATGTCCGAGATTGGTGTGACGCCGGCCATGCCGAGGCGCCAAATCAAGACGGCCGACTGGGGGCCTAAGCCTTCGTGCTCTCAGCAACAGGAAGCTACAGGGGCCACTGTCACCGAAACGAAAGTGGAGGTCTTCCGAGCGAACGAAGATGACAGTTCGGAGGATCAGGAGTCGACAGTAAAGAAAGCCGTCAAGAGGCCAAATAAAAGCTCAAGGAGCAACAAAGTGTGTCCTGTGGAAGAGCCAGACAATGAAGCAGTACCAGTACAAAATGAATAAATATAAGAACATCGGTTAGTCTCATCATGGAGACTAGAGCATGCAAGAAGAGAATGCAAAATCCTTTTGAAATCATAGAAACTGACAATATAATATTCATATCTTTAACTGAAAACGAATTATTGTCCCAAAAGCACGTCTTCAAATACGGAGCTCTGAAATTCATCCGACCGTTGAGATTCTGCTTGAATTATCTTGATGACGATCACAGAAAGTAGAGATGACAATCTTTGAAATGAATTCTCTGGATGAGCACGTCTTCAAAGTAGGATGTCGACTTCCCAAATGATTTATGTTACGATGATGACATCAATAAACTAGGGTGTCGAATTCCCGAAATGATTTATGTTACGATGATGACATCAAGAAACTAGGGTGTCGACTTCCCAAAAGATTTATGTTACGATGATGACATCAATAAACTAGGGTGTCGACTTCCCGAAATGATTTATGTTACGATGATGACATCAAGAAACTAGGGTGTCGACTTCCCGAAATGATTTATGTTACGATGATGACATCAAGAAACTAGGGTGTCGACTTCCCGAAATGATTTATGTTACGATGATGACATCAAGAAACTATAGGGTGTCGACTTCCCGAAATGATTTATGTTACGATGATGACATCAAGAAACTAGGGTGTCGACTTCCCGAAATGATTTATGTTACGATGATGACATCAAGAAACTAGGGTGTCGACTTCCCGAAACGATTTATGTTACGATGATGACATCAAGAAACTAGGGTGTCGACTTCCCGAATTGATTTATGTTACGATGATGACATCTAGAAATGAGGAAGTCCACTTCCTAAGATAAACTATCCAAGAAGACGACATCTTGATGACAGAAAAATGATTTTGTCGGCATGTCGACATCCTTCTCTCCCATCAGGTTGACAGCGTGCTTTGTTTTTTAAGGATGTCGTCATAATGGGATCATCATCTGAGGATTTCAACAGGTCCAATGGCACTCAGAGCTCCGTACAAGCAAAAAGTCCAAGATGAAAAAAAAATACACACTTTAATGCCGACGGGTAATTGTCAACGAGATTTGATTGTTATTATTGTTTTCATAAAGGTTAACAGATGTTGACAGATTTATTTTGAATTTTGATTACCTCGCTCGCAATGTGCCGGGCAGTAGTACGATCGGCATCAAAACAATTTTGAGACACCTCTCCTGCTAGAATCACATTTGACTTTCCTCTACTTCTGCGGCGGGTAAACAAAAAAATGGATTACAGGTGTGATTGTGACACTGCAGGCGACACGAAGAGTCTAAATTCCTTGGGGTTATATAGTTAACGTTCCCTGACAGCAATATTGGCAATTGCACAGCCTGACAAAATGCAAGTTACAGAAATGTCATACCGCGTGTGTTTTGCTCCCTGCATAATCTGTTATTAGTTCAGCAACATGAAGCTGTAGAACTCTGACTGTCACTGCGATCCCAAAGGACGACAGCTTTTTCAATGTACCCAGGCAACCTAAATCCCATACTAGTCTTTATTGAAAGGTCTGTGCGCCGATCTGTTTTGTTTAAACGTCCACAGGAATGCTATTTAAACTCGATTATAGGCCTTATGTGTTTGGTTTCCATTTAAATGTAATTTTGATATTTTTTACACTTCTGATTATCGATAAACAAAAATTAGGCACAAACCTTAAGGTTTTGAAAAACTAGCTACACTTCTGCCGTTGGCGGCGTGTGTCAACATGACAATGCTTTGACGTCATTTGTTGGATTTAGCTTTGTTATAACCTCCATGTTGCGACAAAACGGCTATACAGAACGGAGCTCCAACAAATGACGTACAACAAGAGTGATGACTTTTCGCGAATCTTTCTCAAATTCTTTATTGATTGAACACATTTTAAATGAGTTTCAGCAAAGATCACTTGTTGCCGTTTTCGTTCAAGCTGGTATTAAGAGGTGCCTGTTTTTTGCAGACTAGACGTGCGCTCCATAGCCCCCCCCCCCACTACGTTCTTCTTCGTTAAACGGTACAAACATACCGAGACACAAAATGACGTTTAATACGCTTGCGCACATCCGTTGAACTTCACCCTTTGAATCAGGAAGTGAAAAATTGTGCCGATTCTCCTATATAATTACTTTATTTCTTTTCAACAAAAATGTCCTCATAACTCTTTATAACTCCGTCTTGAACGCCAGCTTCAGACTTGGTCACCACTCTGTTATTCCCAAAGCAACTGCTTGTGAGTTCAAATTTCAGGGGAAATGCCTTTAATATTATTGAACTTTCGTGGGATTTTTTTAAGATTTAGAAATAACGTTATGTATCTTTCAACTCCAGAATTTCAAAGTAAATCCAGGATAAACTTCTTCGTCTTCTTGAACCATGGAGAGATTGCCCATTGGATCATATTTTTCCAGAAATGTAAAAATGTGGTTTAAGGCTGATTTTTTTACATAGTAAAAAATACGAGTGTGGGGGAAAAGTTATAAAAGATTTGACTTTAAAATATTACATGCATATTACCGTACACATCAAGTCTCATGTTTTTTTTAAGGTGAGCTTGCTTCTGATTAGTGGATCAACATTACTAAGTTTGCGTAGTTCAACAGTTTTTTCATCACAAAATAGGAGGATGGGTCGGGGGTTCAATGTGGTATGGATTCCCATTTTCATTACTTCTAATTAACTTGCATGCAAGCAATTTAGAGTAACGTGGTAGCCGCGTGGTCAAAGTTGCGAAAGAAGTTTTCTAAACAAACAATAATCATGGTACGCCAAGTATTTCAAAACGCTTTAAACAAAATCACAGCGCTTACAATAAAGTGAAAATCGAGTAATTAGGAATATGTAGATTTGAAGATGTTTTTTAGAAACTTGTTTCAAGTTGTTTCTTGAGCGAACCGACTTAATGTGTGGGGATATTGATATTGATCCATTCCTTAGCAGCAAAGACTGTAAATGTTCCATCGACAGTTGGATTGTGAGTTCTTGGCTGGTTAAACAAAAAGGATCGACATTGGAGCGGAGATTATGTCCAGATTTCCAGATTTTGTTACTTAAATACTTTGTCAAAGTTCATGCTGGGGTCTCACGCTCGTTGCACCCCTTGGTTGTTCAAAAACCAGCAGTTTTGGGGCTGGGGGGAAAACAGATTACGGACATAAACAAATTTGACTTTGCTTGGGTGCCCTCTATGTTTTAGATTTGGACTTAGTCACTTCTGTCATAAGAACATTATCGATTTTCATACCTATTAGTGGACTTAACTCTTTTTCTATGGACATGGGCGGGTCTGGTTTTGAGCCATCGATTTATTATAAACATTAAAAACACATGCTACAAACAGTCGCAAGGAGTACACACATTAGCTTTGAGTTTCCTCATCCAAGTACTTGTAGGTAATAAAACAGACTCTGACCGGAGCTGTTTTGGGTAACTCATCCCAGAGTCTCGGAATTACATGACTGGCACCGCCATCATCGTGCTTTGAGGAGAATGAACTTTAAAATCGTAAATTTTTATGGCGGGTGTTGACAAGTACCCTTTGGATAACACTATCACTTATAATATGAATGGTGTGTTTTTGATCAATGGAGTTCCTGAAACGAGATATGCCATTGAGATGAAATCTTAGAGCTGACGATGTTTTACAATTCGGACATGTAACGGACATGGAAACCCAAACCATAGTATTGAACAAAACATTCCCAAACAGTTACATCTTATGAGGGAAAACAACCTGCCAACTATGTATGCAAAATATGTGATAGATCATGAAATCATGAAATATTAGCAAATTAAACATATTTGGGATACAATTTATGCAAGCATCAGAAACGTTTGAGGTTTGTTTTGGTGATTTTGTGCAACATCGTATATAATTATTTGTGATAAATGTTTGTGACATCTGTTGTTTCTTAAGGGCCACCCTAGATCTTGCATACGAACAACAAGACACACGGTTCAAATAATTCGAAAAAATTGGTTTGCTAAGAATTCTAATTGGATATATATGCTTATAATAACGACCTGGTGAGATTCGTTGTTTTTGTTGAGATGATTACAAGGGGGATTCAATGAGAGTTTTTAGAAACCATTGCATTTGGCTTCGGCCCGCTTTGCCGAAAACCACCATCACTGGCAGTGGAACCCGTATAGTTTCAATTAAAGGAACATTACAGAATTGGTTTTTGCTAACAAAACAGTTGCTGGCAGTGTAAGCACTTTATGTAATCCACCATATACATAAACTGACAAACCTGTAGAAGTTTGAGATCGATTGGCCATCTGGGTCACGAGAAAATAGTGAAAAACCGATTACACATTTGCATGAAATCATATAGATTCAACAAAATGAATAAAACGCTCACTGAGCGATAAACTCCAATCGGAAAATTAGTTTATTAATTTCTCATCAAATATGGCATTTCAGACAGAAATATTTCAAGGGATGTTTTCTACTATCATCATCATTAGACCGTGTAAGTTTTATGTAAATCTGTGATCAAAAAGTATATTTTACAAGTTTTTTTCTTACCAATTCTGTAATGTTCCTTTAGATTATACTAGATACCCGATTGAGCGCAAGGTAAACAGAAGTTGTTGTTGTTTTTTCATTCAAAATAATGAGCATGTTTAAAAACTCATTGGTTTCTAACATATGCTGACTTACTGGGGAGACTATTTTGATGAACATAAAAACACTTCAGCTAGCAGAAGGAGGTCAGCAGCCCAACAAACGATGAACTTTGTTGTGTAACGATTTCAGGTTTTTGTGGAATAAGCAGAGAAACTTCTGGAGTGAATTTTCCTACGAGAGCTAGTGTGAAATAATATTGCGGCCTGACATAAAGTCATTCCCGTCGATTTGTTTCAGGTGAAACCAGATTATTTGAAGGGGCTAGAGCAATTGGAAATTTAAATCAACTTGATCATAAAAACTGTAGGCTTGCATGCATATTCAAGGTACTTTAAAGAGTGTGGGGAAATTAAATTGTAATTTCCTGACTTTTGAATCAACGCGATAAATATCTCATTACTGGCGAATAGTTTATTTTGTCAGGATGTGAACAAAGTCAGTCCCATGGGTAATAGATATTTGACAGTATTTTTAAAGTCTGAGCGACTTGATTTACCATTTTTATACTGTTGCCGCGTTGGGGAATGGCCTAGTTTGTCAAAAATAGCTGCTATTTTGGTTTAAGCCCCTCATTTGCAGTTGCATGGAATTTGATATGAGCGTTTATGTTATAGTACACACAAACCAAAAAAGATTGAAATTTAAATTGTTGTACGAAAATAATTATGAGCGTCTGTTTCAGAAACCCGTTTAGGCCTACGGCTTACAGGTTTAAGTTTATTCCCTCTGAAGTTCAAGCCAATGGAACAACATATTTTTAGGGATTTTTGCTCTTGTCGTTTAACATGGCTTGAGCTGTCGGACAAAATAGCTGATACTCTGGCTCTGTGCATGCTGTCTAAAGATTTCGATAGCTTAGCGCTCAGTCGGGGGTTCAAATCATCAGAAAATATTGATGGATTGTCAAATCAATCAGACGGCGTGCGGCACCAAATTGATGCCGGCTACGTATCGTGTTTCGAGACTATTATAAATAGTTTCCAAATAATAGAAGCCATCTGGATTTTTGACTTTGAACTGCGACAAGCGTTCTGATTTTGTCTACACAGCCAAATGGCACTCTGGCCAATCAAAAGTTGAATAAATCTCCCGCGTGGAGCACGCGGTTTTGAAGCACATCACAAAGTTGTGCGTTCAAAGATGACGTCCTTTACCGTAAAGATGGCCGACTTATATGGTGTAACGACATTAACTATCATGGACCAGTAGCCCGGGCTAAATAAAGGTACAAGTACAGGGCTTGGACTATAACTAGTTATACGTTCGGGCTATATTTGGAAACAGTGGTGTGGTTACGTTTAGGTCTTGATTTACTTTTTGGTGAGACACAGACAGTTCAAATGGAAGGCCTGCAGGTACCATACCGACAATAGTAACTATCACCGTCTTTGGAGGCAGGTTATACATTGTAAACAGTTGCAAGGATACCTCAACAAGACGCCATTTTCTCAAAAGCAAAGAGCCAAAATAACATGGAAGCAAAGTGACGTAACCATGACGTTATAAGTTTGTCTGCACTGTTATCTGAATTAGTTGTTTATTTAAGACAACTATTACTATATCTGTTAAATTCACTTAGCAAGTTGAATTGTATTGTTTTGTACATATTTTTCTGTGTGGAAACCGATTTCATCTCATGAATGGTTGAGATGTATGTTGAGAAAATCAAGATTGGTCTTTCAAGCATGTCACATAGGAAGTTTTTACAATTAAGCTACATCAACGACCACTTATGAAAAACAAATAGCAGAATCATTGTAGTTTGAAGACCTTTTTATAAACCCTTTACACAAAGAAAAAAGTTCTTAAAAAAATAATAAAAAACACAAAAAAAACACCCCACCACTACCACCACCACCACCACCACCACCACCACCACCACCACCACCACCACAACAACAACAACAACAACAACAACAACAAAAGCAACAACAACACCTACAACAACACCTACAGCAACAACAACAGAAAAAAACAGAGGTTCCAAAGTCAAATATATAATTTTGAGAGAGTTATCACGGGAACAGTGTTTCAGAACTCAAAATGCTTAAGATGGAATATTACTCAATACCTTTTCCCGTTGGGATTTATGAACAGAAACACATTCGAAAACGCTCTGCTGTTGCCACTAATAGCTGTTCATATCATACATTTTATAAAGACAGGTTTATTGACGTGTTTAAAAACGTTCAAGGGTGTTTCTTAGGTAATGCTTTTTATCAAATCGGTGATAAGAATAATTGTCACGGTCGCTTAAGCTATTTACGTAACACTTCTGCAATAGTTCTGTATATTTATATGACAATAGTAATTTTATGAAGACCAATATTTATATTTGTTACATTTTGCACAATGTATAATAGAGTTTAAACTATGTAATTCACTATAATGTCGACATAATTAATCGGGTCTTCATCAATATATTATATGTAGAGTATTGATGGTATCGTTAGAATCAATGAGGAAAGTGAAAACTAATACTATAGAGTATGCCCTACCTCACCAAGCGAATGCACACTTACTATGAACAAACTTAGACTACTCGGTGTTACTATACTAATAACTAGTCTCGATATGCACGCCACGCACGCATCGTTAAAAGCAATCACACTGCGTCGTAATTATTTTGAGAGTCGCAAAATGTCCCACCTAAGAGTATAATGTCCATACAATATTAACACTATGGTGGCCCTGAAGTGACATCGCACATCGCAAATATCTTTGCAAATATTTGCGATGTTTGCAAATATTTGCGATGTCGCAAGTATCTTTGCAAATGCCTTTGCAAATATTTGCGACAGCGTAAATATCTGCAAAGATATTTGCGATGTGCGATGTCCCTTCAGGGCCACCATACAACACCAAATGAATTCAGGATAAGGCCCAATGCCATGACTCTGCTTCCGGTACAATCGGCGCTTGCGTCAAAGACACCGGACACCTTTGGTAATTGTCAAAGACCAGTCTTCTCACTTGGTGTATCTCAACATATGCATAAAATAACAAACCTATGAAAATTTGAACTCAATTGGTCGTCGAAGTTGCGAGATAATAATGGAAGAAAAAACACCCTTGTCACAACGAAGTTGTGTGCTTTCAGATGCTTGATTTCGAGACCTCACGCGTGAGGTCTCAAAATCAATTCAAATATTTCACTTCTTTCTCAAAAACTACGTTACTTTAGAGGGAGCCGTTTCTCACAATGTTTTATACTATCAACAGCTCTCCGTTGCTCGTTACCAAGTAAGTTTTTATGCTAACCATTATTTTGAGTAATTACCAATAGTGTCCAGTGCCTTAAACAGAAGGACCCAGTTCTTGGTTTGTAATACGATATTGATCTCAAAACGTTCATAGGGAATAACAGCGTGAGGAGCCGGTCTTCACTGCGTGGTAGTGACCAGGTTGATGGCTGACCGCTGTTAATGGGCCTTGCCGAAGGCGAGGTCCATTAACTGTCATGCATGTGTAGTTTGCACAAGCAAACATCCCCCTAGCCACATACACATGAAAAGATGGCGGCACATTGTAATCGTCAATCCATAAAATGTCAACATTTTTACATGGTTTATTTCGGTTGGACAGTTGATATTAACTTCGCCTCGGGAACTAGTCTGTCAACTTCCCATGGGAAGCTAAAAACCGACTGTCTACCCTCAAACCTTGTTATATTTCTATATTATTTTTACTTACATCTCCACGCGACCAGGGTACATAAGACACTACTGATGTATCATCTGTTAAATCCTATATTATAAGAGATCAATGGATTACGCAGCCAGATCAGAAATTGGCGTTATAAAACCTTGCACCCCAGTATTAATGGTGACCAGTCGCCACAGTAAGCAGGGGACATCGGTGACGTCATAGTGGGGTATTTACAGCGAAAGCTCCTGGTGTAAACGGAAGGGGGATTTATTATCATGGGGAATGCAGTATGTATTATACAAAATATATTTATACATATATTATACTCGGTTTGATGTCGCATTAATGCCGTTAAAGGGGCACGTTGCAATTGAATTTGGGCGCTATTGGGCCATAAAAAGCGTGTTTCTTATCAAATTAAAGTAAAATTTATTGATTTTTATAAATATCCCTTGAAATTGTGTTGTTTTGCTTAATTTCATGACAGAGCACGGACCGTCATTTTGTAAGACCTAATTATTAACTCCACAATATGGCGGACCGTGTTCCGCTGGTTGTATTTCCAGAAGCAATTTTTGATTTTTTATTATTATTTGTTATCACAACTTACTTATTACAACACACTGTATGTGTTTTAGTACACGAACAACTCTTCAAAAGGCTTAATTCAGAACAGCGAAAAGTTATGCGATTTGAAGACAGTGTTTGCCCCTTTAATGGTTTTTGACGCTCAGTTGCATCACCGTTGTCCTTCGATAACAACTCAAGCCTCGCCATGAAAGGCCAATTCGAAAGTCATTTTTGTAGTAAGGTCATCACAGGCATTCAATGTCCACGCACAACGTTCATGACATTATTATTGTGACCTGCTGCGTCAATGTCTCTTTCGGATGAGAATAATTTGTAGTCTACCGAAGGTCTGCCAATAATATTTATTAGTCCGAGACCACCGATCCTGATGTGCACGGTCAGCTATCGCATTGTTACTTAATCCTCACTTTGTATTAAACGCCAGGACACCAGCATTTTGTAATTTCAAATTACATTACGAAGAATAAATTTAGGTAATTAGTTAATAAGTGACTATATTCGAAATGCGGTGTCTGTTGTATCTTTACCTCATTTTAATCCCAACGTTACAAACATAAAGGCTCAACATTTTTTAGGACTTAAAAAAAAAAAACTAACGTAATCAGTGTAATAAAGTTTGACTCTTTTTGAACAACCGGTTTCCTCGCAATTTTGATTTAAAAGGTACAGTTGCATTCCCTTTAACACTTTACAGTACGAACGAGTATATACTGCCTTGTATTTTCAATATCATAATAAATTAACCTGATAAATTAACATTTAATGTGATTTCTTGCCAGGTTACTCCCACGAAATTCACTGGGACCGTGTTTTATAGATGTTAAAGTGGGCCTCCAAGGTCAAATTCAGTTTTGTGATGCACTCATTTTCCAATAATAGATAGAGTCCTCGTGAACGTGGTTGGAAAGGCTCCAAGTCTCTAAGCCTCACGTTAAAATAGTGATAAAGTACCATTTTAGTTGATACTCCATCGTAGCAAAATTTGTAACGTGACGTCATCGAACAGCAAAAACAAGTGGGTCTGTACATTCCAAAGAGGAATTTTTGTGTGCCAGTAGAAAGGTCAAGTTTTTTTTATTTGAAATGTGACGTCATCGAAAGTTTTTGGGATGTTTTTACAGTAATTGCACTTGAATGGTTTGACACCGTTTTAACGAATTGAGGTTAGAGACCTGTAATCTTGTTTACATCGTCATACGGACTCTATCTGTTAGATCACAAAACTGGCATTTACCTTGGAATCCTCGTTTAAACAGATAGAGTAAGATATCTCTAAGCAGGTAAACAGGTTTGGACACGATCGCCACCTGGGGACGTGTCTTTCTTTCTGGACTCCCCATTGACCTACAGCCACGGGTTTTCTTCACCGCACGCGCAACCCTGGTTAGCGAAACGAGAAAAGATCCCAGCACAGCCTAGTTACGTAAATCCCCTTCTGCAGATCGTTGAATCAAAATACAAGGTAGCTATAGGTACACGTTGCCTGAATCGGCCGAGTTGGTTTATAAAAAGCGTTTGTGAACCGTTTGTTATAAAATGCATACGGTTAGAAAGGTGTGTTAAAAGGAGAATACAATGATCCACACAAATATGCCTCGAAATTGCGTGGTGTTCCTTTTACATCGGGAACTAACATGGTCGGCCATTTTATGGAGTCAAACTTTTGACTTCACAAAATGGCCGACCATGTTAGTTCCCGATGTAAAAGGAACACCACGCAATTTCGAGGCATGTGGATCATTGTATTCTACTTTTAAAACATCTTTCTAACCATATGCATTTTATAACAAACGGTTGTACCTTTAAACACAACGACTTAACAAATGCAGTTTTTAAGTGGCGCTCTACACCATGAAATCGTGGAGGATCGCGTTTCGTCGTCATATTTCGACGTGCTGTCACAATCTCCGATTCGTTTGAAAGATCAAAATCGACAAAAAAGATACGGTTAATTCGAAAACTTTACCGCTTACTTTAGCCTCAGTTTTGATGTCGAGGACACCCTTAAGATTGATGCTTCTCGGCATAACTGAATTAATGGTGTTTTGAAAGTAAACGATTTACTGGTTGATGGGCAAGTAAGTGCAAATTGTTCCACGGATGGTATGTTTTTTTTTTTTTCATTGTAAACTCTGGAGTGTTCTTAATTCGGAATTCTGTTTTTAAAACGGGAAAAAATACTGAAATAGCGCCTTAATAAAAAAAAAAGAAGAAAAATACAATCTTAAACGGGCTGTGTCGTCATGATCAAAGCACTGTGGCTGTACATGGATTTATGAACTCCACCCAGTAACTGCTTGCGCACGCGCACTCTCCATATTATTGTATATGATGCGGCGCGAGGGCGTGCACATACTTAACTGGTGAGAGTTCATAATTCCATGTACAGCCACAGGCCTGCTTTGATCATGACGACACAGCCCCTTTAACTTCTTTTGTCTTTTTCTTTTCTCATTATTTTATGTGATATCCCAAATTCCTTAAAACGTCGTCGGAAGGGGGTGTAGAAATTAATTTAACTATCTAAGGTGTTTCACTTTAACTAGTTATATAATTTATCGACTTATGAGTTACGGTACCCAAAACATTTTAAAGTAGTTCGAATTTCAGTGGAACACTTTAGAACGCTAGGTGGCAGCAGACAGGTAAATTGCTATAGTTTACGTAGTTCTGAGCGTGCGCACATTTTCGAAGGGAATGGACTTTAATACTTGGGTAAATTTATTGCCAAGCCATCATTAAATCATTATTCTTTTAGCACCTGCAACACGAAGTTGCAAAACTCGGGGTTGAAAATTCTTCAACAGTATAGTTACATCGGCGTTGACACATGAATTACCAAGTATACACTGGCAGCCTGCTGGATGCGTCTGCTGACAGCACTGATGCAGTCGGTGGTCTCGAGTATAACGTAGCGTTTGACAGGGCAACGGATATAACACTGTTGTCAGATAGTAAGAGCAAATAGGCGAAGATTGAGTGGCAATAAGTGCTGTCGAATAATTTTGGTTTTTGTAGGTTTTTTTTGCTTTTACATTTTGTAGACGGTTAACTCTGCTGTATGGTAATTTATATCATTCACTCTAGCATCAACGTCACACTCACACGCGTCTGTGTGCCACGCTTGCCATTGTGGGAGTCCAAACGCCAAGTGTCTTGGAAATGCGAATTACACTGCGTATAAGACCGTGTCCAGAATGGTGGATGTATCTATGGCTGTGGCTATAGCTGCGGCTGTTGATAATGGTGTCACTACGGGCATCCTATGCTTCAATAATGTTTGTTCACGTGACGATCCAGCCACAGCCGCAGCCTCATCCGCTAATTCGGACATGGCCTTACACACGGAGACTTCCAAGATCATTGCTATGATGACGTCAGGTGAATTGGGTCAATAGCAAATCCGGACTTGCTTGAAATTAACAGAAATTGAGACAAAAGAGTGTCTCTGCTTCAGTTCAATTAAACTTCGGGCAGTACCGTAGAACGCCGGGAGTGGTGGTGGTGGCTGGTTGGGAATGGGACAATTAATAGACCTTTATGCACATGACGTAGTTTGAGTAGGGCGCTTTCGGCTAGAGATCAAAAGTTGATATCCCATTGGCTGATCCTGTGCACCGCGTCGTTGGAAATGTAATACTAAGTGATTACAAAATATGAAAATGAAAAAAAGTCACAAACATAACGAAGAAAACCGGAGAGTTAAACTTGAACTCGACTTCCAAATGCAATAGCCTTTTTCTTTGCAGTCTATGGTCGCTGAGGCGTCAGCGTCGTCCATAAACTGCGACGTGCGTCAATCTTACGCCCTTGCGACCATCGCGCGTCGTTAGTGGTTGCACAAAATATGTGGGCGTGTATCCGCAAGCATTTCTAAAAAGTTTAGATTGAATAAACATCCTTGTCCAAGAGTTGTATTTTAGTTTCAATAATAATTATATAAACACTAAAGCTCTTCTAATAATTGTAATGTGTTTTTGGTCGTTTTTCATAAATGTTTTCAGAAAAAAAAGTGTTTTCTCGTTTCGATACGCGCGAGACTTACACAGTCATAGTAGAACAAGGGATCGTCATTACTGAAATGTAATTGGAACTCAATACTAAACACAAATGGCGTGCGCTGCGCACTAGTCTTTTGGTGATATACCTTTCCACTTTGAACAAACACGGAGACTATTACCAGTCGGTACCAACAAAAAAAACTTCGCTTCGTCCAAGGCATAGCCTCTCACGTGCATTGATATAGCGTGTGAAAGAAACGAAATCGTGCGCTTTCATGGTTCCCTGTTGCGAGAGTACGCACAAGTCACGTGTGGCTCTTGGCTGGCGATGCAGTGTTGGAGATTAGCATTTTCAGTAATCCGGCCGTAGCCTCTGCCGAGGTCATATCTTTGGACACGGCCTGCGAATTTTACGTTCGATTTGTCATCATTATTTACAACTTGTATCCATAATCTGAATACATAAAGTGTTTTTTGTCGATTACTCATGAATAAGTTATAAATAAAATATTTAAATTTGGTTCGGTAATTCACTTTTATACGGCTGAAAGTAAAAGTAACCCAAAAGATCACGTGATTTATCCGAACCACATTTCGTTTTTTTGAAAAATGCTCGAAAACGGCAAAATTTGATGGCTTCTTTTGGAACCGTTCTTCTTCATTCCGGGAAGACCTTTGGAGTAAAGTTTTACTAGTTTGTAGCCCAAATAGCCCAACGAAGCCGGTGTGTCCCTTTAACAAATCTTAAACGTTGTTTTTCACTCTTCACCGTATACCGTACACCCCTGAGACGTGAGGAAGACGCGATGGTCGCCCCAAGCATAACCATATGATCAAATTGACAAATTATCATGGTAACTATGAACATAAAGACGAGTTTTTCACAGAGCAACGTCACATCTTGAGGTTGTTTGCATGGTATCGTATTTCCATTTATGATGTTTGCAATGGAATTCTCCGGATAACGACGATAAATGCCATGAGGGCTCAAGTTACTCCCTGCGCTTTCTCGTGCTCCAACTTGATGTTTTTTCATCAGCAGGCTGGGGGAACGACGAACTTTTGTGGTTGACTTGGAGGGCTGAAAAAAGGAGACATATCATTACCAACCCCCCCCCCCCCGAGAATCTTAACCCATGGTGTGGATCTGGCGGTGGTTCATATGGGTGCACCTAGCCTTGATTGCAAGGCTGTGTAATAGTTTGCTTACTATAAAGCTAAAAATGTGCATAACCACAGCCGCACGAATGCGATGCCCGAATGCAATGCAACTCATTCGGCGGCTGAGGTTTTAGTATCCTTGCTCTATGGTTTTAGGCGGAGTACTTGTTTACACAGCCTTGATATCAAGGCTAGGGTGCACCTCACTAAATAGGGAGAAAACAGGGCGTCGGCCTCATTAATATTTTGTTGCCCCCAAAATAGTCTATATTTAAGAGCCAAGTAAAAGTGGCAGAGTGTGAAACTGTTGCCCAATCGTGACCTGGGAGTTGTTGACTTCCAACTTGAGGTATTTTAGATGAAATATGCCCTGAAAAAGTGGTCCTACTTGCCGAGGGGCGAAGGGAATTGTTTTTTAAAGATTGATGCTTGGACATTTGGAAATTTACACAGGTGTAGGGGTGTTTTTAGTTGGAGGGAAGAACAACTCATAGGACCTTGGGTATCCCGATACCAAATTGAGTACAGGATGAAGGTTCAAGAGTCAATGAAAAATGTTCTCTTTACAGTAAAAAAAAAAAGCTGTAAGACTTCTAAGTACGTTTAAAGTCGTGTTTAATATTTAGCATTTTGCACTGTATGCTACGGGAGTGTATTTAGTGGGATGGGACAAGGGTCGACACAATGTCTAACGGCCGATCCCCGGGCGATTTCTTTTCGGACTTTTACCTGTCAGCTCTTCTTGCCAAAGTATACACTCGTGCCCACGACTCACCCGAATCAAAACAGAGCATGTAGGTGTAGCTAATATTAACTTTAGTAATGAAATCAATCTAGATGTGATCCCCTTTTATACCGAATTCCCAATCAATACGCCGAGTCCGCAATGGGTCGGCCATCAGACGGCATTAAATGACGTCTGTCTCTTTCGGTACTGTAGATCTGAACTAGTCCTTGAGCGTTCGGTCTCTATTGATATGCCTCTCGGTAATGGGTTTTATAATATCCATCAATAATGTATTCCATATAGAGTTGCCTCTATATATACAGATATTGAAGATACTGCATTTCTAATAGACAAGCAGGGAATTTTGTTGTTTACGAAATTGACTGCTGAGGGCTACTTCTTCCTAAGACTTGATTAGTTGAGCTGCTTCGGGAACACATTTTTTCCCTGATGGACTAACGGTAGGTCGTTATGCGAGAAACGCGTTAATTCTCATTAAAGAAACTTGACTAGTGCCCAATTTCATAGCGCTGCTTTATAAAGCAGAAAATATTGTCTAACATTTTTTTCTGCTGAGCAGAAATCAGCAGCATACCGGTCACAAACTGTACATGTGATATGGTAGTGTTGCCGGTAACGTTATTCTGGTAAGCATATTAGTTTGTTGTGCTTAGCTACTTTGAGTGCTTAAGCAGCTCTATGAAATTAGGCCCAGAACGTATTCTGAACAATGTTGATGAAGGAAACCTGATACGTAACCATCACCGCTGTCAAAGTTAACTCTGTCCTCTGCCTCCTTACCCCCAAATGGGCGGAGACAGGATTTGTAGACAAGGGGAGTTTGTCCACTCATCCCAAAGTATTGCAGGGAAATTAAAAATACGCTTTATAGCGAAATTTGAAATGTGACGTCGTGGACATCGAAACAACTGAAGTCTGTACAACACAAAGAGGACTTTTTTGCGAGTAAAAAAATAGAATCAAATGCTGTTGGATTGAAGAACATCATTAAAATTAAACTAAAAACTTTCTGCACAAAAACGTACAGACCATTGTATTTGAAGTGTGGATTTTGAAGTATTTGGATGTTGACGGAAATTGCACTTGGGGGGTATCAGAAGCAGTGGCGTTTTATACCATTTTAACGTGAGGTGAGAGACTGGTAATTTCTTCCCCCACGCTGATGAGGACTCTAACTATTGGAGAATGAGTGGATCCTAAAGCTGAATTTGACCTTGGATCCATTTTGTAATAATCAAGTGTCATGTTTCACTCACAAGTACGCTCGTTTGCCGCAGCGGTATGATTTGAGAATTGCTAAACTCTCTCACTGCTTGCTAAAAGTACGCTGGCGATTGAGAATGCTTTATACACGCTGTGGAGCAATTTGTTTTTAATTATTTCAAGCAGAAAAGCAAATTATATATATTGCGTTTCTTGACATTTCTCTCCAAACATGGATTGCCTATCAGCACAATAACCGATATGCAGCTCCGGTGTGGACTATATAGTTCACTCGCTGTAGGACTAAACTAGATTGAGCGAAATCACAAAAGGGCTTTTCGGTTCATACAATGGTTCGAAATTACACAACCTATAATGACGAAGTCTTTCTGCTGGTGGCATTGTGTCCCTTGAAAAACGAAAATCCCTTAAACAACAAAAATCCTGAAATTCACTACCCAATAAAGGCAATTCCTCACTCATGAAAAGACATGGCCGTGGCTTACAAGAAACACAACAGATATCCTGAGCTTCGTTGTATGAGACCACAAATATGAGGGGAAAATGCAATCCCATATCTGATAAGTCTGCATAATAAAATTAATGTAATATTTAAATATCTCTGCTTTTTATTTATTTATTTATTTATTATTATTTTTTTTTTTTGCATTTTGTGTACATGCCTTTTGTTTTAAAGGTTTCTTTTTCAGTGTAAATTGCATTCTCATTTATTATATGTCAATCTTTGTGTCATTTTTAATTGTATGGCTATCCATAGAAATATTTCTCTGGATGGTTTCCGATGTTATGAACTTTATAGTTAGTGATATTTCAGATTAAAATTTACCTATTTGATCAATTACAAATCTAGTGTGTTGTAAAGGTTTTTTGCGCTGGCTGTGCAGACAAAGTTTAGTTTTTGCCTGCTGTATCATTGCCTGCTGTTTCAATAAGAATGAAAGATGGCATAATATTATGGTATTTTGCAGAAAACTTTGGAACGATTTTCGGAGCTTCATAAATTTGTTTTCATAACGAAGTTTAACAGTTAGTTGAGCGAAAACAAATTAACGGAAATGCTATTTAAACTTGTTTATAATGTGTTTAGTTGTCATTTAAATGTATTTTTGACGGGCGTTTACACTTTTAGAATTGAATCGTTTTTACACAGTTTCTTGGGTGCTGGGATTATGTGCCGCTGGTGGGTGTACGGTGAAACATCCAAATCCGATTTCCCCCAATTTCTAATACAGGGGGATCGTTTCGATCGTTGACAACACTCGATCAAATTGTGAGCTGACCCAAATAATGATTTGCAGCACACATTTCACAGATAACTATAGGAATGATTTGTCCCTGCGCAACGTGAGCTACAATTCTTTGGGCGTCAGGGCCTCATTTAGCCACCTGCATGTCCACCTGTTTCAGGGCAGTCAAACTCGATCAGCTGTCTGTCCTGTAAAACTAAGCTGCTGCAGTATTCACACTCATGGCGTTTTATAACATTTTAACGTGAGGTGAGAGACTGGTAATTTCATCTCCCACGCTAATGAGGACTCTAACTATTGGAGAATGAGTGGATCCTAAAGCTGAATTTTACCTTGGATCCATTTTTTAATAATCAAGTGTCATGTTTCACTCACAAGTACGCTCGTTTGCCGCAGCGGTATGATTTGAGAATTGCTAAACTCTCTCACTGCTTGCTAAAAGTACGCTGGCGATTGAGAATGCTTTATACACGCTATGGAGCAATTTGTTTTTTATTATTTCAAGCAGAAAAGCAAATTATATATATTGCGTTTCTTGAAATTTCTCTTCAAACATGGATTGCCTATCAGTACAATAACCGATATGCAGCTCCGGTGTGGACTAATAGTTCACTCGCTGTAGGACTAAACTAGATTGAGCGAAATCACAAAAGGGCTTTTCGGTTCATACAATGGTTCGAAATTACACAACCTATAATGACGAAGTCTTTCTGCTGGTGGCATTGTGTCCCTTGAAAAACGAAAATCCCTTAAACAACAAAAATCCTGAAATTCACTACCCAATAAAGGCAATTCCTCACTCATGAAAAGACATGGCCGTGGCTTACAAGAAACACAACAGATATCCTGAGCTTCGTTGTATGAGACCACAAATATGAGGGGGAAAATGCAATCCCATATCTGATAAGTCTGCATAATGAAATTAATGTAATATTTAAATATCTCTGCTTTTTATTTATTTATTTATTTATTATTATTATTTTTTTTGCATATTGTGTACATGCCTTTTGTTTTAAAGGTTTCTTTTTCAGTGTAAATTGCATTCTCATTTATTATATGTCAATCTTTGTGTCATTTTTAATTGTATGGCTATCCATAGAAATATTTCTCTGGATGGTTTCCGATGTTATGAACTTTATAGTTAGTGATATTTCAGATTAAAATTTACCTATTTGATCAATTACAAATCTAGTGTGTTGTAAAGGGTTTTTTGCGCTGGCTGTGCAGACAAAGTTTAGTTTTTGCCTGCTTTGGAACGATTTTCGGAGCTTCATAAATTTGTTTTCATAACGAAGTTAAACAGTTAGTTGAGCGAAAAAAAATTAACGGAAATGCTATTTAAACTCGTTTATAATGTGTTTAGTTGTCATTTAAATGCATTTTTGACGGGCGTTTACACTTTTAGAATTGAATCGTTTTTACACAGTTTCTTGGGTGCTGGGATTATGTGCCGCTGGTGGGTGTACGGTGAAACATCCAAATCCGATTTCCCCCAATTTCTAATACAGGGGGATCGTTTCGATCGTTGACAACACTCGATCAAATTGTGAGCTGACCAAAATAATGATTTGCTGCACACATTTCACAGATAACTATAGGAATGATTTGTCCCAGCGCAGCGTGAGCTACAATTATTTGGGCGTCAGGGCCTCGTTTAGCCACCTGCATGTCCACCTGTTTCAGGGCAGTCAAACTCGATCAGCTGTCTGTCCTGTAAAACTAAGCTGCTGCAGTATTCACTAAAGCCTGTTATTGAAGTGAAGGCCCTTCTTGAACCCAAACTTATCTGAAAGGGAAGCTCTTTCTGATGATATTGAATACAGTAAATATATTGCAATCAGTGTGTTTCTATTAAAGGCAGGCGTAGTAGTCATCAAGTTTAGACCGACTATTTTCAAATCCTTAAGTCTATGTGTTTGTATTTTTAGGTCAAAATCAGGAAGACAAACCCTTGGGATTTAAACAAATGGAATCAATGCTAGATTTTGAAAAATTGTGTTACATGTTTATTCTCAACTTATATTTTAAGATCAATACAAAAAGTATTGGTTGTGCTGTTAACAATCATCTGTGTTAATTCGATCTTAAAGAAAACTTAGGTACACCACTTGTATGGTTGGCAAAACAACTGATGCCGTACAGTGCATGTACATGTATTGTTAAAGTCATGATAAAGTTTTTGAGTTAATTAAACCTCGGGGTTTTTGAAACTCGCGTTAGGTTTTAAATTATTACCAGCAGTGCTTGAAGAATATACTTCTTCTTTGTATATAATAAATCACTCTCGAGACCCGCTGCTATCTAACATTTTTGAGGCTTTTCTTTTCGACGTAGCCTAAGAACTGTTCTCTTTCCGCTGCAACGCGTACATACTGCACAGTGGTATAAAAACACCACTCACTCCCACACATGACGTCACACAGATTTACCAGAGAATGATGACGTCGCGGGTTTTTTCGCGAAACTAAACGAAAAGCTTGGGGCAAGTTCGGATGGGCGACTAGAGTGACTAGACTAACCAGAAACAGTGTGACAGTGTGTGACGTAGCTCTCGAATTGATCGACTATGCTCCAGTGCATGGTCGAGCTTGTCACGGCTATGAAGCAATACTATGCCTAAAAATAAACGCATTTTCTTCAACTGAGTTCAATCGCCCTTTTACGTGTATGCTTTGTCTCAAATGTTTGTCATTAGAACAAAGAGTATGCTGTGAAAATAGTCTGGTCCTTGATGTGTGCCGGATATAGATAGCTTGAACTTGTACCTTGGGTACTGTGAACACGACTGCAATGAGTACCACGTATAGGTCTACACCCAACCTCGTCCCAATGGTTTACTTTATTTCCAACCATGTTTACAATAGTAAACGGAAAATCCTTACTTGGACAAACCAAATGTTAACCTTTGTCAAAACAGCCGGCCGGCAACCAATGTACAAACAGGCTATTAAATCTGGTACCGGACCACAAGACTATGACGAAGATGTGAATTTCGAAAAGCAGCCAGACTATTCTAATTTGCATACGTATCCACAAATTTTGGATATATGCAAATGATCCAATACCAGGGTGAGAGAGCAGTCAACCTCGTACTGCTCGACACACCCTGGGGACGAGGTTGATCTACACCCTCAAAACTCCTGGGTCAGAATTGACCCGGATTCCGGGTCCCGTTGAGCCTTTTCTGGGTTAGTCAATCCCGCAATCTGAGTCAAAATTGCCCAGAAGTGGGTCAAACTGACACTGAATTCCAGTTAATTTCAATTTCTAAAACAACTTTCCGGGTCAGCCTGACCCCCCCCCCCCCCGTTCGGGTCAATTCTGACCCGGCAGTTTTCAGAAGGTAGGTGAGTACTTCTTTGATCGAGTACATTCTTATTACAGCTTGTCTCAACCTCCACAAAATATCAACTGTATGTAATGGAAAACAAGCAGACAAAGGTAGATGAGTACACTGAAAAACAAACAGTTTAATTGAAAAAACCCTTGAACCATGTATAGTCTCGCCAGCATTTAAACGTTTTTTGCACTGCTTTATCGTTGAAAGGAGAGTTTGAAAATCACGCCCGGGCTCCACCGTTGGAATACTTTTTTTTGTCAGCCTATTAGATCGTAAAGAAGGTAAGCTATCGTAAATCAAAACAGTTCTTTCTAGAACTAAAATAATGAAAGCATACGTTTCATGACGGGTAAACTCCGAGTAAGGTATACGGTGTTCAGTAAACGGGACGAAAACTCAAGTTTCATGTTTGCAAGTCTAAATTGAAATGGAAAACCCACAGAATGAGTTTTCTTACAGACAAAGAAGTCAAAAAATGACATGAAAAGCAGTAAGTCTAACTATTTGTTTAAGGTTAAACTAACGCGGAGTGCTTTCTATAAAGCAGAAGTGGGTCTTTTTGAATCGTCTGTTGTACAGTCACCTCGTCCATTTGAATCAATAATGTCAAGTGATGTGTAAATTTGCCTCCTGCCCCATTTTCTGCTCAGTTTCTTTCAATTAAAGTGCTCATTCTGTCCGAAAAGTGATGGTGCAATTAGTGTCCAAGCACATAGGTTAAAAACACTTTCTACTGTAATAGGACGTTCGTGGACACTTTTATTAAATACGCATATAGTTTGAAGCCTTCTACGCGAGGATAAGAACACTTGAACCAACAGTCAAGTTTGTGTCAAGTCTGAATTATGCACAAAATGTCATGCTGCGGCTCATGGGGACTCGATCAGGCTTGTGGGTGAAAAAAAACTACGGTGCTCCAAGGGTGCCATACCACTTTATAAAATGGAGTCTACTTGCCAGGTGAACTTTACTGAAATTGAGGTCGACTCACCACTGGGACGACTCAGTGAAACTATGATTGCACGTCGACTTGCATAGTTTCAGTGCGTCATCTTGACGAGATGAATTAGCATGGCAAGACAACGTCTTTAGATGCTTTATGACAACTAGTCGACTTACTCCGTGAAATAGGTCGACCTGGTCGGTAGAGATTATTTAGTTATCCGGGTGAGTGGAATGGCACTCAATGAGCATCGTAGAAAACGGAAAACGCTTAAAAAAACAATGTAGGATCATTGAAATTCTCAGAAGTGCAATTGTACAACACTGTAAATAGCATAACGGACTGGTCCACCACAATGAAAATCATCAAATATTGTAAGCATACTTTGTAGACAGTATCGTTCAAGACTTGTATCGTGTGGAGGTTGTGGTCACCTTTAATGTAAAAATGTGATGGAATGGTTTATGGAATGACGGGTTGCATAATTAATCGTTTGTATTGGAAAGTTTGGGGACTAAACAAATTAAAACTTACTCGGTATAAAGAGCACTGGAGAGCTGTTGATAGTATGAGACACTGTTAGAAACAACACCCTTTGAAGTAATGTAGTTTTGGAGAAAGAGGTAATCTTTTATTCAAAATTTGAATCTGAGAAAGG
The DNA here is from genome assembly GCA_032158295.1 of Pycnopodia helianthoides. Lineage (NCBI taxonomy): Eukaryota > Metazoa > Echinodermata > Asteroidea > Forcipulatida > Asteriidae > Pycnopodia > Pycnopodia helianthoides. Next base: position 23,562,271 of record CM063243.1, read on the forward strand.
CTTCAGGCATGAAGCCTTTAAGGCACACATTTCGATGAAACATTGCTATGTTTTTTCTTTTATTATTTTCTTGCAACTTCGGCGACCAGTTGAGTCCTAGTTTTCACATGTTTGTTATTTTATGCATATTATGTTGGGATTCACCAAGTGAAGATATCTGGTCTTTGACAATTACCAAAAAGGATACCCTGCCTTTTAGGGGATGTGTAATCACAATATTGTTTTGAATGTCTTTATTGTTCAAATACACATCCACCAGAAATAGTCAGGGCATATACAGGCTATCAGTTTCATCTTACTTTGTAGTGAATGCTATAGCCCTGATGACTTTACCATCCAGAAGTCAAATCAAACACCTGCTTTTTTGCCTAGTTCTGTTGGACTGAGGACGACGCACAGTCAAAGTTATATCACTTTATTGTCTCCCATGATGGAGTGCAACAGCTACGATGTTGAGTAGCCATAATTATTTAGCATGATGAATAGATATTTAAAGAGTGCCGGAGGATCCATTGCGAACGAACTTGCGGGATTAAGGGGCATTGAAAGAGATATCGACTTGCAAATTTAATGAGCACGACGCTGCAATTTACAGGCACTTTTTGTTGCTGCACTTTAAGAATCTTGTGCAGAGGTGCTCACGTGGCAGTAGGCCCTATACCTGATTTTGTTTAGTCGCTTCGACTCGTTTATACACGCCGGGGGCGAGGATCTTTAAACTCATCAACAGTATTAAATGCGTTGATACTTCGACAGTGGATTTGTACTTGTTAGAACTTGTTGCTGCACTTTAAGAATATTGTGCATATTGTGCCACTTATTATATTAACAAGTGCCAGTAGGCCCTATATCTATTTTTGTTTGGTCGCTTCGAGTCGTTTATACACGCCGGGGGCCCGGCCGACTTCTGGGTCATTAAAAATTGCGAGAATCTTCAAACTCACCGACAGTATTTTATGCGTTAATACTTCGACGGTGGATTTGTACTTGTTAGAACTTAATTTATATTTACTAATCCTGCAGCTTATCAAAGAGCTTGTAAGACTTGGACAATAACTTAAAAAGTTAACAACGCGGTGTGTTTGATAATTTATTCAAAGCTAAACCGCTTTCAATGGAATCTCAACTTTAAGCTTAACTCGTCCGGCAGCTGAAGAAGAGGTCAAGGTGACCCACAAAAAGCATCAGATTCGGTAAATGTTAACTAGATTTCTGGTCCTTTAAATGTTTTTCATTCGATTCAAACAGCTCAGAAAAATTGTTTATTTATTTATTTTATGCTGGTATTATTTTATTTTAAAAATTATGATTTTAGGCCTAAATCAATATTTGAAGGATTTTTTCAGCCTGAAAAAGTATATAATGTAATTTTTGTCCTGAAAAGTGTGCACGCCAAGGGCCATACACTCTAAAATCTCCCGGACCAGAATTGATCTGTTTCCGGGTCCCGTGGGCCTGACCCACTTCTGGGTCGGTGTCAGCCAGAAGTGGGTCAACATGAGTTCCCCTCTTTTTATTGAACCAGTTTCCGGGTCAGCTTGACCAAGGAACGGGTCAGGCCCAGTGGGACCCGTGATCTGGGTCGATCTGACCAAGGAAGCTTTTAGAGGGTAGAGGCCCGTGCTTTCACTCCGTCGGCGTTGCCGATAATGCATCGGGAATCGGGTGTGCCCAAAGTGTCTAACGCGCACAAAATACTATGCCGTAAGCCCGCGTGCTAAAAGCATAAAGAGAAGCTGCAGTTGAACTATTCTTACAATCCAATTGGTCAACTCGACATAATTGCAGCATTTCTCGGAAACTCGATCACCCAATTTGATGAAATTTGTAATCATATTGGAATAACCTTTATAAAAAAAAACCTAGGAAACAAGTTAAGAAAATTTTACGTCGCGAACTAACACAGTCCGCCATTTTGTGGAGTCAAATTTCGTTTGGTTCTACAAAATGGCGGACCGTGTTAGTTCACAAAATAAAAGGAAAAACACACAATTTCGTGGTATATTTGTATTGATCATTATATTCTGCTTTTAAAACATATTTCCAACCATATCCATTTCACAACAGACGCTTTTTTATAGCCCAAATCGCCAAATCTAAGGCAAGGTGTCCCTTTAAAGAAAAACTGCATGAACAAAATGTAACATCGGTCAACTTTAATTCAGAAAACTTACTTCTTTAAAATGTCATTTTCCGTGTCTGGCATTTTCCACTTCCAGCCTGGATTTAATAATAGCTCAATATTTCGATTCACATGAAATTAAATCTCATGCGGGGGGTTGGGGATTCTGTGGGAGCCTCGGGTCGCAAGGATTTATTAATACTACAAAATATGAATCGACTGTTTTCAATCTAAAAAGAGCGAATGGTAAAAACATTACATTCATGTATGTGTTTCACATGTACAATAGTCAATGCGTTGGTTTTGATATACACTAGATATTTTGCCAACTTGTCCAAGGCAAAAAGCTACTCAATGTTACCCGGATTAATTTTCGCTGAGCACTACCTAACCAAATAAGAAATAGATGATGAATTCGCTGTGTTTGTTCGGGGGTGGGGGCAATCGTTCCTGAGTGATACACATCCCCTTAGATCCACAACAATGGAGACACTAAAATAGATACAATTATGAAAGCTTGTTACGGAAAAGAATAAAGGTGTTCGAACCTTGAGATGTTGACTCGAAAAATAACCACTCTTGAATATAATTGTATTCATTAGTTTGACTTACTGACGGATGATAACTCATCTATAGGCAATTTATGCATAGGGAATTATAAACTCTGCTTGTCGGGCGTCATTCTCTCAACGATCTCTGTTAATCTCTGTAAAAAACGTTGCTTTAGAAGAAAAAAAAACATCGACGTATGTTAGTCCATTATAGATCATTATGAAAATATGGTGTTCGCAGAAAACTGTCCAGACTTTAGTTCATATTAATTGCTGTTGACTACACACAATTTTAACATTATTAATTATTCTGCATTAGCCGCGCCTTACTCAGCCCGTTGAGGGCGCTAATCAGGTCGTTGATGGGTGCACCCACAGAGTTGTCTAATATTATAACTAGAGAGAGCACTCTTATTACACACATGTAATCACGCTGGTCCACCATGGGTTTGAATCCGTAAAGTACATTTCAAAAAAAATTACCTCTAACAAAACTGTTGGTTGTGTGAACTGGTGCGTGACTTGTGTTATACGATGGGTCAGAATCATGTTCTCAATGGCAATCAATGCTTCTTGGGCCGTGTCACATGGTTAAGTACGCCCTCAAGTTCTAATATATGTGTCCTAGAGAAATCTGTCCCCTGGAGATTCTGTACTCCATGGGAAATTAACGTCAGCTGAAGGAGGTGATTCAAAAGAGGGCGCTATCAGAAGAAGTTGGTACACGGTGTGCCGTATGCGCGTGCCGTATGCAAATTTATTTTCTGCAGCACACGTCGGCTATGGAGTCAACAGTTAAGGGATAGGGAAGAACAACTATCTCTTAACTGTTGACTGTATTGACGAAGTATGCTGCAGAAAAAAAAAATGCGTGCCGTTATGGTGGGGGGGACACACATAATCTCCGGGGACAGAATCTCCAGGGACAGAATCTCCTGCCACACTGGTGTAGCAGGCGATTCTGTCCCGGCGGCGATTTGTTTTCTGCAGCACACGTCGGCTACTTCCCTATCCCTTAACTCTTGACTCCATAGCCGACGTGTGCTGCAGAACATAAATTTGCGTCCCGGCGAATGTATAGAAATAACGTCCGACAGCGCCCTCTTTTGACTGAACTTCCTTCAGATCATGTTTGATTTACCGTATTGGGAAAAACACCATCAGACCAGAGGACAAAAAAGACTATGACACTGGTGCTTCATTTGCCGAACTAAAGATGCAAACTTAGTAGAAAAGGGGTACAATCCCGTGCAGGTGAAATAATTCCATGTTGCTTTCACACGAAGGAGGTTTATATCGTTGGAGGTCCTGGATTCGATGTGTCACGCATAATTAAGGCATAGGTTTTACTTCACTGCGCGCGATGTAAACAACCCCTAGAGACGAAGTAACATGTTCTACTTGCCAAACATCGAGTCTCCTCTCCCTCGACCAAAACTTAGAGATAGTACAAAGGTTCCTACGGAAAGTTGTACTTGTAAATACAACAAGTTTGAGTATTTGAGAACTTAGGTACACTTAATGTTATACTGTCAGGGTCATAAATATTTGTTGTGGCCGCCTAAAACAAAAAATCCAATTAACAATTGTAGGCATCAAAGATCGGTGCTTGGTATGAAAGTTGCAACGTTCTCCCAGTCCTTATAGATGTTTTCATACTTCTAATAAGCACAGGAAGGTAAATAGTACATCAGTCGATGCATTGCATTAGGTTTTTTGGTGTTTTTTTTTCAATTCAAAGAAAAAGCCATGGTACCTTGAAAACTGGTCACAGGAGGATAGGCTATACATTGAATCGCGATCGGGACCACGTGTACGTGTCATTCCTGAACTCGTGTTAGTCTGGGTAACGTTGTCGAATTGCATATTGAAGTTGAATTGACTTTAGTGTTTCAGGTTTACACCGATTATTATTAATTTTTTTCAGAGCATTTATTTTATTATTATTATTATTTTTTTTTAATACAAAAATGGTGGAAAAAAAGTTGCTACCACCACAGTCCACTCCCTGACATTGGAAAAAGAGCAGAAGAAATTCTTCCAGAACGTCGAGGACGAGATCTGTAAAGATCAGAACTAAAAGTCCACCCATACCGATATATCTCATAATACAAATGCCTCAAACCATTGACTAAAATGTTCGCTTTAAAACATGTTACACATGTGTATTCATTGCAAAAACGAGTGAGCAAAGAAGTTGAACGAACTATAGTCTGATGGATAAAAATGCATGAGAATAAAAAGTACATTTTGAAATTACTGATACTTTACCACGTCCATATTAAAGAGACTCAGTGTAACAAATCACCAATTACGTACGCGTCTATTAATTTATTCATCGGTCCGCCTGCGCAAATCTTGGGGGAAAAAAACATTCATTATTGTCAGAAGTCCGCCAGCAGTCAGTTCTTCATCACATGCATTTCATTAAAGTCACTTAATAGAAACAATCGAGCTGTGACTTGAATTGTGTATTATTAATAGGTCCCTCAAGGCGTAGTATAGGCCTATACCTATAAATATAAAGTTGTTACGCGGAATAAAAACGTGCACCCTTTACTTTACTTTAAATAGGTTTGGCGGAGCATTGCATTGTTTGCATTAGTGTAGACAGCTTAGACACTGGACTTTCTCCGTGATCAAAGATATAGGAATGGAGAGCCGAAGGCGCAAAATGGGGAACTTCGACTGAAATGTGAACCAATGCACTCAGGACGCCATTTTAGCAAGTAACTCTCTAATTGCAACAATAGACCAGTGCAGACAAAACAATTTGCTGAAAATGGCACCAATGTGTGTTTCACAGTTCCAACAAATTGAAAAGGCTCCAGTTCCCCATCTTGATCCTTCGGTGCTCTATAATCTTTGCTCATGATGTGTCAATCTTGAGGCCTTTTCCAAATCTCGGCTCTGGCTCTGGCTCCGGCTCCGGCTCCGGCTTGGAGAGCAGTGAACATTTTGCATGGGGTACCATTCCAATATTAAACGGAGCCCGGAACCGTGGGCCGAGGTTTAGAAGGAAAAAAGTCCTTTTTTTTCTTTTCCTTTTTCAGTTTGATTGGAATCCGTCATCTTTAGTGGGGAGCTTATAGCGGTGATGGGTGTCAGCATTGAGGTCTACCATCTGGGTTTCCGTCTCCTCATCGTCGATTGGAGAGGTCTCATACTTGTTTAAGTTTAAGGTTTCAACTGCAGGGGCGATGAGAAATATAACATGCCTGAAAGTGCATAGGGGCCCCCTGTCCCCGCCCACCAAAAAGTTCCATTCTTTAACACACTCGATCCCTCTTGTACATGTGACAGGTATTAAACATGCCATCGTAAATTTTCGGGTTTTATGTACTTTTCAGTCAAATCCTTTTAAAGGAACATTACAGAATTGGTTTTTTGCTAACAAAACAGTTGCTGGCAGTGTAAGCACTTTATGTAATCCACCATATACATAAATTGACAAACCTGTAGAAGTTTGAGATCGATCGGCCATCTGGGTCACGAGAAAATAGTGAAAAAACGATTACACATTTGCATAAAATCATAACAGGTTCAACAAACGAATAAAACGCTCACTGAGCGATAAACTCCAATTGGAAAATTAGTTTATTCATTTCTCATCAAATATGGCATTTCAGACAGAAATATTTCAAGGGATGTTTTCTACTATCATCATCATTAGACCGTGTAAGTTTTATGTAAATCTGTGATCAAAAGTATATTTTGCAATTACCAATTCTGTAATGGTCCTTTAAACTAATTCTTTTGTTACTCAAATTAAATCGAGCGCCCTCCACGTCAGGTTTCTGTGCGATCCCATAACTCAATCACACTAAGACACCTCTAGCGTGTACTTCATCACTGTCTTCGCTTCACAGGTAAATTTCCCCTTTTTGTATCATAATTCTCATTAAAAGTCTATTAAGTTTATTACCTTAACTACTTACATATTAATTAGACATGAAGTTCAGTATGTGATGTTCCGGAATCTCATAGTTTGGTTAACATTTTTTATAGATATTGCCATTTTATTAGTAATCCAAAATGGCGGCCCACCGAAAGCTTTTATTTGATGGGAACCGGCCTTACGATCGTGTTTTGATAGATTAATGATTGTCGTTCACTAGTTGTAACGATAGTAACTTGCTATAATTGATTAAAACAGTGTTTTAGACATAATTCCATTTCCATAAAGACATCTCTCACATGTACTTCATCACTGTCTTCATTTTACAGATATAAGAATTCAAGAGATTCACCAAACCTCGGGTAGCGTCCCAACCAATATGAGTGTCATACAGAAGTACTGACCCTAAAATCCTCTCAAGAATTCCTGAGATTCACAGAACACAAAGAAGACACAATAGGAGGGGGGTACACCATGCTACATGGAGCTCCAAATTTTCAGGAAGTCCACACCTTCACGAAAGGTTTTGGAATAAATAGGGAGCATCTTATAAACACTTCATTTACAAAGGGGATAACGGTACATTTTAACCGAAGTGATAATTTATTCATCCCAATGGGTTTGCCTTTTTTTGTTACATAAGGTAATTCTTTATAGGCTGTTCCTCACCAATTGTATTGTTTGTATGTCTGGTATGCGCTGGCGATGGCGTGGGGGTGGGGGAGGGTTGTCTGTATGCTTGCCAGCCCGGTGTGTGGGACATTTGAATAATTGTGTTCCTGTTTCCAATTGGTGCTCGATATGGGTCTTCATTGTGTGATTGGAATCTCATGAATTCTTTTGAGGATTTTAGGGGGGGGGGGGTTCTATACAAGAGAAAAATAGTGTGTTATAGTATGGGAACATTGGGGGGGGGACCCTCTACCCCATATCGGGCAGGCTATACCTGTTTCCGTTGAGTCCAGTTGGTTCCTTCACGCAGTCAAACTCGTAAGTAATACACATTTAATTAATATACATATTGTGATTGCGGGTTTGATTTATATCGTATCTAATCTGTCCTACCAAGCACTTGGAGCTACCTTGAACAAGTTGAAGGTATTTTCAGAGGGCAGCTTATATTTTCCTCGCCCTATCTTTAACGTCATACAGCAAACGCCATAATATATTCAACCCCTCTCATCAGTCATGACCTGGCCTCGATGGAGTCTTTGTTGTTGGTGTTTTTGTTTCTTTATTTTTTTTATATTGTATAGTAGTTTTCTAACTAATATTGTCATATTCATGTGTTATTGGAGAGTGTGTGTATTTAGTTTTGATTGTTTTATATCTGTACAAAATCCTGAAGGCTTATACTCAGTGGTATATTGTACTCATATGCATCCAATATTTGTACAATGTTGGATTTTGAGTGACAAGTATCTATTTGGTTTAATCAATTTCTGATGCAGTTTCATTCATTATTATATATTATTTAACAATGCTTCCTTAGATTGATATAAACCGGGTATTGTATGATTATCGTGTACAATTTTGATATGAATTCTATTATAAGAAACTAGAAACATCATTCCAGTCTTGTTCATTAATTACCTAACAGTGACAGTCGACAGAGACAATGATTTACATGGACCTCCAAGTTGGTGAGTACCCGGCGCAGGTGAACTTGCAAAAACAGAATAATTGGCATTTAGCTAAGCAAAACGTTTAAATTAAATAATATAACCACCCTCCGAAACACAAAATTGTGAATGAAACCTTTAACAATTTAAAAGCGTTTAATGGTAACCGTTTTATTTTGTTGTTTTATTGATGAAAAATAATACATAAAGCGTGTTCGTTACGCGTGTAACTCTTGGTGGCGCTGTGTCGAAATCAAGAAGTATGATGATTGGCCTTGTCTGTTCAGTGTGATTAATAACAGGTTCAGCTCATTCATCTAAACACTTCCAAAAATCTTATACTGTTCCTCTTAATAGTTAAGACGTCATGATCTTAAAAAATTGCAAATACCAACTACGGTTTATTTTATAACAGTAAACCGTGCATTCGGTCGGCTAGCATTGGCTTTTTATGTTGGCATACGCTTCTTCCCTTCACATTGTGTTTGTTTGTTTTATTGGGTGTTTTTTCTTCTAAAAAATGTTTTGCCTAGAAACAAAGCTTTGTCAGAAAACTGGTATTCACAATAAAACTAAAAATGTTCCCTCTATGATAATTTCCAATTCTGCACAGTGAGCCTCAATCTGAGATCATACCTGCATGCCGTGGTATGGGGGGGGGGGGGTACCATAGTGGTCAACCAGGCACCGTTTGCAAAGATCGCTCAACTCTGGGACCCGGGTCACCAGAAATGACTCAGAATCATCTTAATGAGTATGATTGTTGAAAGGTCATTTACGGGGACAATGTACCCCCAGAAACAACCCGTGACATGGTCCAGTGTGCCCTTGTATGTATTAGAATTGGCCTGGTTGTACAGACCCTTGTAGCAGCAACATCGACGACGACAAATAACACGAAAAAACAACATCTTAACAAGATAACAACTCAAGTGAAGAAAGCAAAGACTTGTTGTGATTTATAAACCTTTCTTTTGTCTTCATTTTTAATCATACCTATTTTTCGGGGAAGCTGATTTTTCTTTCTTTCCGGTATTACAGTCCCAGAACGTCGAGGAGATCATTCTTTTTTCTATTCTATCATGCCAAATTATTTGTGAACTAGTGTGGCTTATTTTCAACCTCACCTTAAAAAACACCATGCTTTTGAAGGATGAATGAGAGATCATTACTGTTACAGCGTTAATCATGTTGTCTACACTTATACTGTACTGCGTCAGTTTTTCACTGTGTTAGTGTTACCAAAATACCTATTCTCGCCGGAAAAAAACCTTCAATAACCCCTCGACGAGTTTGGTGGTCAACCCGCTTGTTTTTGTGTTGCTTCAACAAATTACGCCCTCTGTTGTTCTTCGAGTCTCGGTTCCTCTCGGTTAGATCACGGTTTTTACTCGTTTGGTGGCGCCTTGAAATTAAAAACACGAAGTGCCCTCTCAAAGGAAAACGAAAACTTATTTTAATAAGTAAGCATGACCCCACCAATTAAATCAATGCCACCCCCACCCCACCCCTAGCTATGGCGGCATGGTGTTGATTCTGTCTTTGCCCAATTGCACCTTGCATTTATTTCCCTTCACTCCTCAATTGTTCAAAATGTAGAGTGTGCCGACTTTCGGAAGTGCCACTTCGCGACCGCAAGAGGGCGTGGTTATTGATCATCAAATTTCCTGGCTTTTATACCATGAATAATAACCTACACATTTTTGAGACAAAGAATTGAAGGCAAAATAACTGGTTTTTAGTTCGGAATGTTTCCAAGGTTTCCACTCGGAGATCGTATGAGTTTTTAGGAGACCCTCTGTTTTAAGCTGTGTTTCAATAAAACAAATTCTTTCAAAGAAATCATGCGATAGTCATTTTTTCTGAGGTCTAAATTTGTTTTCTTTTTCTAAATATAACTTGATTGTTTGATCGAATGGGCAGTAATATTTATGCGACGTCATTACTGGTTTAACACGTATACATGAATGCATGCAATATCACTCTGTATCTAGATACATAGAGAATATTTCCACTGCGATTAAAGTTCGTATCTACCAGAATTCTCGTTGAGTTTAAATTTACTGAAGTGTACAAATTAAAGAGTTGGAAACCTGACTTTGTAGAAATGGTTTACACGGTTGACTGTTTATACGTAGAACGTTAATAACTGCTACAGTTATATACTTTTTGCCCGCAACCAGACTGTACGCTTCAGAGACTTTGTACAAAGTATGGCGCATCTGTGGCTTTCGGGAGACTACATGGACCCAAACGGACCTAAAAAACATGATGTTGAAAAGGGACACAATCGGGTTTAGTCATAAACGTACGACCCAGGGGTAGGTGGAGAACTTCCTCTCAAATTCTGTCAAATCGATGGGGGAAATTCGGGCACAGCAAGAAGGACAAATTTCCAGAGAAAGCAAAAAAATAACTTTCACCTGGTGTTTAGTAATTGATACTTTTGTTTTGGTATCTGGTGCAAAATTTCATGTAAATCAACCCTTCTGCCCCACCCCCTTAACCACAGAATCCCCATACGCCCACGGATTCGGGAAAACACCGGACAATTACTGGTAGCGTGTTCATGCTAAATATTAGTTGCATTGCCAGAAGCAGGAACCTGCTCTGACACGGGGTTTTTGCTTTCTTTTTTTCTAAGGTACGAGCAGTTCAGAGGAAAGGTTGTTGGTGTCTGAACACCAAGTAATGTTTCAGATGTGTCTTCAAATTAAGTTAAGGAAACAGATTCTGATTAAGTCTACAATTGTTTTAATGTTCTTAATATTTTTTTTTACAAAATAAATAATTCTCTTCAATCAGGATTTATGTTTCTCGTAATAAGATTGCATTTACGTCCGAAGATAACGAATATTCTTCAATAATATTCGTTTAAAATGGTAGTCAAAAGATATACACGAAATCCTGTCGGCTTATAACAAAACAACCACCCTGCGTTTAGTGGCATGGTTTTGTATATTCACAGCTAGTGCTGGTTTTGATGTATTTTTATAGCCTTTTTGTCGCCGTAACTGTGTTGTAATTGTCCTATAACAAAAGGCGCGCTTATTCACCAGCCAAGTCGTAAACCACGCATCGATATACCTTCAAGTGTGTTAGGGTTTTTTAAGCCTTTTTTGTGTGTAATATAATTTTTTCGTCTTTTTTATTCGAATCTCCCTGGACAATAACAAATTATTCCTGTCCATATTTATATAAGTGGAGCAAATTGTTTGTGCCGTGCAGAGAGATATGTCACCAGCGTGATGTTATTCAGTGAAGGGTGGTTCTAAATAAATTGTTCTCCAAAAAAGTTCCAATAGTTTCACGAAAGAAAAAATAATACTAATAATAACAAAGAATTCATAAATGTTGACTTATAAATAAATAAAAAATACTTTAAATAAATAAGTGATATAATTGGTGTAAGTTTGATTTGATTATAGGCCTACATGGCCACACCTTTGCAGCAAAAACTAAACGCCTTTATACGAAAAAATTGACATATCTTGCATTTGAGTAACAGGTTCGTGCAGGTATATGCAGCATGAAAGAAGACAACTAATGCTCATGTCTTCATTTTATCTGTAATAATATATTTTTTCAGGAAACAGTGCAAACAATTCCCTTTCTCGTTTTAAATCTGCACAACGGGCAAGGTATTGGCGCATAGAGTAAAAATCAGCCTACGAGTGTGACTGATAGAAGTTGACCCTCAAGTTTTACTCATAACCACAGCAGTGGAAAAAAGTGACTAAATTAAATCTGTTCATTTTGCTGGTTTCTCTTCTTTGTTGTTGTGAGCTTGGGATGGCATTTATATAACAGATTTTTTTATTCTTCCCGGGTTTAGACCAAGTATAGGCCTACAGTATTGGTGGTTATCGAGGGAAAAAAGTCGGTTTCGTAGTATGAAACTCACTGATTATAAAGTTTGTACCTGAACTAAACCTTAATGGAAATATTTCCGTCTGAAATAGTGTCCAAATGAATTTAAAGACCTTTAAAAAATCACCTTTGGTTGTTTGTAGAGCTGTGTATTTGTAACTTGCGATCACAGAATACATGTTCGGTGTCCCCCCCCCCACCCCCCGGACCATCCATGTCTCCACCTCTTTCATCACACACATCTGGTTGTTTGGATTGCGGCGATCGAAACAAGCCCAAAATGAACGTGCACAAAATCTCTGAAAACACAAACACGTTCGCATCCATCCGATTTTGATATTAATGTTCACAGATTGATCGACGGATGTCTTTCAGATAAATTGTTTATTCGAAAAATTTACAAAAAAATTAAGAGAGAAAAAAAGTAATGTTCCTTTAATTGAAAATAACTTTTACCAAATGTTAAAACTTTATACTTAATGCGTTAAACAGATCGACAGTGAAATTAATGCGGTCATAAAATCCGATCATAAAAAAAATTCAAAAATAGACTTCATTGAAATTCTCATGGTCGATTTGTTGTATGATTAATAAGAGTTTGCCAAATAATTTGATCAACCTTGGTATTAAATGAGACGATTTTTAATTAGTAATGCACATAGGGATTTATAATGTACCGGTGGTCGTCATTTGCGTTTTCTGTATCTCTCAAAGCACTGCCTCACTCATGATTGGTGACACCATAATAATTAGGTGAACATGGCCACAGTGTCCCTGAACAAAAACCATCGCACTTTGCCTCACAAATAATGTAAGGAGTAGAAAGGTCTCTCTATGCACTCTGATGACATCGCTAGAAGTTTGAACGCGATTCAGACTGAAAATAGACAGCTTTTGGTGGCAAGTTTTTGAAGCAGCGAAAATTCAGATTAGTGTTGGAAGAGTTTCACATCCGAGTACCACTCACAAAACTCCTGGGTCAGAATGGGGCCGGTTTTGGGGGTCGAAGGGGGCCTAGCCCATTTCTGGGTCAGCGTGACCTGGAGCCTGTGTCAAAAAGACCAAGAAATGGGTCAGTCACACGCAGAATCCGAGCTAAAATCCCACTATTAGTAACCAGTTTCTGGGTCAGTCTGACCCAGAGCCTGGGTCAGGTTCCCTGGGATCCAGGATCCCTGACCCAGAGCCTGGGTCAGGTTCCCTGGGATCCAGGATCCCTGACCCAGAGCCTGGGTCAGGTTCCCTGGGATCCAGGATCCCTGACCCAGAGCCTGGGTCAGGTTCCCTGGGATCCAGGATCCCTGACCCAGAGCCTAGGTCGGGTTCCCTTATGGGATCCAGGATCCCCGACCCAGAGCCTGGGTCAGGTTCCCTGGGATCCAGGATCCCTGACCCAGAGCCTGGGTCAGGTTCCCTGGGATCCAGGATCCCTGACCCAGAGCCTGGGTCAGGTTCCCTGGGATCCAGGATCCCTGACCCAGAGCCTGGGTCAGGTTCCCTGGGATCCAGGATCCCTGACCCAGAGCCTGGGTCGGGTTCCTTTATGGGATCCAGGATCCCCGACCCAGAGCCTGGGTCAGGTTCCCTGGGATCCAGGATCCGGGTCAATTCTGACCCGACAGTTTTTTTTAGAACGAGACCATAAAACCAAAATACGACACAGATACATTATGACTGATATCATCACTTAATGCAATGTAGTCAATCTTTGCGACTGGAATGACCGCATTAAGGTGCGATTATAGCTTGACCACAATACAGAAAAAACCAATACATTAGGGTTGATGATTACGCAGAAGCGTTATTTCTCAGCCAAGTATGAATACTTGTTAATGAGTTCTTGAAGTGAATCGAGCTGCTTCTGTATATCTAATCGGGAGAAGGTCTACGCCAACTGGATTTGGTCCAAAACAGGACGCAGCGAAAGGCCAGCCTGTCTGAATAATCATACCATAAGTATTATTGTAAGCCTTATTATAATTAGTGTATCGCAGTAGAGTTGTTAAATAATATATCTAGAGAAAGCAGGTTCGGCGACTAAAGTGATGATCGGAACCATCACAATGTAGAAATACCCTGGTACCGTGCTTATTCAACCACATCTCTCCCCTTGTGCTTGACAAAAAAACAAAAAAACAAAAAACTTACACAAACAAAATAATTTTCCATATCGATACCAGCAACAAATTTGGTTTTCACAGATCTTTTTACTGTTTTACATATATAAATATGTATAAATTATTTGTTTTTGTAATGTTACATTTTATACATTTGGGACTTGTCATTTTAGTGTATTTCAACTACTGGGCCAGTCTCCGCATAACCTTGAATGATTCGTCATAACTAGGTGGGTGCCTTAATGGTTAAACCAATCATGTGCGATGTTTCAAATAAAACAACGAGTTCTGTATACGAGAAGTAGAACATTAATGAAGGTGATGACAATATCCCCAAGAATTCTGGTTTTCGGTTCCGTCAGTCGGGAATCGTGCTGAATACCAACCAGAGGGTGTGTAGTGGGTCAGATAAGGGGAAATATTTGTGGGGAAATTGTGCCTTTGATACAAGCATGGAATTTGACACACAGTCAGAGTATGTTACGAGAAAGATATTTGCCTGTAGGGCCATTGTATATCTGTCTTTTTTTAAGAAGAAAAATACAGGTAGAATAAAAAGCAATTAAAAAAAATCAGAAAGGCTGACATTGCTTGTCAGTGTATTTATAGAACTTGCTGTATATATGTATTTTTATTTTTAAGAATTGTGTATAAATATCACGTAAAAAGAAGATTTTGATTTTGTAGAAAACACTAGTCGTCGTTCGAGTTGTTTTCTCGCTTTCGATATACGCGCAAGATTCGCACGGTCTCCTCTTCATTAATGTCGAAACAACAATCTTCCAAGTGGTCTGCTTAAAATGAATGAATTATACCAGAGATTCCCAAGATCTACTTGATTTAGTGCTTCATTTGCCCCCTTATGTCGAAATGCAGACTTAAACAAGATTATTGGGTGTCGCATCCAATGGTCAGTACACTCCCTGCCTACCAGCACTGTAGAAGCTTTAGTTTTAAGGGACGCCCCCAATCGAACGTGACGGAGTTTTGTTTTGTCTTTCTTTCTTCTTCTTTTTTTTTCTTCTTCTTTTGACGAGGAGCTCGTCATCGAAAGGTCTTATCACTCAATTGGCAGGTTGGGTTGGTTGACCTCAACATTTTATGACAACCAAAATGAACTGTATTGCTAGGATAATTAAGCGACAATTAAGATTCTTTGTAAGTTCCCTTTTGGTTACACCTCCCCCCCCCCCGACCCCGAAACCACACGTGTGCCCTCTTTGGTAGACGTCAAGTTCCGATGACGAACTATCGGTCAATGGTCGAAATCTAATGAATATCGGGAACAAGGTTCATCTCCACCCCCTCCCCCCCGACCCCGCCGACCGAGACCCAACTGCTGGCCTTTTAGGGACTCGCTGTGGTTGTTGCTATAACCCCCGTCTGGCCTCGTTGCATAAAGAAAATGTACGTGACGCGGGTCGACTCAACCTTGTGTACAAGTCGATTGTTTATTAATAGTATAATGCACAATGATGAACCATTACGTAAGTGTATCAGCAAGTTCCCGTCAACGATAATAACATGACCTTCGGAACTGAAGGGGGAAAAAGGCTATCCTTTTAAAAACCCAGCAGAAAGTCGAATAGGGTAATTATATGGGCCTGACCAATCGAACCCAGCTGTAATGGCTGATCTGGAAATGAACATGTGCACGTGCAGAAACACAAAAGTGAGCCGAGGCAATATGTTGTTAAAAGCTTACTCGGGTGTGAAGGCGACCGAAAAAGTAGAGGGCACCACGAAAAGAGTGAAAACTCAGGCTGGGGACCGATTTCACGGAACAATAAATTCTGCTTAGATGGAAAGGTTACCACACTGGCTCTCCGACTTGTTTGTTTTTTTCGTTGAGGTTGCTCTAGTTTTGGATCAACACACCATACCACAAACTATGAAGGTCTAATTCTACCTCCATCCCACAAACCAATGTGAAAAATTTCACCAAATTCGTTATTCAAGTGTGAGAGAAACCCATGAAATAAGCTGTTTCACAATAACCCCGGAGACGCAACATTTTTTGACCATCTATTTTGATGAAACTTTTACATTCATTTTTTCATTCATTTATTCGTTCATTCATTCATTCATTCATTCATTTAATTCCAACGGGTTCCACCAGACACTGTGACGGCTTTCCAAAACGAATGCTCCTGTCCAGCATGCAGTTGCCCATGTCCCGTTGCCTACAGGTCGAGTTGGAGTCTCCACATAAACTGCTTGTTTTACTCGGCCTTCCATTGCTCCTCTTTCCATTGTGTTTGTTGCTACATCACCAAATAGACACCACTTGATCTGTACTTCTCTTGCATTGTCCAGTAAATTTAAGTCTCCCTTGTTCTGACTTTTACAAACAGTTTGGATGTTTTTGTTCTTGTTTGTTTGTTTGTCTATTAATATTTGTTGGGGGGGGGGTAACCATAAGGGATGGAATTTATTCCTTCCCCAAAAGGGACGTATTATTAATTTTCAAGTGTAAAAATGTATTCTTATCCAGTATCTTACATCTTGCTTCTCCCCATCAATGATGAAAATGACTGTTCTCTTCACCGATTGCGTTGAAAGTTGATCTGCTGACCCTTTGCGCTATTATTATGAATAACCCAAGAATTTCCATGTTTTTAATCTTTATAAAGCAGAGACAGTTACTCACACGTTATGTTATCGATGACCAGAAAAGTATGAAACGGAGTTGACTCTTTATAATCACACAGGTTTAGCTTTGAAAACCAATTTTTTAAGCTAGGCAATGTGCTTACAAGAACTACCGCTCTATCCCCCAACCCCCACCCCCACCCCCAACACCCACCACACACCACCCAATACCACCCAATACCACCATAGTGATCAGCTTAAAATCGTTATAATTAGAAAACGTTCCTTAATAAAAAATATAAAAAAATTTAAGTGAAACTCGAGTCAAAAATATATTTGATTACAGCCACTCTATCCGAAAAAAATCCAACCTTGTCTAAACGTGTCACTATATTAAAAGTAACGGTATAGGCCTACCGACGTCTGTCCTGTGGGGACCAGTCTAAAATGCTGCTGGTGTTATGTGCAATCGGGCAATGAATTCAAATGAGATGACAGCATTTAACAGGCGGAAATATTTATAACCAACACTGGAGAGGCAGGCAGCTAACCACCGTTGCACCCAGTAACTTTTCAGATCACAATAAAGATCACATTCTGTTGATAATCGTTACAGAGACCAGAGGTAAAGTGTTGGGCGTGATTGCGGTGTTAGTGTTATAGTCCTGGCTCTATGGTTAGATCAGTCAAAAGGCTCGTGTGTCGTCTACCTCCATGTTGGACAATCTCTTTCAGTCCGCGGTCCATGTGGGTTGCGGGGTCGGCACAACGATTGGAGGTCACATAAGGTGAACAGTTTGGCAGTCCGAATATCCCGAGGAGGGTGTGGGGGACACTGTTAATAATCTTCTCGATAACTCGAATTGTTCAATTTGATAAAAAATAAATAAAAAAATCTAAAAAAAGAACACTATTCCATTTTCTGCAAGGAAATCAACTGAAAGAGCTTGAACAAAATGAATACAATGTGTAAATCCTTCGTTGAGCAATTGATGCAATATTATTATTGTTGTTTCTCCCCAACACGTTTTGTCAACTTCGCAGGATCATTCAACGAAGCATGACCCCAGAAAAAAAGTCAAACTTAGCCTTGAGCGTCGAAATTGGAATGCAAACAACACCAACGACGGCACTGCCACATGCGTGTAGTTATCGCAGCATTAAAAACCGCACGTGAATCACGTATTTTGCTCTGGCCAGAAAATATGAAATGTTGTGTGGACATAAAAACACCAAAACTATGTGCCGGTTGGGAGCACCCATGGAGTCATTACAAACATGGTAAGCCAGGGGGGTAGAGAACGGGCCAGACACTTAGCCGGTCTTCCGTTAAGGGGACGTTACCGGGGTTGTGTGCGTCAAGTTCACCGTCAATTAGGTTGAACGATAAGACACGGGCCAGGTGCACTGGCCTCTGCGTTCATTGACCTAACCACGATCCGTGCTCCCCCCCCCCCCAACATAACCCTAACGTCTTAAGCATTTAGACGGTTGCTGTTTTGTTAGGTAATGGTAATGATTGACGAAAACTCTGGTACTGTTTCCCCCGCTGGGAGGAGGTTCAACTGACCCGGCCGTGACTGGGGCCTTTGAATTCATTGACCTACCTTAAGTGACCGACGTCAAGGCTGAAATCGTGATTTTCGGACTGGTCAGTTCTGTTTGTTCGGCCACAGTCCTATCAGTGGATTTTGACCATCCTTGTCCTGGCTGGGATGACCCTGGCCGGGGCAGGCCGCAACATTCTTACGTATCCATTGGCCAACTAGGCATAACAAGCCGGTCAAAGGGCTATCCGTCAGCTAACCACAGCACTCACCATGACCCCGGTGAACCAACTTGGGAGTGACGGATGATCGGTTATCGAGAATGCTATAATAATGTATTTTGTTGTCGGGTGGATATTATTCGGTGCCCATCTGGATAGCAAATAACAAACTTCATTTGGTTGTGAATGGCAGCGTTGTTTCATTGAAAGGACGTTCAGACAACGCCTGACGCACAGGACGAGATGATCTATGGTTGAATCTTGATATTAAAATGATCTCTTATTCCTATTTATACATACATAGATATCGACTTGATCATCGGGAAATATTTGGCCCCTGTCTTCAGTTATTCATTGTTAGTTGAAATAAATCGTAAAATTATAGTGTTTTTCCTTCTGATTTGCTTTTGTGGTTTAAACGAACGAGAATACATATCTGGGGTTATAAAGGCCACATTTGAAGCCGTAAAAAGATATAAGGTTCAAGCTTTCGTGAGTTTGCCCCCCCCCCCAACACCACGCCCTGCCCCCACAACACCACCTTAAACAAAACAAATTCGCATTCGTAGGCCTATTAGACATCCACTGACAACACTAAGTTATTCTATTTCCCTATTAATTGTATAAACAGTGCCAAGTCTAGGACTAGAATGTTTTCTCTCTAGGCCTATAACCTTCTTTGAAGTCCACCAACTCACAGAAAACATGTTTACTTAATCATCTGCCATTAACAAATTTTTACCTACGCCAAAGACCTAAAGGATACTTTAAATGTGCGATGCGCTAACATGATTGGTGCAGTAACAGTTGAACTTACATATAAACGAACAAGGTTTAGTTCAATTGGGTCTAACTAATCTGAGGAACTTTACTGTATTCTAATCGGAACAGGCACACACCGAAAGTGCACAAAATCTCTGAAATTAACATAAACCAATTCGCTGTTTCTCGAAAACATGATCAACAAAAATTGACGACGTTTTTACGGGTTGGCTAATCGCTCCAGGCCCTTCAGTTAGAAACTTAATGACTTGGTATGGATGGGTTTTTTTTTTCTTCAAAACCTGATGAATGTGAAAACCATTCTGTTTTTCTTAAATTGCAACAACTGCCTAACAGCCATAATGTCACGAATTTCATGCCATGACTGGGATAAGGATTCTTTGGAAAATTGTGCCTTTCTTTATCCATGTGCCTGTAACCCATTTAGTTAAACTTTATTTTTTCCCGGAATGCACATTTGCTGCCACATCAAAACACTTCCAGTTCTGACGACTCCCACAGGAAAAAAACTCGCTTGGTTCCCAAACCAACACTAAATTGAAATCAAATGCCGTCAATGCAATGGTACACGTAGACCCGATTATTATGGGTTTTTTTTTTTTTGAATAATAATTAACCGTTCCGTTTCCAGGAAAAACCGCAGTGGACAGACCACTTGGCCTGGGTCACGGGGATAATAAACAAAATGTGCCCATTGTGTTGGGTTCCACGACCAGCAGTTTGTGGGTCATTCGTCCAACTCGGAGCGGTTTCGGTCAAGGTAAAGTAGGTCGAAAACGTAAGCTTTGTCACGGGGGGCTTTAAATCTCCTAGTTTTTCGCGGTGACAAATTACACATAACTTGGCCATGACCGCTAGTACAAACACTATTGTACCTAATCTTAAATAAGGTGGTTTTCTCTTCTGCTTTTTTTTAAATCAGAATCAAGGTGCATGACCAGAAACCAATCTATATGATTTCTCAATCGTTTCATTGTGTGTCTTGCACAAATTTACCTTACAGCGTAAATGCATCATCACCATTCAGTGAATTAAACACGGACTCTCCTCTCCTGTTTTTTTTTACTCGAAAGGGAAACAAGGCAACACAGAGCAAAAGTGTTACTGCTAACTTTAACACCAGGAAGAGCTAATTAAAGCAATAACTGTACACCGCAGCAGCAGGGCTGCCGCTGCTTTTGATTAGTGACAAGTCCTTTTTTTATGCGTTTCCGAGCTTGGGCCCCGTGTAATGCATGGTGTTAATTGGTTTGGGAGGTACGTGTGATCCTTGATTAAATGAATATTGGTACCGTTTCGACTTATTTTTGTCAAGTGACATATTATATCAGCGTTCATATTGTTTAGGTATTTTCAAATTGTGACTTGGGCTGCAAACGTAAATCAGCCATTCCCTTAAAAAAAACTGTTTAAAGATCGAGAAACGAGTAGTATATTTGAAAATTGGTTTAAAATTCAATCCGATGAGAATTTTACAAAGATTCCCGTTTTGCTCACTAAACTACAGAACTATAAAACCATAGTATTTCAAGGACGATATCGGTCAATTATCTTGCACGCAATATGAACACATATCCACGAAAAAATGTCCGTCCGTGACTCGATTTGTAGAATTGAAGGGGTTACTCCCAGAGCTCAAAGAAAAAGTAATAATAACAGAGAGGCAGTTTAAGTTTTCATTTTATCCACCCTAGTTTCAAAGCCTTCACGTCAAAGAGAGACTACTTTTATAGCATGTATCAAAAGGGTATCATAAGCAACCAGATCCTTGCACTCTGCAAGAAGAAAATACATTCACCAATTTTCGCAAGTACGATTCTCAATCGGGGAAATGTCTCTAGAGCATGCTGAAGCGCCCTCCCTTCGGCCTGCAGTTTGCGTCTAGCCCAATTTCATAGAGCTGCTTAAGCAGAAAATATTGCTTAACAGTTTTAACAGAAATCAGCAGGATACCAGTCACAATACATGTGACATGGTAGTTTGGTTGGTAACCTTATTCTGGTGAGCATTATTTTGTTGTGCTTATAGCTACTTTTTGTGCTTAAAGCAGCCCTATGAAATTGGATTGGGCCCCGGAGTTAAAAGGCCTAAAACTTGTCTTCCAATTTTGTGTACGAACGATGTTTTTCTTGTCTCCGGAGTCCTCATCGCTTATGCAAATGAAGCTTTGATTCATGGTAGGCCTATGGAAGTCTCCTCGTGGCAGTTGAAATAAGCAACAGTCATTATGTGTGGACTCAAAAGTACAATTTCCTCAACATTTTACAGTAATTCGGGCGGAAAGATTTCTCACGAGGAACTGGCATTGGTGACAGTTTTAGAATCATTGAGCTTTCAGTTTGATACAAATATACTTGAGACGACTTTCCTGATGTCAGACCACCAATCATTTCAAACAACGGTGATCGTATTGATCGAGTTGTGACAAGTTAATGAAATTAGGACCCCCCCCCAAAAAAAAAATGCAACGAATCAATCACCCTACATCAACAGAAACATACTTTAACATTGGAAACAAGGTTCAGTTTCGATGGCAAATATGTACATTTTAATATCTCAAATCTTCTTGACAGTTGAGTAGATCTATACAGTCATGATGTCAACTATTCTCTTTACTATTTAATTAACAGGTCAGAAATCTGATTACAATGATTGCAAAAATCCCTGATCCATCTGATTACAATGATTGCAAAAATCGCCTGATCCATCTTTGCTTTTTGGTGCACGATATCGAGATTCATGGAGCGGTTGAAGTCCGTCCTCTCCAAAATGACACTCAAGCTGTTTTTACCAAACAACGTTCATGCAATTTTGTCAAAGTCATATTGCGGTTCCCGCCCAAAATCACAAATCGCACCAAGTTTAAATCAAATGATAGCCTCGCTATGAAAATAATAATAATAACAATAATAATAATATAATAATAATGATAATAAAAACTGTTACACAATCAAAATCGGCTTTTAGAAAACCTACAATAATGAATAATTTTACCTTCAGTTGAATTCATTAAAACAAATCCTTGAAAGACAAACTTTGTTTATAAATTGCAAAAGAGAAACAAAGACGTGTCCAACAACAGTATCCTGCCTTCACATATGAAAACAAGAAAAAAACGCCATCACGAAATTTTAACCAAGCATTAGAATATTGTACACATCAACGACAACAAAAACGAAAATAATATTTAAACTGAAAATAGCACCACTTAAACACACTGGAATGCTAAAACGATGAGACCCTATCCATATTGCAGGCAGTAACATCCTTAGTGATATGCACAATGGCAAGACTTCGTCTGTTTGTAAAAGGCTGTGAAACCTATAATAGCGCTGTCTGGAGGTTACGCAATTCACCCCCGGCCTTAAACCCTTGATCAACTCACGTTCCCAACTGACCTGTACCTTTTTTTTTTCAATCGAAGCCCTTAAATACAAAACAAATAAGAACACACAGTAAGTCTATAAGACCTCAGTTGAAACTAAACAAGGAGCTGTTCTCAATGTCGACCGTGTATTAAGACAATGATTTCATAATTGAATTCGTAATAGGCCTACGTAACACAAATGGGCACGTTTATAGAACACCTCGGTTAACCAGTTCCAATGACATTTGCGTTTATCTTTCTATCAAGTTCCCGAAATGTTATTGTGAACCACTAGAAAGCATTTTGTGTCTTTCTTTTTCTGTTTGTTTTTTGGCCTCGATACTCCACTAATTGATTGGCTCATCAACCCTGCATTGCTATTTCAGACAATCCTTGTTTAAAAGATAATCCCTGAGAAAAAAAGAGAAAAAAACACGTAAGGTCCTATAATAATCACTGCAACAGTTACTTCAGTTGTTTGTTTAAAATAATTTGTTGGCACATACACAAAAAATCAGAGCACTGCCTCTATCAATGCTTCTTTTTTATCAAAACTTGTACATTCATCTCGTTACACTACTACCAGCATTGATTCACTGCTACTGTGTACGTGTTATGCGTTGACACTGGCACAATCAAATCCAATCTACTACATGAGCAGTGGTGAACGGTCGGTTTGTGTTTATATTAAACTCTAACTATAATTACCTGTTAAAATTTAGCATTTCTTTCAATACAAAAACATTATATATAACGGGTGGGTTTGATAGAAAACAAAACAATTAAATAAACACTGAGTTGGACAACAACAAAATATCGAATACATACTCCGTGCGATGTGTATCACCTCGTCCATATGAACACAACTTTTAACACACGGTGGGGTTAAGAACGTTCAAAAGGTAGTGAATAGTCAGTTCAGTTCATTCACACAGTACCGATAATTGAAAAATCCAAACTCGAAACACCGGGCGCGTATTTTGCGCTTTTGCAGCATTCTTAACAGAAGAGTCCTTATCTATAGAGACCCTGTCCGTTTAATAAACATTTCAGTTAGTCGTTTTCACACTGGAGTTTTTCTCTCTCTTGTTTTCCCAAGTCCAATCAGCAGTTGTATACCATATAATGGAGTCTGCCCATCTCACTTTTCAGTATGGAAACCTCTGCTCTCAGTTTCATGTTTTCTTGTTCGAGGAACACAGCACGAAGTGCGATTTCTTCTTCCTTTTCTCGTCTGGCATCGCGAGAGCGCTTCGCGGCGTCGTTGTTCTTCCGTCTCCGGTCCCAGTATGAACTGTCTTTTTTCTCCTCGGGGACCGGTCTGACTTTCTTCCTTGACGGCTCCGTTGATACGACGCCAACACTCACTTCTACCTTTTCTCCGGAGGATGCTGCGGCCCTTCTCTTCCGCGAGGCGAGCAATGCCGATAGCCTCAGAGTTGATAAAGGCGGTGCTGTACTGTCAGCAACCGGGTAGCTCCCGTACAGCGGGTACGCGCCGTAGCCCGTGCCGTAACTTGCCGGTGTGATTGCCGAACTTGCCTCCCCAAGGTAAGAATACGGAGAAAGTGTTGATGATATGGGTAAAGTCGGATACGGATAGAAAGTCTTGTAGGCCGATGAGGAGGACGACGCCGGCAGGCCACGGTGACTCAAGTCCAGCGGCTTCGCCCCGATGCTAAACCCGCTTCTACTGGGGACTTCTTTGGACGAGACAGACGGGGCGATCATGTTGGCCACATCTAGTGCCGTCGTCTTGCGTACGGGCGGCATGGGCTTGCTGTCAGTGGTTGACTCTGCCTGGTGGCACTCGTCTCTCTTGGTCACCATTCTGCTAGTAAACGTCTCACTCTGTTCTTTACGGACAATCTTCTCATCCATCCTACACTGACAAGGCCGATATGAATTTCCCCTGAAACACACCAAGTAGACACAATCAGTTAAAATAAACCCTTGTGCTATACAATATTTTCTAGAGCTACAAAATAAAAGGCAGGTCGGCAGGACCAACCCAACCATGACGATAGACCTACATTTTCATCGCAGTGGACGCGAACAGCCACCATCAATTATAGTGTTGTACTGAAATGATTTGATAAGGAACTTTCTATACTGGCACATTGGGCCGGAATTGTACAATGCATTTCTGCTTCTCATTTTTACACTTAGATATTGCAATTTACTTTTTCAAGTACAGATGCATAAACAATTTCTAAAAATATCAAAACAATCAGCTCTCAGAAAACCCACAAAACAAGATGTTTGTATCCGATGATGAACTGCATCATTATGCCTGGCTTACCTCAGTAAGACAGTGTTAATTATCTTGTTTTGTTTGGCAAGGTGGCATATTTCGAACCTAAAATCAAATAAAGAAAACATTACACTTACTTTCTCTCCGGTCTGGTGAGAACTGGGAACGTCAGCTGTGGTGAAAATGAACCAAGTACCCGCTTTTTATTGCACTGTTTTTCGGCTGGTTGTGTTAATACTCACAATTGTTGCTAATTGCACTCGTTGTCGGTCAACTAGTGTTAAGCTGACCCGAACGCACCTTAGCTTTATATGCGGCTGTGCGAGGAGCCGTGTACTTGGTGACCTCAGACGCTGCAGTGACGTCGCATAATAATAATGACCTTACCACGATCAACTGGCGCACTGAATGACATTCGGGAGGCAGGCTGTACTGCATGTTGCCGTAAACCTTTAGCACGGCTTTTGTCGGTTACCTAATATCAGCAGACAAGGACAGGTTGAGTTTTATAATTGACTTTAACTCAAGCAAGGCTGTGACCGCCGGAGAGAAGTGTTACGTAAATAATGGAGACATTTTTTTTAATATGACCATGCTCAGATCAACCCCCCCCCCAAAAAAAAACACCACCACCCCCCCCCCCCCCCAACCATCCAACCTCACGGTATGTGCACACTGCCTCGAGAAGGAAACACATTTGACTGATAGAGGGAAACCACATAAATATCCACCAGTTAATTAGTTTAAGTACAGGACTATGACAGCTGGAGGCATTGGTGAAAAAATGTCTCATTAAATGTGAATTCCTATTCGTCGCACAAGTCCTACGTAATAAGCAACTTTTCTCACATTTCAACCTGTCTGTCTGTGCGTTCTTTTCGCTCTGTGTCTGCTCTGGTATCACACATCGTACCGCTATCTTCTGCTCCTAAGAAAATTATCTATAATTGTTTGCTTTTCTTATTGTTCAGATTCATATTCTGGTTCATTTTAACCAATTCAATTCATTTGAAAACTGAACTGTATTAAAACTTATGTCCTGAAACAACTTTCCCGGCTCACGGCAATGTGACGTGTGGTGGCCTATAGCGGTTAAGTGCAACGGTCTCGAGCTTTGGTGTTTCTGATCAGCAGAGTGCGGGTTCGAGTCCCGGTCGTGGCACTTGTGTCTTTGAGCAAGAGTATCTTGCCATAATTGCTTTGTCATTTAAATGGACAATAAGCCGTAGGTCCCATGTAATAGGATTTGTAGTGCACGTAAAAGAACCCAAAACACTTATCGTGGTACAGGGTAGGGGGTTACCCCGCGGCCCGGTGTTTCTGGTTCCAAATTTCTGGTTCAAAAAAGCAAGCACCCTTCGTTTATAGGTTTCCTTAAGCTTGAGAGCTTCGGTGGGTTCACTTAGGAGGCATCCTTGGTTTCATTACAGATAATGTTTCGATATAGCTGACCTCCGTTCCTGATAGGGATAACATTACAAAAGGTTCATCTTTTGTTTCAACTTTACCTGGAGCATTGATCTAAAATATCTGCTTCATTTAAGGCATTTATTCGGTGTATTAAATAAAAGGCTATTAATTATTGTTTTAAAATCGACAATTGGGTGGTTGGGTGGATCAAAATAAATTCGAAAAAAAAAAATCGAAATTATTAAACATTTGGTCTGAATGGCCCCTATATGAGCATGTTTTACGACAGTCTATGAGGTTGTGTTTCATGTTCGAATATTGCCGGGGGTCCACGACTCATGCGTAAAAGTTACCTCCCCACAGAAAAGTGAACATTTAAGGTGGGGCGTCCTCTATGGAGAATGCACTTTGTTTCAAACTTTAGACTCTAGCTCCTCAAACCAAAGCAGGGTCCCGAATTTAAACGTAGACGAGCCAAGACAGCCAGTCCCACAATGGTGCGACAGGCAAAAAGAAAAAAAGAAAAGATTAACAAGAGCTACCACGCAAAATTTAGAGCAGGTGTGCTGACCCGCAGTCTTAGCCTGCTTTTATATATACATATATATAGTCTGACGAAGGTCCGGTTTGGATCGAAAGCTAAGGCCATCTCCCATACTAGTTATATATGTATATATACATATGCACACAAAACTTAACATCGAAGCATTTACACAACAAAAATATATAATTATACATATATATAGTTTTACAAATATACAAAAAGTTCTATTTAAAAGATTGTGAAACCATCCCTGAATGTACCATTTATCACCATAAGGATAAAACGCCTTATACTCAGCGTAACATTACAGTGTACAGTGTACACAGCATGTTCCAGGCTTACCCGCAGGGCATCTACTTTGTGTTCTTTTGCAAGCAATTAATTTGTTGTTTTCCCTGTGCATCCGCTACAGGGTTTCACTTGTTTTTAAGTAAATATAGTTCTCATTTTTGCTTACATTGTTGCACTGCACATGAACAAATTTAATGATCGAAAAGCTAATGATCAGTCTATAAATTATTCTGAAAGTTTTTGTTTTGTTTTGTTTTGTTGTTCTTCTCTTTTTTTGGGGGGGGTGCTGTTTCTTTGATGCACTAAAAGATGGGAACAACAAACCTTCGATAAAGGGAACTGTTTGTTCGGCTTTTCTATTACGTCACATCCGTGCCAAAAGACCTTGAAACCCGTAAAATCCAAGATGGCCTTCAGCACAAATATGGCTATCAAGCACAAATAATTAGATAGTGTTCCAATGTGTTGAGGGAATCGTTCGATGAATGTCGCCAATCGCACGACCCTGAAGTATGTCACGCAAGGTGTTGGCTCAACAGGGAAAGGGGAGGGGAAACCGCCAGCCAATTCAAAGGAAGGATTTAAAAAAGGGATACACGAGTATTGTTGGTGTTTTATGGTACGGTATTTAAAGAAATGAGACACCGGATTCAAGTAGGATTTTCGACTTGAGGCAGCGCGTGGGAAGAAACCAAAATAAATGGGCACCTCGAAGTTTTTTTCTCTTGTGGGAACGGTTCTTGAAAATGGACGTGAACAAAAAGCACACGCTGTGGTGACCCATGCAACTACTGATAACGAATTGACGGAGTGTTCCAAAGAAACTGCCCTAGTTGATACGCATCTCTTTCTAGCCTATTTCACTCCACTGCAGGAGGAAAGCCTCGTTACCAATTCTCCATTTCCACTCTATCCTGGGCTGACTGTTGCCAAGCAATGCCTCTATATGTACTTAGTTCATCTCTCCATCTTATGTTTTGTCTCGCTCTTTTTCTTGTTCGATTTCTTGGAGTCCTATTGGTTGTTTTGCACTTCCACATGTTGTCATACCTCCTTGCTAAGTGACCTACCCATCTCCACTTCATTGATTTAATGATCTTAATAGTACCCTGCACTCTTGATTTTGTCTTCTTCTTATAGTTTCTCATTTGTCACCCTGTCCTTCTTTGTTACTCCTATGATATCATTATTCTTTCCACAGCCCTCTCTGTCACCCTTAGTTTTTTTTTCTCAAGTCGTTTGTTGGTATAGTCTATGTCTCGGTACCATTATGATAGGACAGGTTTGGTGCCTTGATCGAATATAGGTACCTGCCCTTTCAGGGATGTAGGAAGGGTGTGGTCTCGAAAGGTGTAGCTGAGTGTGCCATATTAAGTTCATCCAACTTGTAATATTATGGACAATTATAGGATATTTAACAAGGATGGTTATCGTTAAGTTTACCCGTGCAATTTTCTTGTATTAATAGTCATGTATAATTGTGCTCGCAATTTAAGATTCTTCCTGGACAGAGAAAGAAAAAAATAATAATTATTATTATAAATTGGTACTTGTATTTCTATCTGAGTAAACTTTCGGACTAATCAACCCCTCTGCCCCCCCCCGCCCCAACCAAAGAATCCCCATATGTCTATTTATTAAAATATCCAAATTCACCTTTATGTTTCATGAAATAATTTGTTCTCAAAATAATTTAATGGGAAGTTGTAGTAATGAAATGAGTTTGATTTCACATCAGTTCATAATAACATGGGCTTCTATCCCTTTAAATTGTGCTTGTAAGTTAAAACATAATATAGCGGTATTCTACAGTTGCACGATGTAGTTTTAGGGGATCAGGTTGGCTCAGTGGTTTCTTTCCCTGCCTTTTTTTTTTTTACCTCTGTGGACCCCAGTTCGAATCCCACCTCAGACCAGGGCCTTGCATGTGGATTGGATTTTGCAGCTTCTACCTGACTGCGTGTGGGTTTTACTTTTTTGCCATTTTAGGACTTTACCTCACTGATCTAAAACTGAACATGTCTTCTCGTTTCATATTCATTCTGTTATTGGCGCCAATTGTGCTGTTTGATTGGATGTGTAATAAATAAATAAGCTAGTTGCGAATGCTTGTTGTTTGTCATCACTACCGATGCCTATTATTCTAATCAAGCTACAACAATTAAGCTAATTATTCCACTTGGTATATATTGCTTTGACTCAGAAAATTCGGTAGTAAATACAGAAAAATGTGTCAGTTATATACAACGTCTATGATGTCAACGCTGAAAAGAAGTTACATTTATACAGTGAAACGCAATGTCAAGAAAAATGGATCTAACAACACACGGCCTGTGATTTAAAGAGCATTTTAAACCAGGCATCCAAGTTTTAAGAAACAGGTACCTCTTATAAAGCGATGGGATGAAAATGTTGATATGGAAGAATTTTACAGTCTTGTCTTGATCAAACAAATAAATTGATTATTTTGCAATCTGAATGCTCACTGGTTATAAAGTTCAAACCAGTATTTCCTTATGAAATACTGTTTAAGGCCAAAGAAATGGCATTTTGAAGACTTCCCATTCAATCTTGCGTGTTTCGATTTCCGCAATCAGCGCCATATATTTGCATTGTTGTAAGAAAAAAATGACACATCACATGAGCATATTTGGTTTATTTGGATATTAGAAGAAGTTACGAAAAATAATAGGCCTGTGCAAACAAAGAACAAAAAATATTAAGAGCCTGGAGGCCGGAGCATTTTATTTTTCCACGGATGCGAGAGTGAGACGGAATGGCAGTGCGTCAACAATTGGGTCGACACGGCACTACGGCCTCAGTGAAAACTTCACGGAGAAATTGCCAGGCATTCGGGTCCCCGTGCAGTACGGAAGGGAAGGTCTATTTTGCAATATTAAATATATTATGACCTTCAATCCACAACTCCCGGCAAGTTCTTGTTGAAGAGATAAAAGCATTAGGAAAATGAACCGCGGTAATAAAATAAAAAATTATAAAATGACCAAAAAAAAGCAAGCAACCAAACAAAAACAGCATCGCCGTTCATATACTACATGACTGGAAGGAATGTTTACTCCAAAAATAAAGCAAACAAACAAACAATCATTTGCATTTTGTATGAAACAAATGCAGGACATGTGGTTAAAAAATGATAAGAAATATATCGAATAATATCCAGTCAGTAGGCCCTATCGGTAAATTTGTAAGAATACTATTTCATTCTTGATAGCATTACGAACACTTTTTTTAAAATACATTCAGGGTGCCACCAGTATTTAGATTTGCATAGGACTACTTCATACTATTATGATACGTTGGGAAACGGTTACAGAAATATAAGTTGATATTTATGATGTTTGTTGTCTATGTTTATAGACACATCCTCGACTAGAGTGTCTGTTACGAAAGGAAAGTACGTGTGAAATAAACCAACCGTATCACTCTCGTAAACTCTACCACGCTATAAACAGGGCTGTGGGCCTAGGTAAATAGCAATTACCATTCAGCGGCAAAAGCCGCGAAACACCCAACCAGCAAGAGTTTATAGGAGATGAGCTTGTTTCTAAAAATGGAAAATTTGATAACCTACTTGCTGTGGTGCAATACATCACAAATTGACAATTAAGGTGGGAATTAATCATTTAATGGCCCAGTCTAACTCGACGAAACTATGTTTTTGATATGTTTTTAATGTTTTATTAACAGTGATCTGTTTTGGGTGTGTTTAGACTCTTCTTTTCAATTTAATGAACATTGAACTTTTTGTGGGAGAAACAAAACAAATGACTGGATTAGCAACCCGCATGATGGAAAGCATTTAATCCACACATTTGCATACAAATTGTCAGGGTGAGAGTTAATGTGTAGTCGAAAATTAATGGGCAATTCCCCCAGAATGAACTTTTTTCAGAGACCTGGGATTGAAACACTGTTTAATGTTTGACTTGGAATTGGACAACGAAATGGACATAAACTGAAATCTATTTTTGAACGTGCAACCTGTTTTTTCAATTAAAATAGTGCGAGAAATGGTCAAAGAGTGGTGAACCTCACAATTGACCTTAGATAATTATGACAACAAGAATGTAAGTTTTTTTCAGGCGCAGAAAAACATTTTTTGCTTTAAAAAATAAAGCTTGTATAACGCTTGTATATCAATTTGAACTTGAGGCAGGTCAGCCTGTTTTGTAAAACAATCAAATTGAACAGTGACAGGAAAACAAGATAAGAAGCAAGTCAATAAAAAACGTTTTGGTGGAAGAAACAGGGTTCAGCGAAAATAATAAAATAATTTACCCTGCATAAGGTTGTTTATATGTGTTTAGTTGAATACCAAATAATATACAAGCAATGCTTTTGTTGTTGCTTTGCTTTGTTTGTTTTCATTCTGTTTATTTCTTTCTTTGTTTATCGTATTTATTTTACTTATTTTAATCATATAAAAAAATTCATGTAATTTATGTCATTTATATCATGTATTTCTTTTATTTCATTTATTTTATTTATTTTGTTTATTTTATTTATTTTGTTTATTTTATTTATTTAATTAATTGATTTTATTTTATTTTCGTCATTTATGTCATTTGTTTCATTTATTTGATTTATTCCATTGATTTCATTTATACATTTATTTCATTCTCTTCATTTTTTGCATTGTTTTAACTGTTTTCATTTGTTTTCTTTAATTTCTTTCATTTGTTTAATTTTGTGTATTTGTTTAATTTTTTCTTTACAGTTTTAGCTTGTGTTTCGTGGGCCGCAACACGCATCCTCAAAAACGCAACGGTTTGACTCGAACCTACAACTTCTCAATTACTGTTTGACTGATAAGCATCTGACCTCAACTCAACACAAAAGCAAACGAGTAAACTTTGCTAATTCTGGGGGCGTTGGTGCATGGTTATACCGGCAACAGTGGAGATTAGGCGTTTCCAATAGTAGGCCCCTCTCGAAACCACGTCAACGGCTATGGGCTCCGTCCCCTGTTTTGAAAACGTGTGCTTTCATGACTGAGCTTCAGAAACAGGCGGTCGGAGCCTACGCCAGAGCCGGAACTGAAGTTCTGGTTTTCGAAAAGGGCCGTAGCCGTAGCAAAAAAAACCGCTCATCAGGTGGTATAACCTTTTAATATAGGCACCCATCTTGTTTTTTAAACCGAGGCTGGAATACTAACAGTCAGCGTCTTTACATAATTGGCATTGAGAAGACGAGAATCTCTTTGCAGGAGTCGCGGTGCTAAACTTATTCATGGTCTCTTCGTACAACACCTTTACAAGTTTGATTTGTCCGCAAGCTTCCAAATAGTTACTCCACCTACAGACGCCTATTGCCCCATTTTTCTTTGTAAAACCAACCTAGTGGGACATGACACCATAATAATGCAAAAGCACTCTTATGAAATTTTAGTGTGAATACTTGTGCTTGAATTGAAGGATTCTACCGCTTACAAATATTGACGAAATGACAAGCAGATGCCTTGGGCACCCCCTATACAACATTCTACACAGTATACGCCTAGCAATATAAGGCACAGGGGCAATCTGGATTTACCCCCCCCCCTCCAATTCGCAGCGGCCCTCCGTTATTACATGTTAATTACGTGATTTGTTTCCCTTTCTCATTCACACCGTCCCGTGACGGATGGCTGTAGGGGATGTGGAAGGACAAACTTCACCCCCGTAGAAGTGTCGTGATTCCTGGGACGCGGCGGCCTTGCTTTGTGACGGTGAAAAAATTCATGCATACGGGCAAGGATCAGGGGATTTGTAATGACCGTGTGTCAGAAATCGGAGATGGCTCCAGAAAAAAAAGATGAAGTAATGAAATAGCGCAGGGGCTATCACTTGTGTATACATATAGGACCACAACCAATTCATCACCGTCATTGATGACATTGAATATGCTACAGGTATGGACAAGAGATGAACGAGGTTGTGATTTACCCTGGGAATGTAGATGATGCAGGAATACATAAACAACAACGCGGCAATTGAATCTTTCGACTTTGATCACTCAACGACAAATATGTATAAACCGTATATCCGTTCTGAAAGCTCAGGAATAAGGCAAATGTGACAGTTTTGTTCAAATGTGAAATTCTGATGAAGTCAACTCCAAAAACCGGGGGAAAACATCAAGTTTTTGTCCTCTTTTATTTTACACTTTGCATTCTTCCCAACATCTACCCTTGTTAATTGCGACCTCAGAATTACAAATTCGCTTGTTTCAGTTCCAAAATGCAGTAAAGTAACGATTTCAAACGTGTTTGAACAGTTGCGGTGAATACCGCTGGAGATACACAAACAGTCGTAAAAAATGATCTTGCTCCTCTCTGCATTGTATTATACGTATCTGTTTGCTCACACTAAGTAGATTATTATCCACCAAAACGCGCATCCGTGCATTTCTCTCCCCCCTCTCAGGCTTTTCAATCCTTGATTTGCTGAACAGAATGAGAAGTCCAAGTTCGCATTTTTGATTAACTCCTAAGAGGGTGGACATGTACCAAGAGTTTTTGTCTAATGGCAAGCCGGAGGCAACGCTTTACTCCGTCGCAACAAGTGATGGGACTTGTCACCCGGGATACAGTGCTCTGTCTTGAGACAAATGGCTTGAAACCCGCTACATGCACAGTGCACGGTAATTGCAGTAATTCTGATCTCATAAAAGTAAATAAATTGGCTTAGACAATCAAGCAAACTACCTGATTATGTGCTTAATTAGCCTCAGAGCTGTAGACTTTACGGCTCCGGGCACAAGCAGTTTGCGATGCGATGATCATGTGGAGGAAGCATACGGCAGGGAGGGCCGATTGCTTCGCCAGTGTTCGGCGTTCATTTCATGCTCGCTTCATGGGGGAACAAAGACTGAAAAACACCGCATGAGATTTCCCAGCAAGAGTGTCTAGGCTCTTTTCTCTTAAAACCGCCCTAAAAGTCAACCAAATCATGTTTTCACTACAGAGTGCAATTTTCCCGCCATAACATCATACTGATGTTATTTTTCACACAGCGATTTTCCACTTGACACATTTGATTAGCTCAGCCTTCTAAGAGGCAAAATCGACTAAATACGTGAAGTGGTGTCGTTCGTGTGGCTTCAGACGTTAATGATTTTATCGATTCCACAACAGCCACCCATCGGAACCGGACATGGTCACCTGACGACTCTTATTAGATCGGGTTAACTGAGCATTTTAACCCGTCAAAGCCCATCGCCAGTTTCCCGTCAACATCCATACATTTTCGTGAACGAATGAATGATAATATTTGTGCAGTAGTACCATGCCGGTTGTTTTGTGTCTTCCGGTGGCGTGCCCGTGGTTATGCGAGTTTTCCTCAAAATTATCCCCGAATGCACATTAAAAATTAATCGACAAAAGAGTACTAAGCCTACATGGTTAAGGTAAAGACACTTTTTCTCAGGGACGGTGATTAATTTTTTTGTTGAGTCTTTTTTTTTCTTTCTCAATTGAATTCTTCTTTGAGATGGCTACAAAAAAATATATGATGTATTGATGTCTACGTGATGTTGGTGAAGCCGTGTCATGTTATAGACTCTTGTCATCATGGGCTTAGAGGAATTTTTGAACGATACTTTTTATTGCTCAGAGTCTTTTGCATACTTACGTTTCGTTTTTGTTTTTTTTCTTCTGATTTTCAAACTAATTAAGAAAACACACTCCTCTCTTAATTATTCTCAGGGTACGGTACTGAGATCTAGGTGAATTTTTTTCATGAGCTTTGCTTTCATCGAAATGTACAGATGTACAACGAACGGTTGGCAATTGTTTTATTTTAATTTTTGCGCAGTTCTCAAGTAAGTTCTATTATCATTTTTTTGTTCTTTACTTTTCTTTTCTGTTTTCTTTTATTTGCTGGGGGTGGGGTAGGTAGGTGATTTAACTAAAAAGCGATGTTTTCAGGGGGTTTTTTTCCATTGTTTTTAATGAAACAATTTCCCCTTTCCACCAGGGTGATTTGCCGAGTGGCGAATCATTAAAATTTAGCGTAACTACTCATTGATTCTGCGGTTGGAGTACTTTAACTGGGCGGTTAATAGTTGAGTAAACCTTACACCAAGTGATTATCAATGTGGTGTCTTCTCGTTAATGAATTATTTTGCCATAAACCATTTATACGGTTATGTTCATTGACTCGTTATGATTCACAATTACTCCTTTCGTCATTGGGAAGTCTAGTCATTTATCCACGAAGCGAATTTAAAGGGCTTGTTTAAAGCAGTTTGTTTAAATTGTTTACAAGATGCACAACTCTCGTATTTACTCGTTCTTCCACCAGGCCTATCTGGTGGATGGGAAGGGGGGGCAATCTGAAATGCATGCCACTCGGGTGTGAGTGAATATAAGCCCAACTGGGTCACGTGAATGATTTGCATGATATTCGATACCTGGAAGCAAAGCTGTTTTCAAAAATTGTATGACTTTCCATAACACACGCAAACCGATGAACTGCCACTATTGCATGAAGGAAACACAAAATCTATTAAAATATTTCAAGTCGTCCTTTGTTTCTTTGTGTACTTCAAATGAATGACACGAGTTGATAATGTCAATCACACTGGTTTGGAGAGTATTGGAGTTGCCAACATTGATATAAAAAAAGACGCCCAGTACGATGCGCACATGCAGAAAGGAAATGAAAATTAGTTGTATTGTTAATGAGTCCCACATCATACATTATAAGTGGACGCATGAAGTGGAAACGAAAATGGGGACGATGTGATCTTACCCCTGTATTTGTGACAGCAATCATGTTATAGGGCTAGTCAACACCGCATGACTGATTTATGCAAGAAAGATTACGCGACCAGGGGGTATAGGTGGAACGGGGGGAGAGATGACAAACCAAAATACAGCTAGTTATGACCGGGCGCTGATGATGAGTCTGCATAGTAGTTATTCTGTCTACCAAATTAATGCTGGATGCTCGGGCTGTTACCATGAAAATTGCATTTTTATGATAAAGTCATCATTAATATTAACCTCTGATGAATTCAGCCGGTAATTTTAGACTGGTGTACAAATGGATCTTGTTTCGGTCGGGTGGACACTATGGCGCAATCATAAAAGTAGTTATTTAATAGGAGTTTGTATGTTCATGTATTATGTAAAAATATAAAAAAAAGAAGAAGGAGAAGAAGAACGTTGTCATATACCAGACTGTGATAGTGTCTCTTTATGATGGCTGGTGTCTGTATACTCTTGCGTCCAGCTATAGCCGGGGCAGCTTGGCCACGGCTCAGTCACTTTCTCCCTCGATGCCTGAAACGCGACATAGTCATCATCAGACCTGTTCTCCCTGAGGGCCGTCCCCTGCGGCAATTTGTGCCTCCATCATTGTTAAAGATGTTATGTGACAAGCTATCTCATTCCAGAAATGTGATACGCCAACGAACCAAAGCGAATTTTATATATTTAAGGGGAAAAAAGGGGGTCTTTGTTCCAAATCTGCTCCCAAATCCAGTTTTCAATCCAACCGTACCATCAGTGTTACGGCATTTTATCATTACAAATACAAACTTTTCCCCCTGAAAGATTCCGTCACGGGCTTATGTCTGCGTCCCCCAGGAACGTTTGTATATAGATGAGCTTGAAATCGGTCTAGTTTGACAAAGACAACATGGATTTGCACGAGGCTTAACTTGTTGATATAACGAACAACAACCTTTCAAGAGAGGATTTTGTGATTTGTTTTTAGTTTCGAGACTCTGTCTTGCCCAGGGGCTACGTGTAAGCCCGCGAAGAATCACGGCTAAAGCGAAGTCTATGCAGCGTTCAGGAAGTTCACTTGTCAAGGGGCTTATCGCTGCAGCGCTCACCCCGGAGGATTTGCAGTGAACAGATACCTAATACTATCATACTACGAGGTTATTTCTTCATCATGGATATATTACTTAATCCTCACAGAATACAACACCGGGGGTATATTATCCCCAACGCGTCTGTTCTAACAAGACGATGGTGCCATTGGAATGACTTCATCATTTCATAACGATATCGTGGCGGGATTTATCCCGGCATCTCGGACAACTTTGAATTCATCTGAGAGTGAGAGAGGTGATTAATACCGCTGGTATCGCTAAGACTCGTTGTTTGAGATCTGCTTCCCACATGGGAGTCCATTTTGCATCTTCTCGAATTTCAGATGTTGGTCAATTCTGAAACCAGAGAAACAGCTTTTTAATTAATGTTCGTCTTATGTGTAGACCTACTAACCTTTGAACTTGTAAAGCCGTTTCTGCAAATAGTAGTTTTTTGGGGAGTATGTATGTCTCATTTTTATGAAGATTTTTACCATTTCTATGAAGTAACTATAGCTAGTCAACTTGCGGGTACAACCATGTGTGAATCTCGTTTGGGAGGGGTGTTGGCTCTGGAAAGAGCCGTTCGTGGTCTCGACCTTTTTTCAACAACATGCTCTGCTCGTCTTCGGGAAGATTGCTTCAACATTCTGATGAGAATCCACTGAAAAAATTGTCTGTGCGAAGAGACACGATTTAGAAAATGTCGTTACTGGCTGTACTTTTAAAGATATAAAACTTATAGCTCAGGCCGACAAGCGATGATCCGCCTGAGTTGGATTTCTATTGAGAAGCAACCGCGATATGCCGACACGAGTTGGATACAAAACATCGTCCATCGCGATTTAAGCTCAGCGGCATCATCTTGCCATAACAAGTCACCGTCAGTTCAGTTTGTTCCTTATTGCAGTAAATTCTTTACTAAACTTACCCAAAAAAAATAACTAGCTGAAAGGAAAAGTAGGCTACCTTAGGGTTTGAAAGATTCATGAACTCCCATCCCTCAGGTTTTGACAAAAACACACCATACATGTTAAACATAACCTATGAAAACACTCCGAACGTTTAAGAGAAGAAAAAACAAAACAAATAAATTGTTCTGTCAGATATTTCATGCTTATTTCGATTGCAACAATCGAAATAAACAATGGACTTCTGAGAGGTTTTTATATGCTATTTCCTCAGACTCAAATATTGTCATGTGGGATTGGTAACTGGTATGAACATGGAGGTAGGAAGAACGAGATAATCAGTCAGCTCTCAGATTCAAACTCCTCCTTCTTTGTAATTTCAATTAGTCTACCGATCAATTAACCTTTCAAGACATTGCACCCGATCGTACTATTGGCCAGTCATGTCTACCATAGGATCTTTTGATGTGAACCCGTTTTGATAAGTACAATTTTTATACGTCGAGTAATTGTGTGTGTGTATAATACGACCCAATTTCCTATATCAGCGGGGAAATGTCTTAGTCTAGTTTATTCACCAAGCAAAGAAAACGTTGAGCACCAGACAATAGTAAAACAATTACTATTTGTAGTACTGTCTTATGCAGCGCACGTATCTACCAACAAAGTTGAACAAACATAAATATTTAAAGACGATGAGAATTCATTGGTTTCTATCTGAAAGCTCACCTATAAGATGAAGATCATCCCAAATAGATTTCCGTCTGAAAAATAAAGTATTATACTTGCAAACACCGAATGACTCAGGAAGTAACTATTGCTTGTAAACTTGCGGGTAAAACCTTGTGTTAAAATCTCTTTTTTGAGGAGTGATGGCTCTGAGAAGAGCCGTTGTTATGGTCTATTGTTGATTAACAAGCCGCGCTGGTTGGCATGGACTACCGAATGTTAGCAACAAAAAATAAATCGTGTTAACAGGATGTTGTGACCAATTTCAATATTTTTGCAAACTTTCAGTGAAAACAAAATGCGTTTATGATTGGCTATTTTGTTTCCAACAAATTCAACACTGTTTGGGGGTATTTGTGTAACAATGTTACAAACTGTTGGGTCTGTTGTTTGCTTTTGCATTTATGGCTTCCCATAATTTTCCGACCTTGGTTGGCAAAAACTCGGGCTGTGACGTTGCATTATAGAAAAGTCTATTACTCTATACTCGTTTTCGAATGACTCTGTTCTGAGGAAGCGAAGACCGAATTTGCTTCTTTTTTCCAGCTTCACTGTCGTATAGCATTGTCGTTGATAATATTACCCCCACCCAAACTGCATCGGCTATTCTGGACCCCAACCGCTTCATTTATAGCTTTCTGGGGGTACCTGTAATAAAAAAAAAGGTATAATGTAACAAGCAGTCATTTCAATCTGTAAAGTGCAAGAAAGCAGGCACTGTTACAGACTGCTGTTTTTTTTCGTTTGGAATCAACCAGCAGACCTAGTTTCTCCTGTAGAAATTGCCTCACATACGGAGACGTCGAACAGTCGTAAACTTACAGGGCCCAATTTTATAAAGCTGCTTTAAGCACAACAAGTAGCTAAGCGTAACAAAATTATGCTTATACCAGAATAAGGTTACCAGCCAAAATACAATACCACAGATGTATCAATTTTGACAGGTGTCCTTAAGAACTATTTGCTGCTTAAGAAAACCCTCATTCCGGTTTCCTGAAAAATTGACTTGCTCACAAAACACAGCTAAGAAACTACGTCTTCCTGCAACTATAAGGACTTGAGTACCGCCCTATAGCGGGCAGATCTTCGCTCTACAGACGATCATCCAAAAACATTATTTTGGATACAGTTTTTAAATCTGAGGCCATATCCGAACTGTGGCGGCTACAGCTACGGCTACGACTGTTGCTATGGGTAGACCTCCTGTACTTGATGATAACGCGGCGATCCAGCCGCGGCAGTGGCCGTGAGCAGTAGTCGCCTATGTGGCCTAATCTACTGTTTTGTTTTGTTTTCGAAGAAGAATTGAATTACGTGACGAGGCTTATACGAAATCAATCTTTTAAGCTAATTTCTTTATTGATTATATCACATTATTGTTATGCAAGGCCAAGAGTTAACAACAGCTGCACAAATCATGGAACACTTCTATTTTTGTTAAACCCTCAATGAGATTGTCCGAGCTTTTAACATTGTGTTTCTTGGCGTATCAATTTGACACCTATCCCTAAAAAAAACAATATTGTGCCTTTTCTTAAAATCAGTCAAGGCAACTAGTACGTTTTGCTAATCTGTACATTGATCATTGACAGTGTTGTGAGTCCTCGTACTCGGTTCTCATAACTCATAATACTCGAGTACAACTCCATTTATATTTGGTTGAAGGTTCTCATTCTCGCACTTGTACTCGGTTAGCAAAGTACTCGAAGTCGATTGAAGGAACATTACAGAATTGGTTTTTGCTAACAAAACAGTTGCTGGCAGTGTAAGCACTTTATGTTATCCACGATATACATAAACTGACAAACCTGTAGGAGGTTGAGATCGATCGGCCATCTGGGTCACGAGAAAATAGTGAAAAACCGATTACACATTTGCATGAAATCATGTAGATTCAACAAATGAATAAAACGCCCACTGAGCGATTATCTCCAATCGGAAAATGAGTTCATTAATTTCTCATCAAATAGTATGGCATTTCAGACAGAACTATTTCAAGGGATGTTTTCTACTACCATCATCATTAGACCGTGTAAGTTTTATGTAAATCTGTGATCAAAAAGTATATTTTACAAGTTTTTTTCTTACCAATTCTGTAATGTTGCTTTAATTCCTGTAGGCTAAGTGCGTTAATTTGTCGATACTTTTTTATATCATTGCGTTGAAAGAATCTGGTAGGCTACCTGTACGACACGATTCGCCGCCGCTAGTCCAGTATCCAAAAATGAAAACAATGTGGTTTGCGTACAGACCAACCGTTTTTCGGTTGTAGAGATGAGCCCTAGAACTAGACGATTGGTTGCAAGCTCTTTTTATGCATCGTGTTCGACATTATCTGCAGGGGTTAACTGCGCTTCAAAAACCAAGCGCTCATGATGTTAATGTACATCTCTTGGCAATCGTGACTTCAAAATTGATTTTCAGATGTCGTCAGTTTTATCTGTAATACATTTTTATTACAAAGATTGTGTGAAAAAGGGGACACAAAGAGGCAGAGCGCCCAGTAAATTCTGCTCCCTAAATACCAACTGATATAATGCGCCACAGTTTCGGAACTGCTTCATATCCCTGGGGAAAGAACAGTGAAGCTTTTGTTTATGTATCCATTTCAAAAAGACTAGTCAAGTTGTCTTTTTCCAACCCTTAATTATTTAGCATCCACAAATTAGTCAGTACTCGTAGTCGTAGTTGTACTCCCCCTCCCCCTCGTAACCCCCCCCCCTCGTACTCGTACCCATACCTGCACCTCGTATTCGTCCTCCCCCTCGTAACCATACCCTCCCCTCGTACTCGTCCTCCCCCTCGTTCCCATACCCTCCCCTCGTACTCGTCCTTCCCTGCGTGCCCATACCCTCCCCTCGTACTCGTCCTCCCCTGCGTGCCCATACCCTCCCCTCGTACTCGTCCTTCCCTGCGTGCCCATACCCTCCCCTCGTACTCGTCCTCCCCTGCGTGCCCATACCCTCCCCTCGTACTCGTCCTCCCCTGCGTGTCCATACCCTCCCCTCGTTCTCGTCATTCCCTGCGTGCCCATACCCTCCCCTCGTACTCGTCCTCCCCTGCGTGTCCATACCCTCCCCTCGTTCTCGTCCTCCCCTGCGTGTCCATACCCTCCCCTCGTTCTCGTCATTCCCTGCGTGCCCATACCCTCCCCTCGTACTCGTCCTCCCCTGCGTGCCCATACCCTCCCCTCGTACTCGTCCTCCTCTGCGTAACCATACCCTCACCTCGTACTCGTCCTCCCCCTCGTAACCATACCCTCCCCTCGTACTTCCTTTTTTGTACTCGTACTAATAATCGGAGATCGAAGTACTTTGGAACCGGGAGTGTACTCCCTCACGATGTGCTACCGTACTCGGTCCCCTTTGTTCTCGGTGGTACTTGACCTGGAAAAAAGTACTTGACTAGAACACTGGACTCATTCCGCAATTTTTGAAAATGGCTAATAAATCATTTGACTTTGGCTTTTCTATATTTTGTTTTCGATCCTATTGCGGATTACGTTTTGACTTGAAATAGTTTCCATCAGTGCAAGCGTTGTTTAAAATGGATTGCTATAGTTTGACTGCTCGGAAGGGAATCAAAATGAAGACGTGTAGGATATAATGTTTGATTTCACTTGGACTTCTCTCGGTTTTATATTCTATTAATTACCTCTTGGCGGAATATATTTATCATATCAAAGCTTATAAAATGTACCATATCACTCTGGTAATGTTTAATCTAAAAACTCCAAATTTCATATCGGGGCACCCCCCCCCAACCCCACTTAGTTACCCAACTGTCTTTGTTGCAATCAATGTGAAAGGTGGATTTATCCTTTGCAGACATTACAAATACATGCGCTTCCAAACTTACTACAAAATAACTAACTTGACCGAAAGTACATATTATTTCCAAGTATCAAGTGAAATCGTTTCGCCGGGTGTTCATTAATTTTAAAGAAGAATGAACTATTGTATCATCGATGGTCGACCATTATTTGAGCGTGTGAGGTTTAGTACAACAAGGTCTATCTAACAGCTTCAAATCGTCACCATTTGCTCTCAATTTTCTAGAACGCGTAAAATGTAAACAGGTCGGCGAAACGATATTTTGTATTAAATCCAACCCCACAAATCTACGCTTTCTCGAAAAAATACAACACGTAACCAATGATGTAATTTCCCTTTAACCAATTTTGGGCTGAACAAAGAAAAGTGTGAACCTGCTACCTCCGGATTAATGTGCAAGTTCCTCTTTACCAACTGAGCTATCCAGCCTTAATGTAGGCAGCCTCCCTATTTTGTCCTTATATTTCTGCCTTTAAAGACACTGGACACTATTGGTAATTGTCAAAGACCAGTCTTCTCACTTGGTGTATCTCAAATATGGATAAAATAACAAACCTGTAAAAACTTGAGCACAATTGGTCGTCGAAGTTGTGAGGAAACTATGAAAGAAAAAACACCCTTGTCACACGAAGTTGTGTGCTTTTAGATGGTTGATTTCGAGACCTCAAATTATAATTCTGATGTCTCGAAATCAAATTCGTGGAAAATTACTTCTTTCTCGAAAACTATGTCACTTCAGAGGGAGCCGTTTCTCACAATGTTTTATACTGTCAACCTCTCCCCATTACTCGTTACCAAGTAAGGTTTTATGCTAATAATTATTTTGAGTAATTACCAATAGTGTCCACTGCCTTTAAATCAATGTGTTTTGGAATCAAACGCTCGTTCAGATCCTCTTCACTAATACCTGAAACACAACTGGAAGGAGTGTATAACAATGTTTTATGCAAGTGCAGTGTTTTAAACTTGAGACACATAATTATTTTGAAAGCTCCATGTCAAGGCCCTACTTTTTGTATCGGAGGTCGGTGAGTCTACAGAGTGATGTGCCTGACCCGTTTTAATCATCTAATTTCAAGCATCGTATATCATAAACCGGAGATCATTTGGGAATACGGTACAATAATCCATGACTGTATTACACAGGATTGACAAGGATAAAAAGCATCGTTGTTTAATTTCAGTCTGAAAGCTTTCTGATTATTAAGTTCATACCAATACAT
The DNA here is from genome assembly GCA_032158295.1 of Pycnopodia helianthoides. Classification (NCBI taxonomy): domain Eukaryota; kingdom Metazoa; phylum Echinodermata; class Asteroidea; order Forcipulatida; family Asteriidae; genus Pycnopodia; species Pycnopodia helianthoides. The sequence goes on from CM063243.1 coordinate 23,605,981, forward strand.
TTTTTTCTGTGAAATATTTCCCTCTGAAATGAAGTCATATTCGAGAAAACTGTATCTGAAAAACTGTTTATAAAAAAACGCAACAGCTGATTTAGGTTGTTACAACCAAAATTAAAGACAGAAATTAAGGACAATGTTACATGCTGAAAATTGTGCATGGTTTTTCATTATTTTCTCCTGACTCGGATTAGGCCCAAATATTCACAGGTTTATTACTCATGCACGTCTGCGACTGTTTTTGTCAGCTCTACCAATCATAGACTGTTTTTGTCAGCTACCTTTAAAGGAACATTACAGAATTGGTAAGAAAAAACTTGTAAACTATACTTTTGATCACAGATTTACATAAAACGTCCACGGTCTAATGATAATGGTAGTAGAAAACATCCCTAGAAATATTTCTGTCTGAAATGCCATATTTGATGAGAAATGAATAAACTAATTTTCCGATTGGAGTTTATCGCTCAGTGAGCGTTTTAATCATTTGTTGAATCTATATGATTTCATGCAAATGTGTAATCGGTTTTTCACTATTTTCTCGTGACCCAGATGGCCGATCGATCTCAAACTTCTACAAGTTTGTCAGTTTATGTATATGGTGGATTACATAAAGTGCTTACACTGCCAGCAACTGTTTTGTTCGCAAAAACCAATTCTTTAATGTTCCTTTAAGGAACTGGCAGACATGGTTGGTATTAAAGAGAACGTGTTTTAAGAAAACAATATACTACAAAACAGAAGAAACTGTGGTAACCGGCTATAACGGTTAATGTCACTGTGTACAACATGTTTACTCAATAACTGAAGGCCAACCAATATGGCGACTTGCTGTAGGCTGAGGTTCGAGGATGCGACGCTTGACACACTTTATCCGCTTTAAACGCGAATACTTTACTTACCACTGAGCCTATTCAACTGAAACTTCCAATGCCAAACAAAATTTATAATAAAGTCAACACACAAGCCTGAACCCCGTTTACCATCAAACTATAATAGTTGTTTATAATAGCTACTAATATATTTTTTTTAAGTCCGGATCAACAAAAAATAAGTATTTCGTTTTAGGTAAGATGTATTAAAGGCACTCGACACGTTTAGTAATTGTCGAAGACCAGTATTTTCAATTGGTGTATCCAACATATGCATAAAATAAAACAAATTCGGCTCAATTGGTCATCGAGTTTGCAAGAGAATAATGAAAGAAAAACACCCTTGTTATTTACTTTGTGTGTTTTCAGATGCATAATAAAAGGCTTGAGTGAGAAATTACCTCTTTCTCAAAACTATGTTACTTCAGGGGAGCCGTTTCTCACAATGTTTTAAACTATCAACAGCTCTCCATTGCTCGTTACTAAGTAAGTTTTTATGCTAACAATTATGTTGAGTAATTACCAAAAGTGTCCAGTGCCTTTAAGCTTATGATTGGTCGACCAGCCGGATTGCTGATTTTACAGAAATATTTGATCATCTAACAAAGTTCAGTAGCCAGACACCCAAAAAGTCATAACTGCTGACTGTGAAATATTAAATGCCTTCGATACCAGTCTATAACACGTCAACAATTTAATCAGTTGTTATTAAACAACAATGTCAAGAGCTATATAAGAGGGCCACGGTACTGGAACCATGGGCCAGGGCCAAATCATTATTGTCCACTGATCGCTGACCAGGTTGACCGGCCGACGTCCTCGACCGTTCGACCCCATGAGCCGTCCTCATGATCGCCGCATTCCACGGGCTTCAAATCCTTGATCTTCGCTGTATAACACGGGCTTTGTTTCACCATGTTTTTTTTTTTTCTCCGTGAAGTAACAGCCTTGCACGGTTGAACAACATGTCCGAACTTCAACGAACGTCAGACGATAACACCACAAAGGGTATTGTGTTGTGGCTTCATTTGCATAAGTTGTCTCCACAGTTGTCGTACCCAGGTCAAGATCTGATTGGAACATTAATCTCTTGTGTGTTTTTTCCTCACAAATTAAACACCGTGGATTATATCGAAGGCCACAGTTGTGAAAACAAATAAATGAAATGAAGTTGTTAGTCGTTAATATCAATTGCATTCATGCAAGACGCAAACAACTAGCAATTCAAATTACACTGAAACATCTCCCCCCAAAAAAAATAATAAAAAGGGGGAAAAAATTGGTTACATTTTACTCACATCAAATTCAAATCAAATGAAAGTCAATAAAAGATGCAATTTTATTGTTATATGTTCGGAACCATTCCTTGTTGGTTATCAATTTCAAAAAAGCCACTTCCAGTAGTGTGTGCTGGCCTACAAAGCACCCGCGCTGCACAGTATAGTTTTGTGACAGCAACTATATGGGTAGACCGGTGGGTGGATTGGAAATATCCCTCGAAGCATAAATAAGCAGTTTACACAATGACTGTATTAGTGAAATGCAACACAACCCTTTGAGTTCAAACACCTTGAACTGAGTACGAACTGAAATCTCCCAAATGTGCGGGTCTTTTTGGTTAATGTAGTCGGCCGTTGAAAAGTCCTTGTTCTCCGTACACTGTTTACCCAGGCCTCTCCACAAAGCTCTCGTTTAGAGACAGAAAGAGCGGCCGACTGAGGACGTCACGTGTCAATTGAAAGTGGGGGCTTGAAACACTGACAACAATTTGACAAGGTTTGGGAATGTTTTAATTCTTGCTTCGGGGGATTTCATAAAGAAGGCTAATCCGGGCCAAGTATCGTACGCTGTTGTCGCAAAACAAACAGTACATACAATTATTTCAGGCCGAGCTGTGCAATAAAATATTGCGACAATTACCGAATTGGCAATGATCGAGGAAAGCTCGCTGAAAGCTCACTGGTTGTCAAGTTTATACCAGTACTATTCCTCTGGAGATTAGAGGAACCCTTTTGTCTGAAAATACGATCAGAGGAAAGCTAATATCAAGCCCTCCTTTATGATGTTCCATTGTGTTTATTCTGTTTTTCTGTCGCAACAAACAAAAATTTACGCCCCAATTTTGTTATATATATATATATTTATACAACTCATAGGCATGATGTTTACAAAAGAGCAACAGAGGCTGCTGGACTCCCTGCTGGCACGATTTGTACTGGTACACACACCCCAATAGAAGAAAACTTACAGTCTGATTATTTTATGGGGATTGCACTTTCTGATTTTTTGTATTCAACTTTTGATTAGAAGAAAAGGGGGCACATCTCAAAATTTGTTCAGCTGTTATTTTTTTTTTAGATATGGAAATAATGTGGAAATTATTATTCAAAATGTAAAAATTTAACCAGTGTCGTATTTTGACTGCCAGAAAGGCCCTAGAAAGTACGAGGTAACTATTTTTGTCAACAAAGGTTACATGGTATATAAGATAGAGTAAGGAACCACACAACGCTTGTTTCCAGACTTTGCTTTACGAGGGGGATTTCTCTATAATGAACACAAATGCCATAGGCCCTGCGTCGGGTTTTTCAATGAATGTGCTGTTCCAGAAAAACAAAACGATGTATTTAAGTCTTCTTGTATACATTTCAAAAGCTTCGGACAATTCTAGAAACAATTTTACGTTAAAAATGTTTCCGGGTCAACAGCATGAGGAAAACAAACTTTCATCGACGATAATGTGACTAATAAATAAATGAAATCTACACAGAAAAAAACATCAGAATGGTTGCGAACATCGTCGTAATAAGACCGCGATACCGTTCATTAGTGATCAGTTGACTGTTTCATTAGGCGCCATTTTCAATGGATAGAAACTGATTTAACTTAAATCTCACTTAGATCAAAACATTTCCAGAATTGACCCGGTTCCGGGTCCCATGGGCCTGACCCATATATGGGTCAGTGTTCAGTGTAACCCATATATGGGTCAGTGTAACCCATATATGGGTCAGTGTAACCCATATATGTGTCAGTGTAGCCTGGAATCTGTGTCAAAATGACCCAGAAATGGGTCAAACTGACACAGAATTCGAGCTTATTAATAACATTATCATTAACCAGTATATACGGGTCAGGCTGACCTAGAAATGTGTCAAGCCCCCCCCCCCCCCCCTGGTACCCAGGATCCGGGTCATTTGACCCGGGAGCTTTTAGAGGATAAGTACCAGCGAAAGGTATTGATTATGAAGAAAAGGGAGACACCAACCAGACTGTAATTTATGTTAGTGTAAATTATCTGTAAATGCTTCTTCCCTAGCCATGTTGCTAAGCAACATTTTCACCATTATTATGTAACTC